>CM052887.1:10024353-10258809 GCA_028534135.1 Potos flavus | reverse complement strand
ATAGATAGATTTATTTATTTTAAAAAAGAAAAATATTGGTTTTATAGGAAAGGTAGAAAATATATTGAGGCAAATACAAAAGCAATCAATCAATCCCCCATCCAAAATTACTGCCAAAACATTTTAGGGTTATATCTGAAAACGTCAGTATATCCACCAGCTTTTGTCATCTGAGCCTGTGTAGTGAGCCTTTTTCTAGGTCAATAAATGTAGATCCGTGTCATCTACGCTTGGCTGGATAGTATCTCAGTGTATGCCTCCTGAATTATTCATCTGATTCCCCTACCATTAGACATTTAGATTGTTTCTTATTTTTATTTTTTATGAACAGTGCTCTGATACATTTCTTTGTACATCTTTGGATGATTTTATTATTGTTTCCTTTGAAAAAAAAATCATAAAAGTGAAATTGCAAGGTCAAAGGGAAGGCACCTGCTTCATAAAAGACAAACTCATAGATTAAAGGATATCTGGTATACAGAAAGCGCACACATGAGAAGTGGACAGTTTGATCACGTATCTCAAAGGGAACATACTTGTATAAATACTACCCAAGGCAAGAAATAGACAAATGTGAACAACCAGAACCCCTCTTGTCCCTCCTCCCATCCTTTCCCACCCTCACATTTCCAGATGCAACTGCTCTTCTGAAATTTAACGCCAAAGATTGATTCTGGCTATCTCTTTGCTTTGCAAACATGGAACCATACAAGTTTGCACTCATCTGTGTCTGATTTCTTTCACTCACTATTATCTTCGTGAACTTAATCCTGTTGTTGATTCAGCAGTAGTTCATTCATTTTCACTGATATATTTTTTTGGTATATTCTAATAGTGAATTTTTAAAAAGTCTATGTTCCGGGCACCTGGCTGGTTCAGCTGGTGAAGTATGTGACCCCTGATCTCAAGGTTGTGAGTTTGAGTCCCACCTTGGGTATAGAGATTACCTAATAAAATCTTTAATAATAATAATAAAAATAATAAAAATTAAAATAATAAATAAATGTAACAGCATGCCAGGAGCCTCTCGTGTGCCCTCTACCAGTCACTGTTTTCACAATGTAACCCTCTTCTGGTTCTGATCACGCTTAATTTGTTTTGTCTATTTTTGAACTTTCTATATAAGTAGATCATACAGTACGTGTATTCTTTGATGACTGCCATATTTCCCTCATCGTTATATCTCTCAAAGTCAACCACATTGCTGGGTGCAGCCGGAGATCATTCTCTATTGCTGTAAATAAATTTTATGAATATACAATGATTTGGTTATCCATTCTACTGCCGATGGGCACTAGGATTTTATCTAATTTCTGGCTATTAGCAATAATTCTACATGAACATTCTTGTACATGTCTTTAATATTTGGAGGAGAAATGTCCCTATCCCTTACTTTTCCTTTTCCGAATTCTTGGGTTATCTTTGTATGTAATTATTCCATGTAGATATTCTTTAGTACCATTTGGTAAAAATCTCAGAAAAGCTAACGTTAGCCATTTGGTTTGGGTAATGCAAAACACATAGGTTAATTTAATACCTTAATTTTGAGAATTCTCATTTAGTGTTTATTTTATTTAAAGATTTTATTTTTAAGTAATCTTTACACCCAACATGGAGCTCGAATTCACAACCCTGAGATCAAGAATTGTATGCTCTACCAGCTTAGCCAGCCAGGCGCCTCTCATTTAGTGTTTAATTATCAAAATCTTTATGCCTCTTGGTAAAGTTTTATAGTTTTCTTCACATCATCTGATGCATTTATTTTTAAGTTTATTCCTCGGTAGTTTATATCTTTGGTTGCCTTTGCAAATAGGATTTTCTTCCAGAGAGGTCTTTAAATGACACTGCGCAAAAGAAATAAATGAGTACTGCTTAGAAATTCAGTTACCTTACAGAAGTTTTGCTTGTCTCTTTTGTTTGTAAACAATCATTTAGAATGTTCACAGTGACTTAATAACATGTCCCCTTGGTTTTTAATTGCATGGTGGTGAAAGATAACATAGAATTCCAGAGAAATCCAAAATTACATAGTGGTGTTGGAAGCATTCCCAGTTGGGGAGTCGCTGCAGAATTTCTACTCCAGCTGTCGCGGGAACATCTGCAGACGGGGTCATTTCTCCGGTCCTCGCGATGTGCCAGGGACTAAGTGCCGAGGAGAGTCATCAACCAGACAGATGATGTGAAAGGCACGTAGAGAGCTTTCAGTTTCCACAGACGGAGAGATTCCACAAGTTACCAGTAAGAGCAAGAACTTTCCAGACAAGACAACCACCTGGGAAAAGGCCCTGTGGTGGGAAGAAGCTGAGCACAACTGGAGAAAAGAACTGAAGCTTGTGGCCCTGGTGTAGTGGGTAAGGGGCGTGTCCTGAAAGGAGTCCCCGCCCTCCCCCCCCTTTCCCTCCTCCTCATCCTGTGTGGGGAAGCGCCTGCGGGATCACCTGCGGACAGAGTGCTCAGGTGCTCTTCACCACTCTGGCTGACCGGAAAAGACCCAAGGAGGTGACCAAGGGTATGAAGAGCTGGAGGCGGGAAGTGAGTGGTGAGGTGGCCCTGGCTGAGAGGTGGTGTGGGCCTGGGGAAACTGAGTCAGGGTCCAGGGTCGGCCTCCTACGGATGCGTGAGTGCCAGTCACCTAACTCCCTCTGCGTCCCACATGGAGCCGAACATCTGGCATTTTAGCTTCCTTCCCAGGGAAGTAAAAACCATAACTGGTGAAATGACCATTGAGAGAGAAACACATAAAAATACTTTTTTAGGCATCATCATGGCAGATTTATCTCAGTTTTTACTTCTGTTTAATAAGCAGCAAGCTGGAACACGTCAGCTTTTGGGTTCAGTGTGTAACAATCTGCAAGTGTACACACGAGAAGCTGCTTCTTAAAAGGACCCTTCTGAAAAATGGGGAATCCTTTTGTCGATGGAATAACTTCCCCCTCTAATGTGATGCAGTAAGATAGTAAGTGGTAAGCGTTCTGTTTAATCAGGTAAAAGACTGCCCAGTGTGGTTATGTGGATATACACACAGAATCCCTTTTATTCACACTCTGCTGTGTCCTGTGTTTCTATGACAGACACCCGCTCATTCTACTCACCCCTCCCCATCCCTCAGGAAGCCATTGTGTGGCCCCAAAGAGATTTAGTGTGTGAAAGTGCTTGGTCACTGAAGAGCTAGACAGGTTGGGGGTTATAATTAAATTAGATGACTTCCTGGGGCCCCTGAGCATTTGCGAAACCAGCGAAGAGGTAGCCCAATTAGAAAGAAGAGAAAGTGCCAAAAATGAAGGGATACCCAAGGCAGCTGGAGGTCAAATCAGACCTTTGAAATGTAATTTTATTTTTTTAATTTTTAAAATTTATTTATTTGAGAGCCAGAGAGCCCGAGCAGGGGGAGGGAGAGGGGCAGAGGGAGAAGGAGAACAGCCTCCCCGCAGAGCAGGGAGCCCAAGACAGGGCTCATCCTGGGAACCCAGGATCATGACCTGAGCCAAAGGCAGACACTTAACTGACTGAGCCACCCAGGCGCCCCAAAATATAATTTTCTTTCCACGCTGGCCTGCCCACAGTTCAAAATCGGGCACTAGTTTCCATGGAAAAATGCTGTTTGCCTCAGCCCTGAGACCCCTTTCACGGCTCCCAGTCCAGCTGCCACATGGGCCCAGCCCAGCCAAACCTGGATCTTGAGTGCCAGGGGACAGAGCAGTCATGTGGCTCAGAGAGGGGGTGACCACATTTCCTGGCTTGCCTGCCACACGCCCCATGTACACGTTTGTCCTGGTATCACGACTCATCCTGCCGCTTTCTCTCTCCAGAGTGCCCTAATATGAGGGATAAGTGACAGGTTTTCCTTACTGGGAACCCAACTGGGGTCCGTTCCTTCAACAGTTAGCAAGACTTGGAAGCCTAGGTTTGGAGAAAGGGTCCAGGGTCACGGTGCTGGCTCCCCAGAAGTAAAAGGAATGAAGAGTGCACAAGAGGGTCTAAACTGTTCAGCCTCATACAGGACAGACAGACAGCCGGCAAGGATACGTGCTCTGGGTCACCTCCATGTCTGGCTCCCCCTCGTTTATATGAGTGCCCATACCTGGGCTCCACGTTCTAGGCACCCTCGTGCAGAAAGCAAGGTATATTGATCGCGGCCTGCACTCAGCATTTCCAGCTAGCATTTGGATCATCTAGTATGTTCCGTTGAACACTTACTGGGCCAGGAAGAGGCACAGATACTGGGAATCCAAAAAGGATTTGAGGGGGGTACACAGTAAGATAAGTGCTGGAGGTGAGCTCCAGGTGCCCCAGGAGCCCAGAGGAAGAACTGGCTCACTTTTCTTGGAAAGGAGCTGGGGTGGTGGGGTGGGTCCCAGGAAAGCTGGCACAAAGGAGTCGTTTGAGCCTGGGCTGCAGACAAGACGAGGTATCAGCCCTCTCTATGTAGGAGGCAGGGAATTCTCAGCTTTCGAGAGCCAAACAGCCTGGCTAGAGAGAAGTAAGCGCGAGCCAGCAGCAGGACGCAGGCAGCCGGAAGAAGAGGACGTGTCTGTTCCCGGAGGGTGGGCTGGTGCTCCTTCCAGACTTCCCTTTCAGGGGCAGCGTGCCAGGACTTGAGCTGGGGCCGGGGCTGAAGGTCTGTGGCATCCAGATGGCCTGCGGGAGGGAAGGGTGAGGCCAAGAACAGGCGGGCTCTGATAAAGTTTATCTGATATCAGATAAACTTCCTAGGGAGCAGGGTGGAACTGTGGGCAGAAGGTGGCCATTCAGAGAAGCAGAAGAAAATGGGGGAGCCCCAGGCACCAGGTTATGCTCAACAAGAGGGAAAGGTTTAGCAACAGGCCTGCCCTCACGGGCACCCCCTAATCCCCTGCACCCTCCGTGTTCCCTCCAATGATGGCTTTGCTCAGCGGGGTGGTGGAGGATCTGGTCATGGAGGATGCCATTAAGTTTTAGGGTCTGGTCGAGGTGGCTCAGTGGTTCTCAAGCATCAGCATCCCCTCAAGAGGCCCGTTAAAGCACAGATGGCTGGGGCCCCCTCCAGAGGTTCCCAAACCATAGGTCTGGGGTGGGGCGCACAAAAGTCCACCTGTAAAGAGTTCCTAGGGGATCTAGATCTCAGGTTTGGAGAACTATCCAGGTAACCCATGCCTGGTCTGGCTTTGACCTGCGCCCTGGTGTGGAGAGTGGGCAGGGGGCGAGTTGCCTGGAACTCCTAAGCTAAGGAACAGACACGTGCATTACACATGGAGGGCTCTGGTGGTGGGCTGGCCTGATCCCTCCAGTTCCCCTTTTGTAAAAGGGTAATTCTGAGTCTCAAATGAGATTCAATTGTGGTTATCAATGTGCTCAAACCTGAAGCTGCAAAACATGCTGGTTTCTTCCAAAACCATGAGAGCCGGGACCTCAGGACCACGCCCACATCAGGCTCTCCTGGGCTGCTGCTGACAACGCAGATCTTGTTGGTCTGAATCTTGGGTTGGGGTCCATTGACATTTTGCGCACCGCTGGTTGATGCTGGGGAGTGAGTGGGAGATGCAAGAAGTCATTCCTCAGTTTTCTGGTCTGCTGTTGGGTCACTAAGATCGTCCCCCCTCCTGCCTGGGGCCCTGTTTCCACGAGGCCACACTGCTAGGGGTGTCCTTTCTTCTCTAGAAGGCTGCCTCTCGGCCGCCAGGCTCCCAGCTGAGTGCCAGGCGCCACCTCCTGGCCTCACTATTTCGTTACTCCTCTTCCCTACTTGGGTTCATCGGATCCTCCCACATGAGTGTTCAGAACCTCTTGAATGTCAGAAGGAAATGTGGTTCTCTTGCATTGGAGAAGTTTCAGGCTCTCTTTAAATGTCTCGACTGCTTGTGATTTTGCCGTTCCAGTGTTTTGGCATGAGCTGTCCAGAGAAGGAGGTTCGGGCGTTTAGGTTGCACAAGTGAAATGCGGATTGGGTGGCTCCCTTCTTGCGGGAGTGTAACATTTCGGAAGTGCTACGTCCCCCGCACTGGTACGACTCACTGCCCAGCAGCCTGCCGAGCCCCTGGAAGGTATGTGAGCTGTGGACCCGTGCGTGGCTCATGGATCCTTCTATGGCTCAGTTCAGCAGCGAGCAGTTTTCCGCGTCACCTAGCATTTCCGGAACAAGAAATCACGGGCAAAAGTCAATGTGAAATTCCCATTATGCTCAGATAGTCCCTTGATGTATGGATTGCGTGGACTAAGCCGGGTGCTTTCTTGTAGCAAAACTGTCTGTGCTGCTTTAAGACTTGAATGCAGTTGTGAAGAATATGCTGATATGGGAATGCCTCTAAAATTAATTGTGAAGTGAAAAACTCCAAGGTGCAAAAAAAGAAAGTGCCACATCTCAGTAGGCGGGCAGAGAAGGTGTCTGTGGAGACCTGAGAACCTGAGACTTCCTCGGAGACTCTGCTAAATTGCCTGGTCGCCTTCATCACAGCATCCTGGAGGTGGAGGACGTTTTAGAGCTGTTCTTCCCAACATAATGTGCACACAAGGACGTGGTGATTAATAAGAGGTAAACCGAGGCACGTTAAAAATCTGGGGGCTATTTGAGCAAGCATCATTTGAATCAGGCAATACCAACAAAAAGCGGTCAGGAGCACTCTGGACAGGAGCTGGCAGAAAGGTTTTTATGGAGAAGATACAGAAGCCAAGCAATGATGTGATTGGGTGTCTCTTGAGTGGTTGCCTTATTTGGGATAGCCTACTTGGCTGTTTGTCCTTTAATTTTGTTTTCTGGAATTCCAGGGCGCTGACTCTGGCTTAGGTTTTGGTTTATTTACATAGACTACTAAGCCGTTAGAGCCACCTCAGTCCATGGCTTACGCTGGGGTTCACTCTTGCCGTTGTCATTCTGTGGGTTTGGCCGTATTTATAATGATGTGTGTCCACCATTATAGTGTCCTACAGAGCAGTTTCGCTGCCCTGAAAATCCTCCGTGCTCCACCGAACCGTCGCTCCCTTCTCCCTGACAACCAGAATGTCCTAGAGCTGCAATCACAGTGCGTAGCCTGTCCAGATGGGCTTTTTCACTTTGTAACACGCACTTCAGTTTCCTCCATGCCTTTTTATGGCTTGATGGCTTGTTGCTTTTTAGCAATAAATAACATTTTATGTTGTAACTGGGGTTTATTTATCTGTTCATCTGCTGAAGATTCCAGAACCTTTTCATCTCCTCAGAGGGAAACCCTGTACCCATTAAGCACCCCCTCCCCATGTCCTCCTCTCCCCAGCCCCTGGCCACTACCGAGCTACTTTTGGTCTCTGGATTTGCCAATTCTAGACATTTCATACCAAGGGAATCTCATGACTTCCTTTGTCTTCCTTACACTCTTGTCTTTATTTTTTTTAAAGATTTTATTTATTTATCTGTCAGAGAGAGAGAGAGAGAGAGCACAAGCAGGGGGAGTGGCAGGCAGAGAGAGAAGTAGGCTCCCCGCTGAGCAAGGAGCCCAATGTGGGACTTGATCCCAGGACCCTGGGACCATGACCTGAGCCGAAGGCAGACGCTTAACTGACTGAGCCACCCAGGCGCCCCTACACTCTTGTCTTTAATTCATTTGTTCCTCGTGGTCAGCTTCTTCTCTAGTTTCTCAAAACTTCTCTCGACAAAGTGTGAGACTGTGTTAACATCCCTTGGAGTTTCTGCATTTTAAGCCCATATGAACGCAGTAGGTCTAAGGCAAGTAGCACGTATATATTTTGAAGCCTATTTCTGGGCCTGGCCGGGATCCCCTTCTACCAACACCACCTGGTTCATCCTTCGAGTTACCTGGAGAGTTTCATGAAAGGCACAGTCCACCTGCCCGCCCGGGAACTCTTATCCAGGGTGTCTTTGGTATGGCTTGTAGATATGTCTTTTTGTTTGTGCACCCTTGTGAGTGCACTGGGGTGCCGCTGAAGGTGGTGGAAGGGCAGGCCTCAGGGTGCAGCATTTAGGGAACAACTCATACCGCCCCTTAACCTCACCCTAGTCAGGGCCCTGCTCTGGTATCTCCGAAAATCATGTGTGGAAAACGAGTTTTCCTATGGAGTTGGCACCAGTGTCCTGCGTCTGAATGTCATACCTACAAAGCCTCCTGATTTAAATGACATGGGTTTGCACTGTTACCTTTTAAAAACTGATATCTTTAATTGCCTTGTGGTCACAGCCACAAGGCAATGTTTCTAGAGAATGCATACCTTCTAGAGAATGCATACCAGGCCTAGAGATGTCCCAGAACTATTCATAACTCCTGCCATTATATTTTCTCACACGGAAGGTTTGTAAGATGCTGTCTTTGTTTCCTAGGGCTGCTCTAACCAGGTTCCATAAACTGGGAGGCTTCGAACACTGAACTATTCAGTGTGGGAGGCTGAAACTCCAAAATAGGTGTCAGCACGGGCATGCTCCCTCGGAAACCTGTAGGCAAAACTTCCTTGCTTCTTCTGGCTTCTGGCAGCTAGCAATCCTCTGTGCTTCTCACCACGCAGCTGCGTCCCTCCAGTCTCTGCCTCCACGGCCCCATGACCTTCTTCTCTCTGTGTCCAAGTCTCTGCGTCTTGGTCTCCAAATATCCCACTCCTCAGAAGGCCACCAGCTCACTGAATTTAGGACCTCCCTGGATCCAGTACGAGTTCATCTTAACTTGATTCCATTTGCAAAGACTTTTCCTTCCATAGAAAGTCACATTCAAGATGCCTGGGTGGCTCAGTCATTAGGCGTCTGCCTTCGGCTCAGGTCATGATCCCAGAGTCCTAGGATCGAGCCCCACATCGGGCTCCCTGCTTGGCGGGAAGCCTGCTTCTCCCTCTTCCGCTCCCCCTGCTTGTGTTCCTGCTCTCGCTGTCTCTTTCTCTCTCTGTCAAATAAATAAATAAATAAACAAACAAATAAATAAATAAATAAATAAATAAATAAATAAATAAGAAAAAGAAAGAAAAGAAAGTCACATTCATAGGTTTTGGATGGACATGAATTTGGCAGAGTGGGGACCCTATTCAACACGGGAGAGATGCTTTCTCTCCTCAGTTGTACACCTCTTGGCTTTTCATTTGATTCTGATTCATTTGCTTCCCCCGGCTCCAAATAAACTGGAGTCTTTTGTAAAGATTTTAATGGTTGTTGCCGACCATCTGGCAGCAGTTTATAAAGAACAGTAAAGGATATTCTTTTGCCCAGGTGAATTGGCACAGCAAATTATCTTGTGCTCTGCTCCCCAATAGAAAGGCACGTGGCTAGGGGAGCGTCCTTTAGGGTTTCACCACCTGTGCCCACTGCACCTTTCCAGATGTAGGAGACAGTACACCTTCGAAGGGTTCTCTGTTTCAAGGAAAGTTGGGGAAAATAACCAAAACTCCTGATGTTTTCTTGAATTTGCAAGGAAGGAAGGCTCTCTCATTAAGGTAGTGAAGGAATGACAGGAGTGCCAGGGAGACCTGACCAGTAGGTGAATGTTTACGTTCCGCAAAACAACATGGAATCACCATCGTTTGGGAGCCTCGAGGAACATTAGGTTCACCTCAGTTTATAGTCAGTTGAGCCCCATGGAGGCTGAGCAATTTCCCAGGACCACACAGCTCATCAGTCACCAACAAAATAGTTACTGATCCCCTACTACGTGAAAATCTCTATGCTCGGTAGTACAGAGACCAGACTAGAACCCTTGACTGCTTGATTCCTGGTCTTTGCTTCTTCCTGTTTAAAATGCATTTCAGGGGCACCTGGATGGCTCAGTTGGTTAAGTGTCTGACTCCTGATTTCAGCTAAGGTCGTGATATCATGGGTCGTGGGATCGAGCCCCATGTCGGGACTCCATGATCAGCAGGGAGTCTGCTTGAGATTCTCTCCCTCTCCCCTTCTCCTTATTCATGCTCTCTCTCTCTCAAATAAATAAATCTTTCAACAACAACAACAAAACTCTGTTTCAGCTCACAACCTCCTTCCCCTGCCTCTGAACATCAGACGTTATTTGCCTTTATACTGTGTTGAGTTATGGTGAAGAGCAGTGGCAAGTAAATTTGTTGATGCCTCAGAGTCAGTAAAGGCAATGGTACCAAATTATATGAGTCATGGTGGCATTCTTCATCTCCATGCCCTGCCGATTGTTTTAAAAGCCAATATCATTTAAGAACATTATTGATAAGGCAGTAAAAGTCCCTGATTATATCAAATCTTGTTCCTTGCATACACATCTTTTTAATATCCTGTGTATGAAATAAGTATGCATAAAGCACTCTGCTGCAAACTGAAGTCCAACGGTTGTCCAAGAAGAGCACTGGACCCACTGTTTGAGTTGCAGACTGAACTAGCTGCAGTGTTCGTGGAGCACCATTTTTACTTTCTGAAAGAATACCAAACAAACTAGATTTATTCACCCTTGAATATTTGGCAGGCATTTCCTCAAAAATAAATGAAGGGAGCCTGCCATTTTAAGAACAACAATTAACAGCATTTGCTGGCAGTGATACAATTTGAATTTTCAAGTAAAAATTAGAATTATGGAAAACTTGTATCTACCAGTATGAACTTGACAGTTTTCCAACATGTAAAGACTTTTCAGATAAGGCTGATAGTCATATCAACAAAGGTGATTTTTTTTTAATATCACATAATGAAATGTGTCACTTTTTTTTTTTTTTTTTTACAGCAAAGAGGGAGATCACAAGTAGGCAGAGAGGCAGGCAAAGAGAGGGAAGCAGGCTCCCTGCTGAGCAGAGAGCCCGATTGTGGGGCTCGATCCCAGGACCCTGAGATCATGACCTGAGCCGGAGGCAGAGGCCTTAACCCACTGAGCCACCCAGACGCCCCGAAATGTATCACCTTTTGTAAGATTTGTATAACTCAGTTAATCAGTATTTTCCAAATGATCGATGCATGATGTTGAAAAAAAACATGCATGGGTAAAAGATCGATTCAAAATGCAGGATGGATTTTAATGTAGCAGAGTATGAAAAGTATGTTGATATGGTTTCACACTGCAACTTAGGAAACTACCACTTATCAAGCCTGGGGCAGTATCAGAAATAGCTATGGTTATCTAAAGATGTTATTAAAATACTCTTCTTTCTAGTTACATAACAATGAGGATGAATGATCTTTCATTCAACACTTTAACCAGAGAAGCACACTGCAATAAACTGAATGAATGAATGAAGAATGAAGAATATGAGAATATGAGAATCAAAGCGTCTTCTATTAAACTAGATTTCCCCCCAAAAATGTAAAAAATGCCATTCTCCTCACTGAATATTTTCCTGTTTTAAAGAGTATTTATTTAACAAAAAAAAGTAAAAAAAAAATTTTTTTTTTTTTACTTAACGTGTAATGGGTTTCTTATTGTTATTGTTGTGGTCACCCCTTGGAGCTATATGGACCCCACACCCAAAATTTGGCTCAGCTTTTTAGACTGGTACATCACATATACACCAAGAGGTCATAAAGCAATTTATTACTCACATAATGAGGCTTTCTGGGAAGAGCAGGGAAGGCTCCCAAGATGGTCCATAAATGGCTTGAGAAAGCAAGGAGAGGTGACTGGCTTGGAGTTTTATGATGGTTAGGAGGGGGGACTGGAGCAAGGGTTCTCGCATATGGACCAGATCTTGTATGGTCTGAATTTTTTGTTGGCACCAAAGAAAGGAGCTCATGAGTTTTCTTGGAGCCTTCCCAGATGTGGGCAAGAAGGAAACATGAGGAGTAGAGGTTGAAAGATGTCAGCATTCCAATATATAAAATGGAGTCAGACTAATTATTAAAATTCACTCCTGATATTTGACTGATGACTGAAAATGCCATGGTTCCTTTAACTGAATGTGAACTTGTAACAAATAAGCTACTACAGTGCTCGATGAAACCTGTAGCCTGAGTCTGGTTAGGGAGCTCAGTTGAAGACCTTGTTCAAGGGCCCAACATTGTGTATTTTGCAAAGTGAAATGTGTGCGTTGGTCACTATCAGTAAAGTTTAGAACTGCAAAGAAGTGTCTTGGTGAACCCTCATATTGTGGTTTAAGTATGTACAGAGATATGTGTGACCTTCGTTTATAGTTTGGGTGCCTGTTAGCAATAGATTTCCAGAGTTCTTTATCCATAACGATGTGGCCTTGGGTAAGGAATTGTTGCTGCCATTGGCTGGACCAGATGGCTGAGCACTGGCAACAAATGACCCCAGTACCTGTAAAAATGTGCAGATGGGATCAGTTGTTGGCCAGGGACCCGTGCTAAGCTGACTGCCTGTAGAGCAGCTAATTGTGCTCATCCTTGTGTTCCATCTTTAATAAGGGATGTCCCAGCAAAGAGATGGAAACCAGCAACTCTCCAGCAAGCTCCCTCATATGTGATGATGGCAATACTGTCATAAATTAGCAAAGTCCTGTTGCTATTCACTCTACTGGTCCCCAGGGGCTCCCCATGTAACCAAGGTGTCCTTTAGCATGATAGCATTTGGAGAAGGCTGAGAAATATGACCCAGGGATACTTAAAAGAGGGTCTGGGGGCACCTGGGTGGCTCAGATGGTTAGAGCATCTGCCTTCAGCTCAGGTCATGATCTCCAGGTCCTGCAATTGAGCCCCATGTAGGGCTCCTTGTTCATCGAGGAGTCTGCTTCTCCCTCTCTCCCTGTTTGTGCTCCTCTCTCTCTCTCTCAAATGATTAAATAAAATCTCTATAAAAAATAAATAATAAATAAAGAGGATCTCGATCTCCATCCAGGTCCTAAACACTAATTCTTGAAACTTTCCACTTGGGTTGGTTGCATCTCTGACAGAACCTTGGTAGGACATGGCAAATGCAGCACAAAGTAGCACAGTTCAAAGTGCAGTGTCCCCAGCAGGTAGCAGCACAGCTTAAAGAACACTCTGGCCGCAGGCAGCAGCTCAAAATACATGCTCAGTCGTGGGCAGCAGAGCCGGTTAGCAAGCCAAAGCACAAGAAGAGAGACTCTTGGTGGTGGTCACCACTGAAACACCCTGTCCTCTGTGACAGTTGTTGGGCTCATCCTGCCTTCTTGGGGTGACCACAACAGTTATTAATATAAAAATTAATAGATTAGTATGTTTTAGGCTGGTCCGAAGGTAGTGAGGTATCTCTATTGATTGTTCACAGTCAATTTCAGATTGAATGCCTTGTTCTACTCTTTCCCCCTTTCTCATCAACTGCACTTGACTGGTCTAAAAATATATATATTTATATATAATTTATAATTAATATATCAATAATATATAATTTAATTATATATAATTTAATATAAATCATATATGTAATTTATATATTAATTATATATAAAATTATATAATTTAATATAAATATAAATTATTAATTATATATAATCTAATATAAATTGTAAATATATACTTATAACTATATATTTATATGATAATTTATATATAAATTATAAATATATAATTAATATATAATTTATAATTAATATATTTTATAATATATTTTATATATTATAATATATATATATATAGTTTTAATTCTCAGTTTTAATTCTAATGCAGCAAATATCAATAGACATATCCCACACAAGCAAAAAACTTTGGGAGATCCTGCCTATATTTTAAGGCTATGAAGAGATCCTGAGAACCAGTGGCATTTTAAGTGTAAAACTGAAACAAAAGTCTCATAGAACAGTTGTTTCCTGATATCATGTGATGTACCCTGATATTTTCTTCTCTCTCTTATTCTGTTTCATCCTTTAAAAAGTGCCAGTCATCCCCATGAATAGTTCTTTAGCTAAGGCTTAAAAACACTGAAGTAAAGCATGAAGATGGTATAATATAATTTTCTAGGGGACACCCTTTACTTAAACATGGTTGCTGTTGGAGACAGAAGTGTCTAAGCTCACATTGCCCTTTTGGATCATGTTCTCACTTCTAGATGGAGTTGAAGTTACCATAAAGTTAATGAAGCTCAGGCTTTAAGGCTCCTCCCCTACATGGGTCTCCTCTTCTAGGGTCCTCTACCTATTTTTTATGCGTAATTTGGCATTCTTTTTCTTAAAGATAGCCACCCAATTTGTATAAGCTTCAGATCGCACAAATCCTAGATTCATGACTGCTTCTAAATCATTTTTTCCCAGTAGGTGTGCTGAAATGTTTTAAAATAAAAGTTTTGCTGCTTTCCTACTTAGAAATAATAGGAATAATTAGAAACACAGCTGCTGTTTGCATTAGGCCCCTTTAACTAACTAACTCACTAACTAACTAACTCACTAACTAACTCACATGAGTTAGTTATCTCAAGGAAAAGGTAGTTGACTTTAAGAATACATGTGTACTGGGACTAGAGAACTATCCAGAACAAGTCTGTCCCTTTCTCCAGTAGTGGCCCTGTGATCTCTAACTAATGGCCTCTACTTCTTTCCTGTGAGTCTGTCCACCATGTCCTCTTCTTTTTACCCCTGGGCTTCTTCATACCCTCACTTTGCCTATGGTCCACAGTGAGCCCTCCCTTGGGTCTCTGAGCTAGCTGGCCCAGCCACCCCAACATCATAGGTTGCTGGCTTGCCTGAGATGGGTCGCTTTTGGATCGAATGCCCAAAAAGCCATAGCTAAGGCTATGGGACAGGGTCATGAGACAACTTTAGCCAGGTAAGGCCACAGAATTTGTAAATAATTTGTAAATAGGGCCTTATTCCTTAGCAGAGACCGGTCAGCAGCAAGCTCAGCTCACAGAGGTTATTCTGATCATTCAAACTTTGAGTTTTTGCTCCACATTCTTAACTAGATTTTAGTTCAATATTAACTTGATTTTTTTTTTAAGATTTTATTTATTTATTTATTTATTTGACAGAGAGAGAGAGAGAGAGAGATCACAAGTAGAGAGGCAGGCAGAGAGAGAGGGGGAAGCAGGCTCCCTGCTGAGCAGAGAGCCTGATGCGGGGCTCGATCCCAGGACCCTGAGATCATGACCTGAGCCGAAGGCAGAGGCTTTAACCCACTGAGCCACCCAGGCGCCCCTAACTTGATTTTTTTAAGATTTTATTTTATTTTTTATTTGACAGAGAGAGAGATCACAAGAAGGCAGAGAGGCAGGCAGAGAGAGAGGGGGAAGCAGGCTCCCCGCTGAGCAGAGAGCCCGATGCGGGGCTCAATCCCAGGACCCTGAGATCATGACCCGAGCCGAAGGCAGAGGCTTTAACCCACTGAGCCACTCAGGCGCCCCTTAACTTGATTAAAAAAAAAAAAAAGATTTATTTATGTATTTATTTTAGAAAGAGAGAAAGAGGGTGCGTGAGTGGGGGGAGGGGCAGAGGTGGAGGGAGAGAGAGGATCTCAAGCAGACTCCCCACTGAGCATGGAGCCTGATGCGGGGCTCTATCCCACAAACCTGAGATCATGCCCCAGGCCGAAATCAAGGGTCGGGAGCTTAACCGACTGAGCCACCCAGGCACCCCTTAACTTGATTATTTTTGAAGTGCCACTTCCAAATACATATGGGTGTTTCACATCACTTTTCACTCTTTAATTTTGGAACACAAAGGAGAATTTTTATTTTTGGTATTTTCCATTAAAAAAGAAACATTTCTTTTGGAGTGTATTGATCTCCAATTGCCTACCTTCTGGATTTTTTGCTAATCATTAGAAATTTGGTGCAAGTGAAAGATTTAAAAAAATAATGTGTTGCTTAGCTTTGCTAGCTGCCAGTCTTAAAGAATGGTTATGACAGAAGAATCAATATAATGCATAATAAAAAGTTTAATTATGATATTCTTAACTTCTGGAGAATTTAAGTTGAATCTTGGCCTTTAATTTGTGAGAAAGATACACAAATGCACTGTGTGAATCAGTTCCAAAATGTCTCCAGTTTCCTTTGTCTCTCTGGTGACACCCTAGGAGTCCCTGAATGTTTGGTGTGGTGTGTGCTACTCCGTGTTATTGCTTTGTTGTTGATGGCAAAAAACATGTCTCTCTGGCTTTTTTTAAAAACAGAATTCTTGCATAAGGAAGTCTATGATGGGCATGGATCCCATAGCTGGTCAGGGACTAGCCCATTTTGAAAGCCAGGCAATAGACGATTGCCAGACCCCATCCTTGCTCTGTAGCAGATGACCTTGCAGAGCAATGGTTTTCCAAGTGAGGTCCTAGGACCAGCAACATCAGCCTCACCTGGGAACTTACTAGGAATGCACATTCTCAGGCTCCTCTCCAGACCTGCTGAATCAGAGACCCTCAGGTGGGGTCTAGCAATGGGGCTTTGTGTGTGTGTGTGTGTGTGTGTGTGTGTGTGTGTTTAATAGTAGATTTTTAAAAAAGATTTTATTTATTTATTTGAGAGAGAGCGAGAGCATGAGAGGGGAGAAGGTCAGAGGGAGAAGCAGACTCCCCATGGAGCTGGGAGCCCGATGTGGGACTCGATCCTGGGGCTCCGGGACCATGACCCGAGCCAAAGGCAGTTGCTTAACCAACTGAGCCACGCAAGCGCCCTAGCAATGGGTTTTCATAAGCCCTCGAGGTGATTCTGATGCAGGCCAGAATTTGAGAACCATTGTTTGGAGGCTTACATTTCAAGGTATAGGGATATGCAACACACACGCGCGCGCACACACGCACACACACACACACACACACACAGTACTTGGAACAGGACCAAAAGGACCTACAACCCACAACATGCTACTCTCCTACTTTCGAGCCTTTATTCAGGTTGTTTCTCTAACTAGAATATTCTTTCTCTCTTCTTGTCCAGGCCTGTCCGTTAAAACATTACTCGTTGTTCAAAGCCAAACCAGTTCAAAACCTTCTTCCTCTGAGAAATTTCTCCAAATCCAGCCACCCCTCTGAAATGTGAGATCTGTCTTCGGAAGGGAGACCAACAGAACCCATCTTGGTCCTAAAGATACCTAACAGTTAGAAGCCTGACATATCCAGGTAAAAATAATTTGGAATGAGGGGGCTCTCTCCCCTGATGACTACTGACTGAGGCCTCCGGATGGAACTTTCCTTTGCTTTCCATCATCAAATCGTGTATGCTCCTGCTTCCAGGCCTGATGCTTCCTCTCCTGGAATGTTTACTTGAGATCAGGGGTCACAGATCAGAAGTCAGCAAACATAGCCCACAGCTTATTTTTGTATGGCCTCTGAGCCAAGAATGTTTTTTACATTTTAAAATGGTTAGAAAAGACAGAAGAAAGATAATATTTTGTGACAAATGAAAAGTACATGAAATTTAAATTTTACTGCCCATAAGTGTGGGATTGGTGGGACATAGCCTCACCCGTTCATTTATGCTGTCCGTGGCTGCTTTCTTGCCCCAAGGGTGAAGTCGAACAGTTGCAGCAGAGACCATTTGACCTGCAGAACCAAAAATATTTGCTGTCTGTCCCCTCACAGAAAAAATTTGCAAACTCTTGTTCTAGATGACCTCACATTTCCCTCCCTCTCTTCATTCAGGTCTCCACTCGAATGTCACCTTGTCAGAGAGGTCTTCATGGACCACCCTACCTAAATGGAACGCATGCCCCCCACCTGCTCTTTGCATCCATATGATGCTTTATTTTTCTTGGTAGCGCTCGTCTTCAGCTGATGTCATATATTTATTTGTTTCTTGTAGGTCTCTCTCCATTAGAATCCAGCTTCATGAGATTAGAGCCTTTGTTTTGGTTCATTATGACAGGCCCAGGTGCTCTTAATTAACATTTAAATGAATGAGTAAATATTCTCTAATAAGAATCCCTCCCAGGACATTTCCTGGTGGCTAAATTATTTTATTTTTGGAGGGACAGCAGTCAGTTAAGTGTAGTTTCTAGACTAAGTGATAGTAACATAGGGAAAATTTGAGATACTATTTGCCTTAAAAAATAATGAACATACACTGTGGGATAATTTTTTAATTAAGACCTGGAGGCAAAGCCTTCAGACCTGGTGGATGTTTATCAAAACAGTTCCTCTGGTATGTAATGAGACTATCTGGAGTTGCCCGTTGGAATTTTAGAAATTGATTTTGACCACTCGTTTAATTTTAAAGAGGTTTCAGAGACTATTTTGTCCCATTCTTTTTCTCTTTTATTTCAAAAGTCTCCCACATTTTAATCCAGTTTTACAGAAAATAGAATATAGGCCCCCCCAAATGGGTTCTAAGACCTAATTGCTGTTTAATTTGGGATAAGAAGTTTTCTGGAAAAGTAGCCAGAATCACTCAAGACAAGAGCCTCAACTGATCTTCCCATGCCCCTTCAATCTGAAGTCAGATCAGTCGTTTTTAAAGGAATAGGTCATCTGTCTTTCCTTTCTTTTCCTAAGGCTTGTCTTCCTTATTATAATAGAAAAGTCCTCAAGTTTACCTTCTGCTGGGTGAAGAGAGCTTGATCGTAAGAATCTGCCTCTCCCTTTCCCCTCTCAAATAGAATAAAAGTATCCATCTGAAAGGACAGATTTTGTCCTTATATTAGGAAAATTTATATGAATAATGTCTATCTGGGCAATTGGAATTATGAGATCACAAAAGTTACAATGTTTTTTTCAGGAGGACACACACTGTCACTTTTGGGAGAATTATGATTTTGATTAAATTCTGAAGTTTTTGGTTTTTTGTGTTTTTTTGATATCATGATCTAACCTCCAGAAAATATCTGTGGCTTGGCTGTGGTTACAAAGCCATCTTAGGACCCAGGTGTCTTGCCTCCATCTCCCAGGCCTCATGCCCCTTCCCTGCAGCCTCCAACACATCCCTAAAACGCTCCCCTGTATTTTTCTCCTTTGGATCCACATGAAAGGAAAGATGCAGGCTAGATCATCACTGGGTTTCCTCTGTTTAATAGTTGTCTAATTATTGATTAAGAATGGAGAGAGACTGATTTTAATTGGATTCTTTTTTGTAAAGGTGTTTCTGGACTCTACTGAGTGGAAAATAAGAGGAAAAATGAATACATTCCTACATCAAGGAATGGTGGGACTTTTCGAGGTTTGATGACTATAGGAGTAAAATGTGTGTTCTTCAGAGTACACTAAGCACTTAGGTTCAAAAAACATTTTTCCTGATAATCTTTGGATGTAAAACAAGAGATCTGTTTGTCCTGGCACAGACACATGTGGGAGGATCAATGCCTCTGGGCTTAAAGAAAGTGCCCCAGAGGAACACAACTGCCGTAGGGTCTGTTATGATGGCAATTGATCACCTAGAAGCTTTACAATTCAAATAAAAACAAGTAGAGAAGAAGTGCGGAACAGCCACAGATCCTCACCCTACAACGAGAGCCCTCCAGTTTCTGTGCAAGATGAAAATCCTTTTTCATTTGAAAAGGCAGGAAAATAAATATTCTAACAATGACAGTTTGTTTGTGAAACTGAGAGGAAAGTTCTTTTAGACAGATCACAGTCTCAAAAGACCTATAGGTTAGAACAACAACGAAAGGAAAAACTGACATTACGTTTATTTACTGGAGTAATATTTAGTGAAATTATTTCAAAGGACATACTTTAATGTGTGACCCAGGCTAAGCTAATCAGCACTGTCTATTTCCCTTGACAACAGTGATTGGTTCAGGAAAGAACACATGACCCAAATTGGACCAATCAGGGCATAAAAGACTCAATTCAAAAAAATTGATGAGTGACCTGGACCTTGTGGGATTCTTTCTCTGAAGATGTGAATGGATAAAGATGTGATTATAGATAGATAGATGATAGATAGATAAATAGATAGATAGATAGATAGATAGATAGATAGATAGATGATAGATAGATATGCAATAGAATATTACTCAGCCATCAGAAAGGATGACTATTTACCCATTACATCAACATGGATGAAACTGGAGGGTGTTATGCTGAATGAAATAAGTCAGTCAGAGAAAGACAATTATCATATGGTTTCACTCATATGTGGAATATAAGAAACAGGACAGAGCATCATAGGGGAAGGGAGGGAAAACTGAATGAGAAGAAATCAGAGAGGGAGACAAACCACGAGAGACTCTTAACTGTAGGAAACAAAATGAGGGTTGCTAGAGGGGACGTGGGTGGGGGGATGGGGTAACTGGGTGATGGACATTAAGGAGAGCAATGTGATGTGAGGAGGACTGGGTGTTACATGCAACTGGTGAATTCTTGAACTCTACATCCAAAACTAATGATGTACTATGTTGGCTAATTGAATTTAAATAATAAAAAAATGAATAGATTCATGCATTACTGGGGAGAACGCAAAATGTTACAGCCTTACGGAGGGGAGTTCAGCAATATCTAAAGAGGCTGACAACAGAACACAATTTATAATCTGTGGTCTTCTTTGCCTATAAAAGGGAGCTCCTAGGTGGCTCAGTCGGTTAAGCATCTACCTTCTGCTCAGAGCCCTGAGTCGGGCTCCCTGCTCCACAGGGAGTCTGCTTCTCCCTCTGCCCCATCCCCCACTCATTCTTTCTCTCAAATAAATAAAATCTTTAAAAAATTTTTTACCAAGACAATTAGTGAAATTGGAATAAGGGGTGTGGATTAGCTGGCACTGTATCAACTTTAATATCTGGATTCTGATCATCGTATTTTGATAACTGTATTGTGGTTGATATCCTTTTTTTTAGGTGATACATACTGAAGTATTTAGACATAAAACATCATCACGTCTGAACTTACTCACCATGGTTCAGGAAAAATTACATTACACACACATTCTCACACATGCAGAGATAATACATTAAAGTAGGGGACAAGAAAAAGAATGGTAGAGCAAGTGGTCTAAAAAGTTAGCAATGGAGAAACCTGGTTAGAGGGTGTAGTGTAATAAGAGATGTATTTGGTCTTCTTTTTTTTAAAAGATTTTATTTATTTATTTGACAGAGAGAGACACAGCAAGAGAGGGAACACAAGCAGGGGAGGGAGAGGGCGAAGCAGGCTCCCCACGGAGCAGGGAGCCCGATGTGGGGCTTGATCCCAGGACTCTGGGATCATGACCTGAGCTGAAGGCAGACGCTTAAAAGCTGAGCCATCCAGGTGCCCCAAGATATACATTTGGTCTTTGTCCATGGTTCCTGGGACAAAGTTCTGAAAACCCTTGGCATTTTGTCATTCATAACAGGCCCCTCTTGAGCACATCTGGGTTTATGCTAATGAGGTGACTTAGGCTGAGCCCCAAAGCTAGCCGCAGGGTGGAGCTGATCACCAGAGAGACCAAGTAATTAGAGAGTTGGAAATTTAAGCCACGCCCACCAGCCTCTGGAGAGATGAGGGGGCTGAAGATTAAGCTCTATAAAAACTCTTGATTGAACAACAAGATTTGATAAGCTTTAGGGTTGGTGAAAACATCCATGGTTTGCATCCCAGTTCCATGGGGACAGAACCTCTTATTCTCAGGACCCTTCCAGACCTTACCCTCTATACCTCTTCATCCAACTATTCATCTGTTCCTTTATAATATCCTTTATAATAAACCAATAAATGGAAGTAAATGTTTCTCTGAGTTCTTTGAGTGACTCTAACAAGGTAATTAAACTTGAGGAGGGAGTCATGGGAACCTTCAATTTATAGCCGGTTGGTCAGAAACAGATGAATTGTGATTGCCATGTGAAAACAGGGAAACAGCCCTTCACTGTGGGATCTGACACTATGTCCGGTTAGACAGTGTCAGAACTGAGTTAACTTGCAGGACCCCCAGGTGGTATTGCGGAATTGCTTAACATGTGTAAAAACTAGCACACCTTTGGTGTCGGGAGTGAAGTGTGAGAATGGTGTTGAAAGTAAAAGAGACACACAGGAAGTGAGTTTTCCTTTACAGAGGATATAAAGGGATTCTTTCCTATTCTCATAACTCTTCTGTAAATCTAATTACGTCAAAATAAAATTTATTGAAGAAAAAGAGCAGGAGAGAGAGGAGGAAGTGGCAGAAGAGGAGGAAGAAAAAGAAGAGAGTTTCTGTTGGCAACCATCTTAAAACCACACTGGGAAAGGCTGTCTCAGAATGGAATAGACCCAGAGGAACAGAGCCAAGAGGTGGATCCGGGTGACTTTGCTGGAGCCCTACATTAAGCTTTAAATTAGTGAATCAGCTCTTCCCCTATACTTTTCAGCTTACATGAGTCAAAAAATTCCTTTTTCATAAGACTTGCTGATGAGATATGCAATAATTCACCGGGTTCCAGTTGGAAGCTACTACATTTCTTTTGCTTTCTTCTATTTTTATTGTTTAAGTTGTTTTCGTTCCTAAATAAACACTGAAACTACACAACAGAATTCAGAGAAGCTAAATGCTTTGCTGGCAAAATATGAAAACCAAAAGAAGGAAGAGGAGGACAGAAATACTTAGAGAAACACAACCATCAAGAATTACGTGGACAAGTCAACAACAACAAAAACACAAATGACCTGATTTAAAAATGAGCTAAGGACTTGACTAGAAATTTCTCCAAGGAAGAACAGCCAACAAATATATGAAAAGATGCTCAACATCACTAATCATTAGGGAAATGCAAATCAAAACCACAATGAGATGTCACCTCACACCTATTAGGATGGTGACTATTGAAAAGGCAAGCAAATAAACAAAATAGCAAGTGTTGGCGAGGTTGTGGAGAAACTGGAATTTTTGTGCACTGTTGGTGGAAATATAAAATGGTGCAGCCACTACAGAAAATAGATTGGCGGTCCACCCTCCAACCTCCCAAAAAGCCACATAGAATTACCATATGACCCAGCATATACTCCCGAATAATTGAAGAGGTATTGAGTAGTTGAAGAGTATACACCCCAGCATCTTGAAGAGGTATTTATACACCTATGTTGATACCAACATTGTTTACAACAGCCAGAAAGTGAAAGCAACTCAAGTATTCAATGGCAGTTGAATGGACAAACGCAATGTGTCATATCCATACAATGGAATGTTATTTAGCCTTAAAAAAGGAAGGAAAGTCTGACACAGCTACAACCTGGATGAACCTGGAGGACATGATGCTGAGTGAAGTAAGTTAGTCACAGAAGGACAAATACTGTGTGAATCCACTTAGATGAGGTACCTAAAGTTGTCACGTTCATAGAAAGTAGAATGGTGGTTGCCAGGGGCCAAGGGGAGGGGAGAATGGGGAGTTAGTGTTTAATAGGTATAGGTTTCAGTTTTGCAAGATTAGAAGGGTTCTGAGGATGGATGATGGTGATGGCTTCATAATAATGTGAATGAACTTAATGCCACTGAAATTTCAGTATGCTTTTTAATGGTTAAGATGGTAAATTTTATGCTGCGTATACTTTACCACAATTAAAAAAAGTTATAAAGACAAAGAACTTGTTGTAGGATGGACTAAACAGCTTACATGGTTTGGGCAGAAAATGGCTACAGTAAAGAAAAAAAAATAGGTCACCTAAAAGAAGTGAAAATTTATCAACCCTGAGGAAAAGTAAAATTTATTGTAAAAATCCAAGATAAATCTATGTAGAAAATGTAGCAGAAAATCAGGAAAACTTCAACTAGAAGGGAATTTGACCCTGACACATTGGTGTTTTAAGATTACAAGCAAAGGATTACTAAATAGGGATCACTGGGCATGGACTCTCTCTTCTTATTCTAGAAGTTCTAAGAAAGATTACCTCCACCAACATACTGCTCAGACCTTCTCACTGATGCCTTCCATCTCTTAGAGGCTTATTACTTTGGCTTAAGGCTTTTTTCCTCTGTCCTAACCTTGGTCCTAAATTCCAGCACCACATTACAAAAGCCTATTAAACACTCTCCACCAGTTCTTCAAACCAGTATGTTCAATTGTATGATCTTCTCCTCAACATCCACTCCTTTAGATCTTGCCAATCACTCCCCACTTGCCTCCAAATCCTGGAGTAAATTTTCCCTCCCGCACCTTCTGTTCCCCTGTATCTGTGTGGTGATTCCATCCTGGAATGTCTCCCTCCCTGACTCTCCTTTCTGTCTCTTCTTTCCCCCCTCATGGCCCCTACCCTATCCTCTGTCTATTCACTCCTAGGTTGCTGTAGCAAATCCAAACTGGCTCTCCTCCTCCAGCCTCTCCCTGGTCCCATAGAAGAAAGACTAAATACACGTTGACAAGCCTCCAGAAAGCAGGAAGGAAGGGAGGGAAAGAGTGAGGGACAGTAGGAGGAAAACAATACTGGAAAAATTTCAAGAATTTGAAGATAAAATCAAAAGACTCATCATGAGACCTTTTTTTCCCCCCCATGTTTGTGTGGCCCGAGGGTCAGACTATAGGTCTCCTTGAACTGGCAGCTCCAGAGACCAGAGTACAAACTGCAGAGGCTGGAGTCAGGGCAGAACAAACATTTAGAAAATTTCTTCCCCTCTTTGACCAAGTTTGAGTTGAAAACAGTGCAGCCGAAATTGTAACCAAAGGAGGCATTATATGTCCTGAAAAACCCCAAGGAGAAGCATTGCAAGCAACAGTAATAGCCGCTGGGTCAGGCTCTGAAGAAAAAAGTGGAGGCATTCAACCAGTTAGCATGGAAGTTCTTTTCCCAGAACATGGAGGCACCAAAGTAGTTCTAGGTGACAAGAATTATTTCTTATTTGGAGATGGTGACATCCTCGGAAAGTATGTAGACTGAAATAAATCACTGAAATGACATCAAGTGAAGCTGCCCATTAAAGTTGTGAAATCCTTCTTCATGTAAATAATTCTCATGGCTCTCCTTTACAATAAACTAATGGTATCCAAATGAAGAAACAAACAGAAAAATTTATCATGAGAAAAATATAAAAGCTACCTTCTTTAACAAATTCCATTCCTTAAACACAATCCTTGTACATATATTTTTACATATTTTTTCCCAAAATTTCCTACATAATGCATACTTCCTAGGAGTCCAGCCAGACCACAGTTTATGAATCATCAGGATTAAATAAAGCATATAAGAATCAGTCCCAGTATACAGAATATAACATGTTGAGTCTGGGATTTTGTGCCAAAAAAATCTTTGCAAGAATTACCAGCCATTTAGAAGACAGGGTGTCTTAAGAGGGTTACCAGAAAGGGGCGCCTGGGTGGCTCGGTGGGTTAAAGCCTCTGCCTTCGGCTCAGGTCATGATCTCGGGGTCCTGGGATCGAGCCCCACATCGGGCTCTCTGCTTGTCCGGGAGCCTGCTTCCGCCTCTCTCTCTCTGCCTGCCTCTCTGCCTACTTGTGATCTCTCTCCTTTCTGTCAAATAAATAAATAAAAATCTTTATTTAAAAAAAAAGAGAGTTACCGAACATATTATTGTTTAATAATAATTTTCCAAGTTCTGATCTAAATTTGTTCTCCTTATCAACAGATCGACCCTTAGGTAAAATCTGAGGGAAAGGGAGTTCAGCTCAATATAAGAAAAAATAAAAAATAGTGTCTACAATAGAATGGGCTGACTCAGGGGAAAGTAATCCGGACAGTGTAAGAGGGGACAGGGAAGGGGGCAGGTGACCCATCAGTCCTTGATGACAGGGCGTGTGGCTTTTAATAGCCCTTTGCCATGGCCCTGAGTAGCTCCTGGCACATAGTAGGCAGTCAATAGCTATTTGTCGAATGAAGGAAGGCAGGCAGGAGGGGAGGAGCTAGCCACGAAAGCTTATAAAAAGCCGTATTTGACATATCAAGGAAATTTAAATATGGTTGGAGTATTTCCTGTTATTAATTTATTATAAATATTATTAATATTAGTTTGTTTAGATGTTTCTAAGTTACTATTACTTTTGTTAGGTGCCGTAATGGCAGAATGATTATATTTTACTTTATATATATATATTTAAAGATTTTATTTATTTGACAGAGAGAGACACAGCGAGAGAGAGAACACAAGCAGGAGGAGTGTGAGAGGGAGAAGCAGGCTTCCTGCTGAGCAGGGAGCCTGATGCGAGGCTGGATCCTAGGACCCTGGGATCATGATCCGAGCTGAAGGCAGACACTTAACCTACTGAGCCACCCAGGCGCCCCTTATTTTTATTTTTTAAAGATTTTATTTATTTATTTGTTTGACAGAGAGAGAGAGAGAGAGATCACAAGTAGGCAGGGGGGCAGGCAGAGAGAGAGGGGGAAGCAGGCTCCCCGCTGAGCAGAGACCCCGATGCGGGGTCGATCCCGGGACTCTGAGATCATGACCTGAGCCAAAAGCAGAGGCTTTAACCCACTGAGCCACCCAGGCGCCCCTATTTTTATTTTTTAAAGGAATTTGAAAGCATTCTTTCCTGTTTCCTTTTTTTTGGAATAATTATTTATTTTATTTTATTTATTTGACAGAGAGAGAGCATAAGCAGGTGGAGCTGCAGGCAGAGGGAAGGGAAAAGCAACGTCCCCACTGAGCAGAGAACCTGACTCAGGGCTCGATTCCAGGACCCCAGGATCATGACCTGAGCCAAAGGCAGATGCTTAATCAACGGAGCCACCCAGGTGCCCCAAGTGATTATGTTTTAAAAGATCCTTTCCAGTGAGAGATGTATACTCAGGTATTTACAGGTGAAATTTCACCATATCTCAGGGAAGAGATGAAACAAAAATGACAAACTGTTGCTCATTGTTGAAGGTGGGTGGTGTGCATACGGGTTTCCTTCTAGTTAGTCTACATTGTTCTATTTCTGTTAATGTAACAAAAAAGTGAGTGACTCTTTCCTGAGCAAATCCAGGATATTTCAGATATTTCGTTGTCCACAGGCACGTGTGTGTAATGAATTAATTTTGCTGCTATGTGTCCAGCATGGGACTAGTTCTGTAGCATCCTGGGATAATTGAGAAAATAGTCCCTCAAAATACACAGGGTATTTTTGGTGTGGTTTCTGTGGTTCCTCCTCGTCGGCTGAGAACATTTTAGAGTTCTAAGACCTGTAATCGAGTAGGGACACGCTGTTAGGAGATGGGGAAGCAGAGTCAGAGCTGACTTACCCTCTCTTTGCCTCAGTTTGCTCCCATGTGAAATGAAGAGGATAATAGTCTGTACCTTCTAGGTGGTCGCGATGAACCACCTGCCCTCCTTGTTGTCTTGGACAATTGTTTTTGCACCATCTAAGCTTGGTGGCTTTTGACCAAGGCCAAAACTGGGAGTGAGGGACCAGGAAGCAATGGAAGTGGGAATGCTAAGGGCCACTCTCTGGACACCTCTCGAGTTTCTCTGTTCTCTCACCCCAGGTCCCCATAGAACTAAGCCTCATTTCCCCCCCTTCTCCCCTGTCCCTACAGCAGTGGGTATGCCTTTCGAGATTTCCTAACTGGACTTGGGGAGTTGAAAGGCATATTTTGTAGTGGAAAGTGCTGGCTAGGACTATGCAGCCGCCATGGACCTGCTTTCCTACCCTTGACTCCATGGGTGTGAGATCTTGGGCAATTACTAATCTCTCTTGGCCTCAGCTACTTCTGTTGTGAAACTAGGGCGGTATCACGCAACATGTTGGAAGAACTGAAGGAAGCATTTATATGTTCTGTGCCCGCCGGACTGCATGGAGCCCAACAAGCTAATAGTAACGGCAGGAAAATGCTCCCGTGCCTGCCTCCCCACAAACGTCCCCAGCCATGGCCACTCAGACCTCACAGGATGATGCGCAGCTTGGATGTTAGATGCTGATGATTGGCTTCTATGAAAGTCAGGGCAGAGAAAATCCAGGGAAGTGTTGGTATGCTGCTCAAGCACGGACAGCAGGGTTTTAAGGAGGGATATGAGATTGCTTGCACACTGGCCAAGGGCAAATGTGGGGAGGGGAGGCAGAGGAGGAGAAGGGAATGCTCCAAGGGGCACAAGTTACCTGTAATTATGAATATATCCTACAAATAAATAGAAGAAATTTGGATGGTGCTTCCTGTATGCTGCAGATTATTCTAGGAGCTTTACACATATTAACTCCCATAAACCTCCCAGCGATCAACGAGGTAGGTGCTATTATCCTCTTCATTTTACGCTCAAGTGACGCGGGGCAAAGAGGGTTAAAGTGACATGGGGCAAAGAGGGTTAAGCCACTTGCTAAGGTCCCTCAGCAGGTAAGCGGTTGGACTGGGCTCAGACCAGGCAGCCCCCACTAACATCCTCCAACCAAACCATGAAATTGGTTTTTGTGTGGCCCTGTGTTGAGGACAGTACAAAAAGTCAGGATTACCACATTTGGTTCATCTTTCTTCCCCCCAAAATCGAGTTATCCTAACAATCCCTTGGCTCACTCAGCCGGGACATGTTGAGGCTCCAGGACCTTTTTTGCTCCCGGACCCCAGTTCCTGCATCCCTCCCAGCTTGTCACTCTCTGTTCTTAGATGTCTTCGTGTTCCAGCCTATTAGTCAGGGTTCAATTGGAGAAAAAACACCACCACTCGGAGTGATCTATAATAGGGGACTTCTTCTAGGCACTAAATACTTTTGGAAGCTAGTTAAACAGTCTGCATAGGGCTGGTCCTGGGGCCTGAAGTCGGCAAGGCAGCTACTCTGGAGGTAAAGAAGAGGATGGAGATGACGTGGGCGAGGGCCAGGACAAACAAACTTACAACCACAAAGCTGGAGCCAAAGGACAGATTGGAACCCACATATGTCTTTCAAAAAGGCTCCAGATTCAAGGAACTGGGTGTCCTATAGGAACAGCGAAGCCCTCCACTATGGAAGCAAGCACACGCCGGACCCAAGAGCCAGAAGCTGGAAGAGGCTCCCGTGGGGGTGGGAGGGGCGGTGAGCCCAGCGGCTGCCCGCGCCAAGGTCAGCCAGCAGATCAGGGCAAGCGGAACGTGCAAGCCCCATCATATCTTCTCTGGCTGTCCAAAAAGCTGAGGGGGAAAAATGCCTACAGAATTCCCTCTCTTTAATATTTACTTTGTATTTTGTTGTAGAGCGAAGGCGTATTCCCTGCTGCCCGCCGCTGGTCTGAATACTGCGTGGGTCCTTCGCTTCTCTTGGGAACCACCCACAACCTCTGTCCTTGGACCTCTTCTCCCCAAAGTCAAAACTCAGTCATGATAAACAGAAAATCCCATAGAGTCACCAGGGCTCTTGAGAAGTTTGGCAAGTGCAGCTATTTTTTTTCTTTTTAGGGTTTTAATTATATAAGCATTATGTTCAAAAAAATATTTTTACTTAATTCCAGGACAGTGTCTTTTGAATATGCCGTAATTACATGAAGTGACACAAATGATGGTGTAATTGTGTCTACCATTCTGATCTCCAGGGTAGGTCGAGGCTCAGAGTTGCTTTTGTAAAATATTCTAACATTTGGAGGTAGTAGTGCCTGGATCTGGGGTTGTCAAACTTTGGCCTGTGGCAGAATCCCCTGGAAGTCTGGTTAAAACTCTGGTGGTTTCCATCCGCCTGATTAGGAAACTCTGGGCTGGGATCTGAGAACTTGCGTTTCTATCAAGTTTCCAGGTAATGATAATGGTACTGCTGGTCTGGGGGCCACAGTTTGAGAACCACTGGCTTTTTGGTTAAGATCACAGGCTTCCAGGTCAGACTCAGTGAGGTGGGCTCCCAGCTCACCATCTGTTGTGTGACCTTGGCATATTCAGTACCCCATGCTTCAGTTTCTTTCTATGTAAAATGAGGATAATAATGGCATCTACTTTGGGGGGGGTTATGGTGAGGATTAAATAAATTAATCCACATGAAGTATGGGTCCTGTCCATATCCATAAAGTATTTCATCCACAAGATACTTTCTCTGCATAAAAAATGGAGACTGCATACAGTAAATACTCAAATGTTTGCTATTATTTTAATTCAGAATATGTTTTGTGAGTCAGTGATTATACTGCAAATGCCCATTATAAAATATGCCAGATCTATAGATCTTTCACAGTTGTAAAGGCTGAGTCTAGAAGAAATTGAGGTTTTAAAATTTAATTTCTTAGTAATTAGTTGTGAAATTTTCACGTCTCTTCGTATTAGTCTTTTTGTATTTCTTTAGTGACGATCATGGAGCTTGCAAATACCAAGCAAATGCATTAAGAAAACAGTATTACGAAAGAGAAATAGCAAGTGCCTGCTCAAAATACCATTTTAATGGAAAAGCTCTCTTTACAGACAGTGCGGGTTTAATTCCTTAGTTGAACAGAAGGTGGCAGCACCACACGGGAATTTTGCCGGAGACTATAGCTCTGAGCCGCCTGCCCCGCCCCTCAACCCCCACCCTCGCCCCCACCACCCGAGGCCAGCTTTTTGCACTTTGAACCCCGTTTCCTGGGTCTCAGACTCTTTCTTATCTTTGTTTAGGCTTTAGAACATCAGCAGACCGAGGCCCCTTTCTAGTGCGGACCCCAGTGTCAGTTCATGGATTAAAAAAAAGTTTCACCTCGACTGCAAGACTAACCCGAGCAGGTCTCTGTGCCCCTGTGAGCCTCAGTTTCCCCTGTGTGAAACGAGAACAGTAGAAGAGGGGCTCTCCGAGGTCATTAGCCCCGACAGCCGGGAGTTCCAAGTTCAGGGTCAAAATTGGCAGGAGGTGACCAGCAGGTGGGTGGGTTCGCGCTCCCCAGCGAGTCTGGGCTGCAGGAATCCAGGCTGGCAAGTAGGCGCCAGTGTTTGCCCGACACCAGCGTCCTCTGGTGTATCCTGTTTACTGGGCATAAGGAATGTAAAACATCGTATGCTATATTAAGACAAACCAGGAGATTCAGTGGAAAGTTACATCCATTTTTAACATAAAACTAATGACATCAACAAAATTGCATGCTCTCGGGAGACTCTTTAAGGGACTGCTTGTCCGCTCTCTTCTGTCTTTAGGGTTATTTCCGTGGAGACTGTAGCTTTGGGCAAGTATTTTATTTAATTGAAGCCTAACGGGTTTTAGGCAACAGAAATTTCTTTTGGAGCAGGATGTTCTAGCGCCCTCTGGTGATGCATCCCCAGTAAGGCATCACTCACCTTGACACCAAATAATCCAGTTTTTGCCTTTTGACCTCTATGTCACTGGGCTTCTGGATTATTAATTTTACAGCTAACTCTATGATCCTCCAAGATTCCACTTTGGTAGTATGGACTGCAAGCATCTTAGAGCAGAAGCACTCATGAAGTAACTTGGAGGAACCGCCAAGTCTTTGGGGTTGGCTCATTTCATAGGAAAACATGCTTTCCAAAGCCTGTTGTCAGTCCTAGCCAGAAGAGGGCACGTGTGAGAGGAGCCTCACATTTTCTGTGCTTGTGGTTTTGATAGCTGGCTCTCTGGAATCCCCTTGCCTTACCCCTACCTCCCATCTGTGGGCTCACCAGAATGAGTAGGCATCCACCTGACCCAATGTTTGAGATCCCGGTTCCTCACGGAATGGCTTCTCTTGGGCCCTACCAGCTTTCTTCGCAATCTTGGTGAGTAAGGAGCCAGATCCTGCTCCTCGTACCTGGAATTGTTGCTAGCAATACCAGTATTTCTCTAGGGACCCAATACACCAGAGTGTCCTGGGCTGCTGCTTACAATCAGACTCCTCGGGTCCAGCTCGAGATTTGCTTCGTTAGACTCTCCGAAGGTAGAGGGGCACCTGGGTGGCTCTGTCAGTTACGTGTCCAACTCTTGGTTTCAGCTCAGGTCCTGATCTCAGGTTTGTGACATCGAGCCCTGTGTGGGGCTCTGCAGTCAGCGTGGATTCTGCTTGAGATTCTCTCTCCTTCTTCCCTTTGCCCCCCTTGTTCATGTTCTCTCTCTAAAACAAAACAAAGAATCTCTGAAGGTAGAGATGAGAATTAAGCATTTTAAACCAGATCCCGAAGTGATCATTGGGCAAGCCAAGGTTTAGGAATTGCTTCATCAATTTGTGACTCATCGTCATGATGTCTTCTGTCCACATAACAAATGTGTGCATTTCGGCTACCACCTCCCCCCCTGCTGCCAACAGGATTGTACCTTCTTAGATCTGAGCCCCAGCTAGGCTGCACAAGCCTAGACCTCCTGGCTCCCATCAGAGTAAATGTTCCTGCTCATTCCTGGACCCCTCTTTCCCTTCATCAAGTTTGTGAGTCTGAAGTGGCAACAAGACGCTTTCCTGAGCAACTTGAAGTTATATGTTACAATAAAGTGTCAAGGATGAAGAGGTTACAAAAGCATAGGTAATCTGAAATATACATAGACACAGAATCATTCAAATTTCAGGAAACAAAGCTACCTCCTGAAACAGTGTGGTATTTTGATAGCTTTGCTCAGCTGAGGCACCTTTGGTCTCTATTTGTGTCTATGTCTGTCTTTCTGTCTGTGGGAGGTATGGCACTGACTTCGTGCACTTGCCATTAACAGGAATACCTTGACATTGAGCATTTCCTGTTTCTGTTAGAAACAGCGGCCTGAAAACCACCCTAGGCTCAGGGACTTGGCATCAGGAAGGACAAAGCCCAGCTTCTTTCCCAGGGCAGCAGTCCCTTCTTCACACACTCACTCAGGGAATATTATCTTATATGTCTCCAGCTGTCTGCCCTTGGACCTGTTTTCAGCTGTACTTCTCCTCTAGCCCAAGTGCTTTCTCGCCTGGCAAGGCTCACAAATGAGGCAGAGAACAAAATAGCCTACCAGTTCACTAAGGCTGGTCACTAGTGTCATGAGCGCTGACGACAACATCTCAGATGCTAGAGCAACACAGTAGCCACAGGCCACATGTGGCCATTGAAACCTTGAAATGTGTCTCAAGCGGAATGTGCTTGAAAGTGTGAAACGCACACCAGATCCTGGAGACTTCACAAGAATGTAAAATATCTCGTTAGTAATCATAAATAAATACTGATTGCGTGTTGCAACAATGATATTCTGGATCTACTGGCTTAGATAAAATATATTATTAAATTAATTTCAGTTGCTTATTTGTCCTTTTCAAATTCGGCTACGAGAGGGTTTAAAATTACATCACGTGGCTCAGACCCTGCTGGTCTAAGCCTGTGGTATTTCTCTGATGGTCCCTACTGTCGCTAACCTTTTGGGGCTTAACCACTTCCCTAAGCTATGTGATCCATCTGGTTCCTTCTAGTTCTTGCCCTTCTGGCCAGCCCTATCCTATTGCCCACAGAGCTGTGTGATGCTTGCTGGGGAGCCTTGCTGGAATGCCTGAGGTGGCTTCATGCACAAGTCTAGCTGTCAGAAGTTTCTTTCATAGATAAGCCAAAATATGCTTCTTTGGGACAGCTTTCTTCTTCTTTCTCTCTCTTCCTTCCTTCCTTCCTTCCTTCCTTCCTTCCTTCCTTCCTTCCTTCCTCTCTCTCTCTTTCTTTCTTTTTTATGATTCTATTTATTTATTGACAGAGAGAGTGAGAGAGCACAAGCAGGGGGAGCAGCAGAGGGAGAGGGAAAAGCAGGTTCCCCGCTCAGCAGGGAGCCTAACACGGACTGGATTCCAGGAGCCCAGAATCATGACCCAAGTGGAAGGCAGACGCTTAACCAACTGAGCCACCCATGCGCCCCCTGGGACAGCTTTCTATGAGAATAAATGAGTCATGCTTAACGACTAGATAGTGACAATTTATGCCATTTCTTTAACCAATTCCCTAATGCAAGTTATTATTTTCCGGTTTCTAAAAGTTGTGTTATGACAATCATCTTTACAGTCAAATCTTTATACACGCTAGATGATTTCCTTTGGATCAATTCATACTAATATAATCTTTAAAGCTTTTGACACTGTTCTGTATTATATGAACACCATTGGGAATTGTGATTTTTTAAATCTTTGTAATTTTTATAAAATGATCATTTTTGTTAAAAATGTTACATGAAAATGGTTTGAAATGAGTTTAAAATGGTAAATGTTGTTTTCCTTTGCTTTAGTGGCATGGTATTTTACCTTTCTTAGTTTGTTTTGAACTTTGTTTCTTCTCAAGCTCCCTTTCGGTTGATGGTAGAAATGAGATAGAATTCAAATGTCAGTTTCTGTGTGCGTGCTTTCTTCTAGAATGTTCTACACATTCCACACAAAGCTACCTTCTAATACACATTTTTCTATGCCCTTCATTTCCATATTTTTCTTTTTTTTTCTTTTCTTCATTTCTTTTTTTTTTACCCTTCTTTAACAAACGTCACCTGTTATGTTTGTCTTATAACCACCACAGGAATCATTTTAAGATTTCCTTTCCTTTACTTAAATTTTTTTTATATTTTATTTTTCTTTTCTTTATTTTCATTTGTCTTTTCTTCAAGTGGAAGAGGAAGCAGTTGGATCCTGAGTATCCGGGGGACCCACGATGGACAAGTTTTCTCAGCCTAGAAAGGGTGGACACTGAGCCCCTGGACGGGGCTGCAGACACCTCTCCTCTAAGACCTGCTGGGGGAAGCAATAGTTGAGAAACGACCAATTTCTCTTTCTTATAAGGAAATCCTAGTTTCTCCTCCATGAGTTCCCAGGTCCATTTCTTTCTTTTATCTCTCTATCTCGGTTTAACGATGCTTTGCATGTAATCGGCACCATACAAATGCTTGTTGAATGGATGAATGAATGGATGAATGAATGAGTGAATGGATGAATGAATGAATGAGTGAATGAATGAATGAAAGAAAATATCAGTGGGTGAACACTAACCCTGGAGATCCCTGGGTAGGCTTGTTCAAGCAGTACCAAAGACCGTCATCCACGTGGATGGCTTACTGTGAAGGACCAATGAAGGTGTAGCACGAACACTATTGGGATATTACGGAATCATATATGGTTAGAGCTGAAAGAGGCCCTTGAGCTTTTCATGTCCTGAGGTCCCAAACTGGTAAATACCATTAGACTTCAGCTGGCAGATTGTTTTATTTCGCCTGCTTAATCTTGTTGTTGCTCATGTTGGTTGCTGACGTATCTCTGTCGCTCTTTCTCTCAAATGTTGAGAGATAAATGTTGGGAGATTTCACAGAAAGTGTTTTGGGGCTTTTTTATTTTTTAACCAGAAAATCTGGCACCCCTGGGTCCGTAGCTACATATAGCCTGGGCTGAGTAGTTGCTGCTGTCTCTGAGACGGGATGTGGTCCAGTCATCCTGTGAGGCCTCTGATCCACAGGGTGTGTCCAGTCTTGCCTAATCTAGTGGGATGCCACTCTACCACCCACTGAATTTACCTCCTTAAACCGTTCGCTTGATTTGGGTTTCATCCCTGTAGTCTCTGGCCAGAGTAATCTTTGGAAGATACAAATCAGACTAGGTCACGCTCCTCCTTAAAATCCCTCAGTGGCTCCTTACCACCTGAGGATCCCAATCTTCTGGTTATGAAACCTTTCTGTGCCAAGCCTGCTTTACCGATCTTAACTCTGACAACCCTAACTCACCAGGCATCCTGAATATCCTCATGTTCTGCTGTTCTGCCACATCCTCAGTGCCCCAGTGTCTCCACACATGCTGTTCCCTTTGCCTCCAATGCTCTTCCCTATCCTCAGTTGTCTGGCAAAGTCTTATTCGTGTTCAGTATTTAGCTCAGGCACCTGTGGCTCCTGCCTGTGAATCCCTCCACCCTTACCTCATTATCTCTGCCATGGGACTCAGTTCACACTCCTCTTGATAGTTCTTAGAACAGTCTGTGAAGACTCCTCTAATCAGAGTGTGTGATCCTTGAGGGAAGGGACCACAAACCATGAATTTTTATCCTTAGCATTTATCCCAGCGCTCAATAAATGTTGAATGAATGAATGAATGAATGAGTGAATGGCAGCCTTGCTCCAGCTGAGTTTGTTAGGGACATAGCTGCGATAAATTGTGGTCTTCTCCTGGTTCCTTGTAGGGTTATGGCCGGAGTCCTCTGCAAACTTGAGAAAGTAGAGAGACAAGCTTATATTCCCACACTATCTCAGGAATCTTGGTCTTCACCATGTGTTGCTTCTAGTCCTCCTCTTTCGTCTCCTACACAAACTGTATACCTCATTTTGGCTCTAGCTTCTCAGTTATAAAGTTGGTTCTCAAACATCCGTTTGACTCCAGGTAATTAGCATAAGCCAATTGTGCAGATTCTATACTCCTTGCTAGTGTTTGCTTCATGGATGGGCTTGTCACCAAAGTGGGTTAGTGAGATGTGAAGAGAATCCTGCTGGATGGGAGAGGGCTCTGAGAAATGTTCCTCCATCCATGGGAACAGACGCTTCCCCCCTTTATCATCTGGACATTGTCATTTCAGAATATGACATATGGAGGGGCGCCTGGGTGGTTCAGTCAGTTAAGCATCTGTGTTCGGCTCAGGTCATGATCTCTGGGTCCTGGGATCGAGCCCGGCATCGGGCTCCCTGCTCAGTGGGGAACCTGCTTCTCCCTCTCCTCCCTGCTTGTGCTCTCTGTTGCTATCTCTGTCGCTCTTTCTCTCAAATAAATAAATAAAATCTTTAATATATATATATATTCTTTTTATATATATGTATATAAAGAATATGATGTATGAAAACATGGAAAGTATCTTGTCATGAACCTGGAAGTGAAGTCAATACACAGGGATGAAATAAAGCCTGGAATGAAGGCATCATTGAACAGCTGAATCAGGGTTAATTTATAATTTATAATTGCCGCATTAGATAATGAATTTCCTTCTTGTTAAATGGTTTAAGTCATGTTTCTACATTCGAATTTAGAACCAAAATATACCACCTGATATAGTCGTCCACTTTCCACTATCATTCCTAAAATAACCACATACAAGCCTCCACATTCTGATCCCTTTGTTAGTCTATGAGTGGTCTAATTAGATAAGCTTTGCATAATCTAAAATTGAGCACCATAAAAGGGGAAGCAACACGACCAGGAGTGTTTTCTTTTTACAGTCCTACACATGGCTCTCAGTGATTGATAAAGCACATCTTAGAGGTGGCCACGAGTGAGCCTCATGGATCATTCCCTACTGTGGGGCACACAGTCAGCTTGCATCCAGACTACAGCCAAGGTCCTTCCTTCCTAACTGCACCCAGATGTTGTTTATAAGGCTTGTGGTCCCCATACTCTCAGTTCTAAGAACAGACCCGAGTCTTCCACAGATAATCGTGCTGTGCCTTGTCAATGATAGTTATGAATGAGCCTGAGACTCCGTTCTGGCCAATGAGACACGAAGGGAAGTTCATGAGGAGGCTTCTGGAGAAACTTCCCTCAATCCTGAGGGGCAGCTATAAGAGAAGTCATCCCCATTCCACTTGACAATTGCTTGTGAGAATGTGGACACAAGTATTGCTGCTGATGTCTTATTACGAGCATGAGGATGACGCCAACACCAAGGACTTCAGAAGAGAACAATGGAAAGAATCCAGGTCCTTGATTGCACACTGAGCTGTTGAACTGACCAATCCTGGAGCATTCCTTACCTCAGTAGAGACTTTTAGTAATGCAAGATAATGCATTTTCTTATTTTCAGTCCAATTTGATTTAGACTTTCTGACATCTGCAACTTAAAACATGATACATCTTCAAAGCAGGAAAGATGTCTTGTACTTAACCATTTATTCCTTTCCTTATAACCCTAGGATATTTTCGATTATTGTTTTTGATGGTTGAAGATCAGCTTTTCCTTAATTGTCTGACACGGGGGTAATGTGACTTGAAAAGGACATTTTAGGAATCAGCTACTCTTCAGTTCTCTTTCCCAGCACACGAATCTACTGGTACATAATTGTATTAGGCTAGGATAGGATAGGATATAGCAACAAACCCTGAAATCTCAGTGACTTAGCACACATTAAAAATTTTATTTCTCACCAGCACAAAATTTTTTAAAGATTCTAAATTAATTCTAAATTAATTTATTTGACAGAGAAAGACACAGTGAGAGAGGGAACACAAGCACAGGGAGTGGGAGAGGGAGAAACAGGCTTCTGGCTGAGCAGGGAGCCCGATGCGGGACTCGATCCCAGGACTCTGGGATTATGACCTGAGCTGAAGGCAGACGCTTAACCGACTGAGCCACCCAGGTGCCCCACCAGAACAAAATTTGATGCAGGTGAGCCAAAGCTGTCTTCCACCTGGTGGGTCAATAATCCAGGCTTCTTCTCTGTAGAAATACTGCTTTCTCAATCGGGGGCTTCCAGGTCACCATGACAGGCAAGAGAGTACATGGAGATAGCACACTAGCTCTTAAACATCTTCAACCAGAAGGGACACATCCTACCTTACATTCACATTTCACTGGTGAGAACAGCTACGGTGTATAGTTTCTCCTGATGCCTGGAAAGGAGAGGAGAACCAGGTGTGAAGAAGTCCTTTCAGTCTCTGTCACTGTATACCTATACTTATGTGTAAAATATGTACGTCTGTGTAATCAGGCCAGCAATGCTTATTCTGTTCAATGTGTAAGTAAAGGAAACAACTCTGTTATACAAAAGGGATCTCTAATTGATTTGTTAAAATGGGCTTCTCTGTTCTGAGAAGTAAAAATTATTTAAAAAATTGCCTTTAATTGCATTCACTTTTTAAAAACTAGATATGGGAATTCAGCAGTACTGTTGTTTCACACTAAAATAGCATCCTTTAAAAAGAGGGACTATGAAAGGGAAAAAAGGGGGGATATATTCTCCAAAAATATCAATGTCATAAAAGACAAAAGACAATGTCATAAAAGACAATGTCACAAAAGACAAAAGACATAAAAGCTAATGATGAACGGTTCCAGATTAAAGGAGACTAAAGACACATGACAACTAATAGGACATGGAATCCTGGTCTGGAATCAGTACTAGAGGAAATAATGTTATAAGGACATTATGGGATCAATTGGAATAAGTGGAATATAGACAATGGATAAGGTAAAAGAATTATGGTAAATTTACTGAAGCTGATAGCGGTACTATGGAACTATGAGAGAATATTCTTATTCTTGGGAAATACACTGAAGAATTTAGGGATAAAGACTCATAAAGTATGCAACTTACAAAAGAAGTGTACCATGCTCATGAATTGTAACACTCAATTTTGTTAAATGTCAATTGTTGCCAAATTGATCTATAGATTCAACGCAATTCTGATAAAAATCCCAATAAGCTCTTCTGTAGAAAGTGCCAAGATGATTCTAAAATTTATCCAAAAATGCATACAATATAGAATATCCAAAATAAATTTGAAAAAGAGAACAAAATTGGAGGACTTACACTAGCTGACTTCAGTACTTAGTACAAAGCTTCAAGAAGGAGGATCCTGTGGTAGGGGTGTAGGGGTAGACATATAAATCATTGGAACAGAATGGAGACTTTGGAAATAGATTTGTATATGTACAGTCAGTTGATGTTCACCAAAGCAATTCGGTTCTACCAAAATTGAGTAGGTGCAGGCATGGAGAGAGTGCAGTCATGTAAAATAGGAACTTTTCAGGGTCCCAATGGGAAATAGAGGACGCGTGCAAATTCGGATCATTTTAGGTTGGCTTAATGAAGTGACTACTTAAAAAATGATGGAAGTGACCCTCTGCGAGTTCCAGGCCTTGAACCTTAGGAAAGTCTGTTAGCTTCTGTCCTTGCAATTTTGGGAGCCCGTGAGTCACCAGGTCCATCTCCTCTGCTGGAGAGACCACGGAGAAAGAGCTTGTGGTGGGCCGTACAGAAAGGGGCTCTTGACTGCTTGGGGAGAAAGAGGTCTTGCCTTCCCAAAACCCCAGCTGGGCCCAGCCTTCCTGCTGTCCCCCGCGCGACATGAAAGCAAAGACATACTGGGTGTTCCAACCCCAGCCACTGTGTGACTGCAGCTTTGTGAGAGACAACTTGTGAGACCAGCAGAAGAGTCATTCAGTGGAGCTTTGGTCAACTCATAGAATCATGGGAAACAATAAAATGGTGATGATTCTAAGCCAGTCAGTTGTGGTTTTTTTAAGGATTTGTTTATTTATTTGAGGGAAAGAGAGAGCATGAGTGAGGAGAGGAGAGATAATCTCAAGCCAACTCCCTGATGAGTGTGGAGTCCAATGTGAGGCTTCATCTCACCACACTGAGGTCATGACCTGAGGAGAAACCAAGAGTCTGACACTTAATTGACAGAGCCACCCAGAAACTCCTAAGTCAGTTAGGTTTTGTTGTTTTTTTTTTTTAAATAAAATATTTATTTACTTGAGAGAGAGAGAGCATGAGCAAGGGGAGAGGTGGAGGGAGAGTAAGAAGCAGACTCCCTGCTGAGCAGGGAGCCTGACATGGGACTTGATCCCAGGACCCTGGGATCATGCCCTGAGCCGAAGGCAGATGCTTAACTGACTGAGCCACCCAGGTGCCCCAGTCAGTCAGTTTTTTGATAGCTAACTAAAGCAGCCACTAGGTAGCAACCCCCCCAGAGAGGGAGCCTGGAAATGAACATTTCAACTTTACTCTTCTCTCTCCGTCTAATCTCCCTATAGGTGTTCCCTATAATTTGAACTTGGTCAGAAACAGAAGGCAAGGGAGCCTTCCATATTTTCCATAAAGGTTAGCCTCTTAGAGCACAGAACAGGGGAGAGGAGAACAGAAATTGGATGTGGAGGGGTTAACAGAAGATATTCAGAAAGGTCCAACCCCTTCCCGCTTCAGCATCAACTCTTGCTCTTAGCCCAGGTGAAAATCTGTCTTCCTGTTACAGGAGATACTCAAAGTCTTTCAACTTCCATGTTATGGGAAAATGTCTGTTCAGTCATGGTTCCATCTGAAACCCGAAACATTAGCTAACACTGGTGTTCTTCATATCAGATGGCTAGGATAAGGGTGCGGAAAAGTAACTAATTAATATGAAACGTAGCTATTATCATCCCTGCTTCTGTGACTGGACGTGAGGTTTAAGTAGGTGGTGCTCATATCTGTTTTCTTCCACATTCACTTCATGTTTCTCTTATCCTCTGAGAGGGCCTGAGCTGGATGGAGTTCTTTTCCTGGTAGGAGGGTCTCAAACCTTCATTCTTATGGGATTTGAGTCCTTCATCACCTGGTTTTATTCTGTGGCTACCACTCCCCATTGACAAGGACAATTGGACAGTTGAGTTCTAGGAGGCACGCAGCAAATCCTCTGTGTCCCTCACAGAGTTCTCAGCCATCCTCATGGAGCAGCAACCCAACTTCTCTCTGGTCATCAGGATCAGTAACCCCAGTCAGCACAATAGCCCCATTCTTCGCTTTGCTCCCTTGGGCACCAGGATCTTTAAACCCACAGAGACCAAGGTCACAGGGACAAAGAGCAAATATTCTTCAGTAATGAGAGAGACCACTTCCGGCTCCAACCCTTGGTTCCCAGGCCTGTGTATTCTGGTTAGGAAAAAGAAGACACCATATATTAGTCACTGGTTAAAAGTATACCATAATTCATTGGTCAGCAGCCCAACCCCACAGGGTGATGTCTCCCAGCTGGTGTCAGGACTCAGCAGGTCATCCACTGTTCTGTCACACCGACTGCTTCCATGTCACAGGGCACGTGGCAAGACAGTGAAGTTCGTGGACGCTGAGCCCATTGCTTCACTTTTTTTTTGCCATAAAATGCCTTGCCAGCCTAGTCTTATGCAATTGCTGTGTGGGACTTGATGGTGCTGGATAAGGTGTCCCAAGAATCCAAAAACGGATAGAACTGGCAAAAGCACTGAGATCTTGCCACCGATTTTCCAAAATCAATCTTTCCAAGTCCCTGACTGATAGAGTTAAGGATTCCCCTCTCTCATTGTCTTTCTGGGCCACCCTTGGGCAGAGGTTAGTGTGACAGCCACCCGCTTCCAGCTGGTGATGGTGTAACAGGTAGATCCAGCAATAAATCTAGCTTATTTTTTCCCCTCTGCTAACTGGCCACAGGGAACTGCTCACAGGGCCCTGGTGGAGGCTGAGAAAGAGGCAACAAAGCAGGAGCCATGGCTTGGGAGTCTGTGTCACCTGCATAAGGTGACTTGTGTCTTCCAGACCTGCTTCTGAGACCGAGCACACCTCTTTTATTTTGTAAGAGATCTGCTGTGCATGTCTTATTTTGATGTTTGATGGAATGTATAACACCCAGTTTGTGATGGGCAGTTTGGGTCATAGTTGTTTGTTTGTTTGTTTTTTGTGAAATAGAGAAGAGTTGAAGGCCTTTCCTGAGCTGAGTCCTTCCAGTGAGGGATGCAGCCCATCCCTCCCTTTGATCCCTTTCTCGGTTTGCCAAGGGCAAACCAGTGGAATCCAGAGAACGAGGGGTTCGTTGAAGACTGTAGGCCATCTATGTCTGGATCTAGAGGGACAAATAAAAGATATCCTGCATCAGGAGACAATAGGAAAAGGAGGAGCAAAGGAATTAAGAATAAAGTGACATATCATGACATTTAAGCAGGGTCAGGGTTGGGGTGGGATCGGGATGCCTGGGTGGCTCAATCTATTTAGCATCGGCCTTCAGCTCAGGTCATGGTCCCAGGGTTCTGGGATCAAGCTCCTCATCGGGCTCCTCACTCAGTGGGGAGTCTGTTTCTCCCTCCTCCCTCTTGTGCTTGTGCTTTCTCTCAAATAAATCAATAAAATCTTAAAAAAAAAAAAGCATGGTAAGGGGGTTGATGAGGACACATGAAAAGGAGGAAAGCAGTGAGAGAATGTAGGACCCATGTCTATGGGTCCAAATGCAGGTCACAGGGTAATTAAGTGAGGTTACTAGAGCAAGCTGGAAAGATAGAAGGTGCCTGTCCGAGGAAGAAACTGCTAAAAATAGAAATTCTATGTGAAATATTGGTTATACTTCAATGGAACGTTCTGCAATGATGAAAATATTCTGTATCTGTGCTCTCCTGCACCTGAAATGTGCCTAGCGTGATGGAGACCCTAAGTTTTAAACATTATTTAATTTTAATTGACTTACATTTAAATAGCCACGCAAGGCTAGCAGCTGCTGAATTGGACAGTACAGGTCTAGAGTAGGATCATAGCAACCGTTTTATTGGGGGGGTACAATCCTACGGCAACAAAGAGTGATGGAAAGAAAAAAGGAAGGAGGGGACGCACACATAATGTGGTGAATAACTGAGCTGGTCACAGCTTCACAAACAAACACACCGGTGGCTTGGCCACATTGGAAGTCTCTGGTGGTGCCGTGTAGCGCTGTCAAATGTGGGGACAGCCCATCCTGGGGAGGAAGAGAGAGGCACTCATCTACTGGCCCCTTGCCATCTCCTGCCTTCTACCATCCAGTGCCCTCCACAGAGTGTTAACTACCGCACTATGAGTTGGGCAGGGAAAATGGCACCCAGCTTCCTCTGATTTTCAGGTGGTGGGAGGACCCAGTTGGTGGGTCTGTTTGGACCTGGGTGCTGAAGCTGCTACTCCTTCTTGAGCTGGTATGAGGGAGGTCAGACTAAGGCCAGGCCCTCACCCTGGGGGCGTCTGAGTCAGCTGGGATGTTAGATGAGGTGAGTCCACTGAGCAAGAGGCCAAGGGTGGGGTGTGGGGTCAGAGGGAGGCTGACCTGAGGTCTGGGGTGGTGCATAAAGTCAGTTTGGGATCTTGTAAGGGACTTTAGGGATGTCACCTGGCACTTCAAACCTTGGTGCCCTCCTCTACACAATGGGTAACATTGTGACTTACATCACACACTGGCTCACATCATTCATACATGTCACCCGGTATCATCACAAGAACTTTGTAACAGTAGGTGAGGAAGCTGTCATTCTTGTCATATCACAAGAATGAAAACGGAGGCGGAGAGAGAGTAGATGAAAATACTTATTAAGGCAGAATCAGAGTCCATCTGACTCAGCCTCTTACTCCTGCCACTATATTCCACTTCCTCTTGAGATTTCATCAAGGGACTGGATTTCAAAACTCTGAGAGAACGGTTCCAGCATGAAAGTGAGTTAAAAGTTATGCATGGGTGCAGATACGGTAAAGGGTAAAATGTGGGGGGCGCAACATGCAATCCTACAATTTCTTAACTGATTTTAATGAAGTAAAATGTGCCTTGAAAGCAGTTTACTGGTATAGTTTTAGAAGGACTCTAGAAAGCGTTTGTTTTGAATTCGTTTCTTTCTGTTGCATTTCCACAATCTTTTGAAATGTAAAATAGAAGACTCAGTGTTCCAAACAGTTTTCAGGGGAACCGGTCTCATTTGTCAGGTGAGCAGCAGGGGAGCAGCTATCTGTGAGATCACACGCGGACTTGTCAAGACCTACCTTCATGCTTTCTCCTGCCAAGTGACAGGCTCAGCTGTCATGACCTCTAATCCCTGGGACCCAGCTGCCTCTCAGACGGCCAGAGCCTCAGTCGCACAACTCCCACTGCAGCAAACTTCTTGCAGATCTTAGTTTCGAGGAAAAGCAAACCAGAGGGAAGATTAATTGTGAAAAAAAAAAAAAAATCCTCCAGACTGCTCTGGGTAAAAGCCAGTAATGACAACAAGCTGCGACAGGTTTCATTTTTTTTGCACTTCATGTAAATACAGAGGGAAGTCAGGACTCTCTTAAAAATGGGGCTGCTGCTTTCTAGCCTTCAAACTTTCTGAGAAAAGCGATATGGGAGCAACTTTACTGAGATGGAGCCAGTCAGAGCTCTTAAAGAATCCTGCCGGTCCCCTGAGGCGCACAGCAGAGAGGAGCCCTTTCATACCTGAAGACGTCTGTACGTTGTACAGACTTCATAAGGCAAAGGAAGCAGAAGCTGGCACCTGTCAACACAGGTTCCTGCCCTGAGAAGCTATGGCCGGAAGGGATGAGAAGGTCATCCAAATATTCGACTGAATCAGGCGTCCTGGACGCCTAGCAGCTCCTGATCATGAGAGAGACAAATGGGGATTCTGCGTCTCCAGACTTACTCCCCTAGCCCTAGACCAGAACGTGGTGGCAGAGCCCAAAGGTACAATGATAGTCACTAGGCTAAGAGGTACAATGATGACCAATCAGCTTTGTGGGGAGCTGAATGGTGGGCTACTATGGAGGTGAACACTCACAGGAACTATCCCCAAGGCTGTTTCTCATGATAGAGAAGAGTCTCAATGACGCTATATTGTGGGATGGCGGAATACTATATAAACAAATTTCAGGTCAACCTTCCACCAAAAGAGATGGAAGTAGGACTCAACAAATCTTTGTCATTAAGGCCGATAGTAAAAAAGGCTTGACTGAAATAAAAAAAAATCAGTCCTGGGCTTTCCAAGGTAATTATCTGTTTGACTTTCCCTGTCGGTGGTCAGGGGATGAAAACACGTGTGCTTTGACTTCACATTATCTCGCGAGGCATCAGCAGGCTGTCGTTTCACAAACAGCTGTGAAAAAATGTTTCAAAACTATTCGTCCTCTTTAGTCTAATTCTCATTTCATCTCCTCCCCTTTATTCAACATTTGCAAATGTCACTTAAGGTTCTGCTCCTTGCTGGGTTTGTGACATTGAGAAAATGGCATCATTTCTTTGATTTTACATTTCTACATTTGTGAAGTAGGGATAATAATAATAATAATAATACTTATGTCCTAGGAGTGTTCTGAAAAATGAATGAGCTATTGTCTGTGAAAGTCCTTAGCAGGGTGCTTATGCACAGTAGCTATTCATAGCACTGTTGGATTAACCAATGTGCAAAAATGACAGTTAAGTTTTACCGACAATATAAAATTTCTCTTTGGACTCTGCTGTGACTATCCACAGGAAAAGAGAATGGAACAGAAAATGTTTGGAAAGTACTTTTGAGGAAAATCGATGGTGTAGGACTGAAAATTTTTCTCAGATTTAGGCCAGTTCTGCCTTTTCTGAAAGATGAGCAGTTTGAGTTTTCTTTTGTTTTTGGAGAATTGTGTGTAAATCAAAGACCTTCATACATCCGGCTTATTTTCAGAGCAAATACCAAAAACTCATCAGGAAAGAAAAAAATCTTGCAGAATTTCTGGTTCTACCTGGATCTAAATGGATAGATTCTTATCATCTGTTGTATACCTTTTTGTAAAATGGGGCAAACTGCTTAACTTTCATGAATCTTGTCATTCTCGATTAAAATTTTGTGCAAAAAAACAAAACAAAACACTCTTCATGCAATGTTTCTGCTAATAAGTCCAGAGATGGATGGAAATTAGGTCGTTCGAAAGATCGTCATCATGTCGTGATTGCCTCCCATTTAATGCAATGTACTACACAATAGGACATGATTCAAGCCTCCAGGAAACTTATACTCAAATCATTCAAAAGGTAAGTTAGGCGAGTTGGTTAGGAATGCATTACACTATGAGAAAACAATCTTCTTTCTTTTCCTTTTTGACTAATTTTTTTCTCTTTGAATTTTTATAATTCTGGTATTAAACTGGGACCCTCCCATGGGGAGTGGGAAGAGGACAACTGGATGTGAAGGGATCTGGGGGTCAGATCAGGCAGGACAGGCAGGGGCTGGATTATTCATCTGGCTTGAGATTTGTCTTTTTTATACATGAGCTAAGAACTAAAGTCATTATTTAGAAACAAGAGAAGAAACTTCTTCATTAAACCCAACTCTTATGGTCATAAGGTGACAAGTCTACTAGTGAAATTAAGGTCAGGAGAGAGGGGGTGAACACACCAAGCTACGATGAATTATCCAGTAAGATCCTGTGGAAATACCCAGGATAGCATATGACCCAGCTGTGGAGGGATGAAGAAGGCCCCTTGTTGGAGGAGGGGCAGACCTAACTTCAACTTACATGGATAAGTAGGAGTTAGCCATAGGAAAGAGGATTGAGAAGGGAAGGAACTATGCATGCCCTGGAGCTCAGATCCAAGGACCAGAAACCCCCATTTTAGGATTGGTTGGAGAGCTGAGGGATGAGGCCAGAAAGGTTGAGCAGAGGTCAGCTCATGAAAGACCTTAACTGTCATGAAGGCAATGGAGATTCAGTAAAGGATTTAGGTTGGGGTGAAGGCCATAAGCAGATTTGCCTTTGTTAAGTACCTTCGGGACTAGTGTGAACAGACCGAGGGACATATTCTGGCTTATTGGTCCAGTTTTCCTGCAGTGTTTCAGAGGGAAGAAAGTGACATATAATAAACTTGTTTCTCATGTTTAATATAATTTTAACTCCCTAATGTTGTTCCTAGAAACAAAACAGAGATCTCAAATAACTACCTAACCCTATAAATTCAATTGGTGAATTTCATGTAAATATATATTGAGAATGTGTTGGTAGGCTTTTACAGAAACAAGAATTTCAAGACAAGCTGGGTGTAGTTCTAGAGATGATTTTTTCCCTTTGTGCAATCGCTATGGTTTGGTTCCTTTGATTTATCATTTTTTCCCCTTTGATTTATCATTTAAAATCATTAGTCATGTCAGATGTCATGAACGGCTGTATAAATAGGGATCTATACTCCCTCTTTGAAGGGCACAGACACCTCCATGAAACACAGATGGTACCTCCAAGTTTTTTCTTAGGTGATTCAAAAATGAAATCAGAATGGGGCACCTGGGTGGCTCAGTCAGTTGAGTGGCCGACTCTTGGTTTCTGTTCAGGTGATGATCAAGGTCCTGAGATTGAGCCCCACACTGGGCTCCATGCTTAGTCGGGCTCTGCACTCAGTGGGGAGTCTGCTTGTGGATTCTCTCTCTCCTTCTCCTTCCGTCCCTCACCCAGCTCACTCTCTTTCTAAAATAAATACATAAGTCTTTTAAAAAATGAAATCAGAATATATTTTTAATTATTTAGTTGTCCAATATTGTAAAACGTGACAGATTACATTACTCAGTGGTTTCATGATCATAGTTTGAAGTGTGGAAACATACGTGTTCTTTCTTTCTTTCAAAAGTGCTAAGATCTATTTTTCTCCAGAGAGAGGCGGTGTCTTTAGTTACAACTCCAAACTTTTCTCAGCCAGTGGCCCCTTCTATTATTCCTGGCAGAAAAATTTACTCCTTCACTTCTAGACCAACTTCCTAGCAAGCCTAATATCAACCTTTCAAAATCAAAGAATATAAAAGAACTTACAACAAAAACAAGTCACCTGCCCAAACTTGTGTACATTTTCCAGTGGCCACTACTTTGCATCATTTTCTTACTGTGTTCTGATTAATCGACTTTAGACATTTTCTTTTTACTTCCCGTTATGGCAGGTGGAGATTTAGCACATTTATGCCACATCTCAGTTCATTTACCTCCCTTTTCATGCTTGTTAGTCATATCCCTTCACTGTGTTTTGTTTCTTTATTGTAGAAGTTGCAAATGGATGGCCCGGAGGCGAGGTCAGACTATAGATGTGTTTTGTTTGGATTCCCATCAGTTAAAAAACAAAGAAACAACACAGTATTGAAAAATTAAGATTTAACATTAAAAAAAAAAAAAAAAAAAACACCAGGGGCGCCTGGTGGCTCAGCCGTTAAGCATCTGCCTTCGGCTCAGGTCATGATCCCAGGGTCCTGGGATAGAGCCCTGCATCGGGCTCCCTGTTCAGCAGGGAGTCTACTTCTCCCTCTGCAGCTCCCCCTGCTTGTGCTCTCTCTCTTCTGTCAAATAAATAAAATCTTTAAAAAAAAATCCAAATGTTTAGCTTCTCACGAAAAGTCAGATGGAGTTTTAGTTTTAGTTTCCTAGGACAGTTGTATCAAAGCATCACAAATGAGGTGGCCTAAAACAACAGAAATATATTAGGACTGTTCTGGAAGCCAAAAGTCTGGAATCAAGGTGTTGGCATGGGCCATAATCTCTCTGAAAGCTCTAGAAAAGAATCCCTCTTTGACTCTTCCCGAGCTTCTGGTGGTTGCCAGCAAACCCTGGCATTTCTCGGTTTGTGGGTGTTATCACTCAAATTTCTGCCCGAGTCTTCATGTGGCTGTCTTCCTTCTGGGTCTGGGTCTCTTTGTCCAAATTTCCCCTTCTTGTGAGGATACCAGCCATTGGATTTAGAGCCCACCCTGGTCCTGTGTAACTTCACCTTAACTAATTATATCTGCAAAGACAGTATTTCCAAGTAAGATCACAATCTGAGGTTCTAGAAGGACATGAATTTGGTGGGGGTGGGGCTGGAGGGGCACGAATCCAATACATGGCATATATGACCCTGTCCTAAGAACTGACCAAAGCTGGTCCAGTGGCTGAATTCTCCAGGTGGGCAAGCACCTAGTAGTGGGGCAAGCACCTATGAGTGTGCCAAAATTCTCATCACATCTATGAGGCAAACACTTGCACCAATACCTGAGCCCTGTTTCTCATTTATGTTACCTGCTTTGCTCCCATAAACAGCTGTTTGCTAACTGTGCTACTGTTTACCTTTATAACTTTTATCTATTTATCTATCTATCTATCTACCTATCTACATCTATCTATCTATTGGGTCCATAGGCTCCATGACCAATGTGGGGCTTGAACTCATTACCCTGAGATCAAGAGTCACATGCTCTCCCAGCTGAGCCAGCCAGGTGCCCCCTTTTATAACTCTTAAATAATATACCCAAACTCCTATTTCATGTTTCGTAAGCTTTTGTCAGTAACTCAAAGTTCCCTTCTTGTTTTGTAAGACCACGATATTGGGTTTTTTCCACTTTCCCCTCTCTCTTCCATTCCCTTCCCATCTCAAAGATTTTGTCAGAAGCACCTTTATTATTGTTATGGGTTGAATTGTGCCCCCCTCCCAAATTCATATGCCAAAGTTCTAATCCTCAGTACCTCAGAACGTGACCTTATTTGGAAATAGGCTGATTGCAGATATAATTAGTTAAGATGAGATCATACTGAAGTAGGGTGGATCCCTAATCCAATATGACTGATGTCCTTAGAAAGGGGAAATTTGGAGACAGACATACCCACAGGGGGTATGCCAGGCCAAGGTGAATGCAGAGATTGGGGTGATGTAGCAGAAGCCAAGGAATGCCAAAGATTGCCAGCAAACCACCAGAAGCAAGGGGAGAGGTATGGAAAAGATTCTCCCTAACAGCCCTCAGAGGGAACCAACACTACTGACATCTTGATCTCCAATTTCTAGCCTCCAGAAACCCAAACATTGCTAGATGATCTCACTGATGATGAGCCAGAGATAAGGACTTGGGGAGGCTGGGATGGCTGTAGTTGGTGGGGCAGAATATCAAAGAGGAGGGAGAGATGCAGAGAAAGAGATCCAAAATTTTGCATGGGGATTCCCTTATTTTTTGACAGACTAGTAATCTGAACCCATGTAAGGTGAAACTATATGGGCTGAGCAAAGAACACAACCTAGGAGCTATGAGTTAAATAATCCTGCAGCTCAAACAGGACTAAGAGACACTATCACCTCCTAACCATGTGAAGAAAACAAAAAACCTGAGGCATTCAATAGAGAACCCAAGAAGTGTTATGTCTTGTAGAGGGATAAATAAGCATTAGAATAAAAGCTACTTTATTTTTTTTTTTAAGATTGATTTATTTATTTGGGAGAGAGAGCACAAGTGAGGGGAGTGGCAGAGGGAGACACTCCCCAAGCAGACAATCCTTGATCCCACAACTCTGAGATCATGACCTGAGCCAAAACCAAGAGTCAGACACTCAACCAAATGAGCTACTCCCGTGCCCCAGAATAAAAGCTACTTTAGATCTGCCTGAACAAAGCTTAATCTTTTTTAAAAGAATTTATTTATTTATTTGTCAGAGAGAGAGAGAGCAAGAGCATGGGGAGTGGCAGAGGGAGAAGGAGCAGGCTCCCTGCTGAGGAAGGAGCCCAATTCAGTACTTAATCTTAGGACCCCGGGAACATAACCCGAGTCGACAGCAGACACATAACAACTGAGCCACAAAGGTGTCCCTGAACAAAGCTTTAAACTAGTTCTTGAAATAATTAAGCTGATCCTCAAGTAACTAAATTGCCTGCCAAGCAAATTTAACATTCATTAAAAGAATACAGCAAAACTCAAATATTCAACATCATAATATTCATAATGTTCACAGTCAAAAATCACTAGACAAGTGAAGAAGATAAAAATATGACCTCTAAACAGGAGAAAAATGAGCCAATGTTTCTTTCTTTCTTTCTTTTTTTTAGATTTTAATTATTTCAGAGAGAGAGAGAGCAGGGGGAGGAGCAGAGGGAGAGGGACAAGCAGACTCTGTGCTGAGTGTGGAGTCTGACACAGGGCTCCATCCCATGACCCATGAGATCATGACCTGAGCTGAAATCACGAGTAAGACACTTAACTGACTGAGCCACCCAGGTGCTCCAGAGTCAGTGTTTCTAAGAGCTGTTGTCTGTTTTTAGACTCAGAAATGACAGGCGTGATGGAATTAATAGCCAAAGAATTGAAAACAACTATTATAAATATGTCCAAATGTTTAAAGGAGAATAAAAATAATAAAGAAAAAATGGAGTGTATAAAAAGAACTAAATGGGTACTTCCAGATGTGAAATAAAATACAATATGTGGATTGAAAATTTTACTAGATGAACTTAATAGCCGTTTAGATACTGCAGATGGAAAGATCAGTGAACTTGAAGACACAGCAATAGACATCATCTGTATGGAAAAAGAAGAAAAAACAAAAATAACTAATGGAGCTTCAATGACCTATGAGACAATTTCAAGAGGCCAAACATATAGAGGTCCAAAAGGAGAAGAAAGATGTGGAGAAAATAGCTGAAGTAATGGTAAAAAAAAAAAAAAAAAACCAAATATGATTAAATTTATTAAAAATCCATAGGTCCAAAAAGATAAATGAAAGTTGAACAAGAAAATACAAAGAAAATCACTGTGAGGCACATAATAATTAAATTTCTAAGACCAGTGACAAACAAAACACTTAGTTTTTAAAAAGATTTTATTTCTTTATTTGAGAGAAAGGGAGAGAGAGAAAGAGAGCATAAGCAGGGGGAGGGGCAGAGGGAGAGAGAGAAGCAGACTCCCCACTGAGCAGAGAGCCAGATGTAGAGCTCGATCCCAGGACCCTGGGATTATGACCAGAGCTAAAGGCAGATGCTTAACCAACTGAGCCACCCAGGCACCCGAAAGAGAAAACTTATAAAGTAGCCAGAAAAAAAAGAAAAAATTATCACAGACTGCTCACTAGAAACTGTGTAAGGCAGAAGACAGTGAAACATTTTTCAAAATGGTGAAAGAAAAAGACTGTCAATCTAGAATTCTATATTTAAAAAAAATGCCTTTCAAAATAAAGAAAAAAATCAAAACCTTAAGATAAATAGAGCTAAATGAATTTGTTGTTCACTGACCTGTACTACAAGAAATATTCTTCAGGCTGAAGGAAATGATATCAAATTATCTTGGATCTACACAAAGGAGTGACAAGCTTCATAAATGATAAATATATGGGTAATTATAACAGATCTTTTACTTTATTTTAATTTTTTTTAAGAATGTTGATTGTTGGGTGCCTGGATGGCTCAGATGGCTAAGCACCTGCCTTTGGCTCAGGTCATGATCCTGGGGTCCTGGGAATAAGCCCCGCATTTTCTTCCTCTGCCTCTGCCTCTTTCTCTCTGTCTCTTTCTGTGTCTCTCTCATGAATAAATAAATAAAATCTTAAAAAAAAAAAAGAATATTGATTGTTTACAACAAAAGATACAATTTGGGTTCTGTAATATATGTAGAATTAAAATCTTGACAAAAACAGCACAAAGGGTGGGAGGGGGAATGGAAGTATATTGTGGTAAAGTTCTTTAACAAAAACATTTTAGTTATTTAAGAGAGAGAGAGGGCATGTGTGCGCACGAGTGGGGGCAGCAGGTAAGGAGTGAGGGAGAGGGACAAGTGGACTCCACGCAGAGCACAGAGCCCGGGGTGGGGCTGGAACCCAGGACCCTAAGATCATGAACTGAGCCAAAATCAAGAGTTGGATGCTTAACTGACTGAGCCACCCAGATGGCCTTTGTGGTAAGGTTCTTAACTTAAACTTGAAGTAGTGTAATATTATTTGAAGGTAGCTTCTGCTAAGTTAAAAGTGCGAATTGTAAGACCTAGAGCAAGAACACACACACATACACAAAAGAGGTACAGTTAATAAGTAAATAATGGAGATAAAATGGAATATTTGAAATAGAAATAGACTGAACACTCTAATTAAAAAGTAGGGATGGTTGAACTGGATTTCTTAAAAAAAAAAGCAAGACCCAAATAGATGATATATCTATCTACATATTATATATATAATACTTATATATAAACAAGAAACTTGCTTTAAATATAAAGACACATGTAAGTTAAAAGGATAGAAAAAGATGCAAAACACGCAAAAAATAATCATGAGAGAGCTGGAATGGCTCTAGTAAGAAAAAAGTAAACATCAGAACAATGAATATGCCAGATATAAAGAGGGATATTTCAGTATGAGAAAGGGTGGAGGGTTAAATTAATCAGAATGATATAATTTCTAAATGTATATGCAGCTAATAACAGCATTTCAAAATACATAAAGCACAAATTGATAGAATTAAAGGAGAAACAGAAAAATCCACAATTGCAGTGGAAAGATTCCACTCAGCTTAGTAGTTGATAGATTAAGTAGGGAATCTGTAAGAATATACAAGACCTCTAAGCCACATTGACCCACTGACATTTATAGAATGCTTTTTCCTTATCACAGAATATTATGCCCAACAACTGAAGAATACACGTTCTTTCTAACTGACTTAGAGTAATCACTAAAATAGGCCATACATTGGACCACAAAACAAGTTTTGATAAATTCAGATGTACTGAATTCATAGTGAGTAAGTCCTCTGACCATAATAGAACTACATTAGATAGCCAAAAGATATATGAGAAGAGTCTAATTATTTGGGTAATCAATACATTTGTCGTTAATTTATGGATTAAAAAAGAAATCACAAAAGGAATTTTAAAATGTTTTGAACCAACTGATAAAATCACAACATATCGAAATTTGTGGGATGCAGCTAAAACAGAACTTAGGGGGAAATATATATATTAATGCTTGTATTTTTTAAAATGAGGTCTAAAATCAATAATCTATGCATCATCTCAAGAAATTAGTAAAAAAGGAGTAAATTAAATCCAAGGTAATTAGAAGGAAAGAAATAGTAAAGAGTAGAAGTCAATGAAATAGAAAATGGGTAAACAAATATGAATAACCAAAAGCTGGCTCTTTGTAAAATATCAATAAAAATAATAAGCTACTAGCTAAACAGGTAAAAAATAGAGACAACATAAATTAAAAATAACAGAGTTGAAAGAGGGGAGATCACAAAACACGCTGAAAGATAATAACATGATACTATGAAGAACTTTATGCCAATAAATCCTATAACTCAGATGAAATAGACAATTCCTTGGAGGACAAAAATAATGAAAATTGGCATAAGACTTAATAACTATTAAAGAAATTGAATTTGTAATGTAAAAACTTCCCACAAAAACAGCTCTAGTCCCAGATGGCTTCCCTAGTCAATCCTATCAAACATTTAAGGAAAAAAAACAATACAAGTTCCCAGAATGGAGAATGAGGGGTTAATTCCCCTCATTTTAAGAAGCTAGTGTGGGGGCACCTGGGTGTCTCAGTCAAATCATGATCCCAGGCCTGCTTCTACCTCTCCCACTCCCCCTGCTTGTGTTCCCTCTCTCGTTGTCTCTCTTTCTCTGTTGAATAAATAAATAAAATCTTAAAAAAAAAGAAGCTAGTGTATATATGATACCAAAACCTAAAAAGACATTAAAAAAAAGAAGTTTATAGACCAACATCCCTCATTTACTTAAGTGCAAAAATCCGTAACAAAATACTAGCAAGTCAAATAATGATATATAAGAATGATAATATATGCTGACCAAACAGGGTTTATTCAAGGAATGAAAAGTTGGCTTACCATTTTAAGAGACTAAAAAAAAAAAAAAAACTATATGATTATCTCAATCAGTATATTTCACCATGTTAGTGAAATTAATGACAGAAAGCACATTGTTCTGTCAATAGATGCAGAAAAAGCATTGAGAAAATTTGCACTCATTAATGATAAAAACATGTAGCAACTCAGGATTAAAATGGAGCTTCATACAACATGTAAAGGTATCTGTGAAAAATATACACCTGATGTTACAATTTAATAGTGAAAGACTGAATGTTCTTTCCCTAAGATTGGGAACAAGGTAAGGATTTGGCTCTTACCACTTCTACTCAACACTAGAGGTCCAAGCTTATCAAAAACATTAAAAAAGGCAATAAAAAGCAATGCAGATTGAAAAGAAAGAAGTAAAACACTTTATTAGTGATAGCATAATCATATTTGTGTAAAGTCCTAAAGAATTTACAAAGAACCTAATAGAACTAATATGTGAATTTAGCAAGCTAAAAGAATAGCAGGCCAATATACAAAAATCAGCTGTAATTCAAATATTAGCAAGAAACTGAAGAAAATGAAGTATTAAACATTTTATATACCTTTCATGAAAATTAAAAATCAATCACTGACCAAATATTAAACTGCAAAACTATAAAACTTCCAGTTGAAACATAGGAGAAAATATATTTGACCTTGGGTTTGGTGATGAATTTTTAGATACACCAAAAGCATGACCTATGTAAGAAAAATTTGGTAAGTTGTACTTCATAAAAATGAAAAACATCTGTCCTGGGAAGACAATCAAAATCAAGCTTCAGACAGGCAGAAAAATATTTGGAAAACACATATCTGATAAAAGACTTGTATGAAAAACATACAAAGAATGCTTAAAGCTCAACAATAAGAAAACAACCCAAATTGTAAAAAGGTGCACCAGATCTAAAAAACAAAACAAAACAAAAAATTCCCCACACACATCAAAGAAGATATACGGATGGCAAGTAAGTATATGAAAAATGCTCAATAGCATTTGACATAAGGGATCTTCAAATTAAAACAACAATGAGATATTACTATGTACCTGTTAGAATTGCTAAAATCCAAAAACTGACAATACCAGTTGCCGGTGAGCACGTGGAGAACAGGAACTCTCATTCATTGCTGGTGGAAATGGAAAACGGTACAAACATTTTGGCAGTTTCTTACAAAGCTAAAAATAGTTTAGACATAATATTATTATACGATCCAGGAATTGCACTCTGAGGTTTTTATTCAATTGATTTGAAGAATCATGTTTACACAGAAACCTGCACAAAAATCATTATCTCAGCTTTATTCATAATCATTCAAAATCGGAAGCAACAAAGATACCCTTTGATAGGTGAATAGATAAGCAAATTGTGGCACATCCATACACTGGAATATTTTTCAGTGATAAAAGAAATTAGTTATCAAACCACAAAAAGACATGAATGAATATTCAGTACATACTGCTAAGTGAAAGACTGTCTGAAAAGACAATTACAATTACATTATGGAAAAGGTAAACTATAGCAGTGTTAAAAAGATCAGTGAGTGGCCAGAGGCTCAAGGGGAACAGGAGAGGGTTAAATAGGTGAATCACCACAGATTTTTTAGGGCTGTGAAACCATTCTGTATGAGACTCTAATAGTGGATATGTGAATGTAATAGTTTTATACATAATAGCTATCAACTGGAAACAACATGAACATCCAACATGAAATGGATAAACAATGTGGTAAGTCCATACAATGTAGTACTGCTCAGCACTAGGAAGAAAGGAGTTCTGATAAAAGCTACAACATGACAAATCTCAAAAACATTACATCCAGCAAGAGAAGCCAGTACTGCATACTTTATGATACAATTCATCAGAAATTCTAGAACATAAAAACTCGTCTAGTGAGGGGTGCTGGTGGCAGTGGGATTGATTGCAAAAGGGGCAGGAGGAAACTTTTTGTTTTTGTGAATGAAAAATATTTATTCTTTATGTGGTGGTTACACGCCCTATACATTTGCCACTATATCATACCTAAATTGATTTTACAGTACAGTTGATTTCAGGTTTTTTTTAAAGAGACAACAGTAAGACTGACTGGATGATTTGTACACAAATGAGATTCTCAATTGATCGGGCTCCCTCGAGAGTACAGGTCAAGGGCTGGTTTTTGTGATGGAAAACTCTCACGAGCCAGGAGGTCTTCCCTACTGTACCAACTCCTTCCTAGCAACCCTAATTCTCTCTCAGCAGTTTCCTAGAAAGGAATTCTCCTCCCCAACCTCCAGGTGTAATCATCTGGCTGGCAACTATTCTCTTTCACAGCTGATCTGTTCTCTAGACTCCTTGAATCATTCTGATTCTGCCTCCCTGCTTTCTTTCCCTCTGTAATACTTCCTATACCCTACAATTTTAGAGTTGTTCATGTGTTCTTAGGATTTTTACCTTGTGATGTGGATTCATTGATTTAATCCTAGTTGAAAGGCATTGTATTAGTTATCTATTGTTGCATAACAAAGACTGCAAAATTTAGGGGCTTAAAACTACAATAAAAAGGACGTGAGGATCATTGGGGTTCATCTTGGCGGCTGGCTAACCCCGTCAGTAAATACTTTCTTGTGTGTTTATGTCCCTCTACTTCACTTTTATTCCTCAGCGTGTTTCACCTGCCACTTGTGAAGAAAATATCAATTTTTATTAGGATGATAGATAAACATAGCTAAGACATTTATAGTATTCCAAAGTTACACTTGCATGTGCCTCTCTCTTTTTAAAAAAGTAATAGACTTTATTTTTTTGAGCAGTTTTTTTTTTAGCAGAAAAATTGAGCAAGACAGAGAGTTCCCATATACTCTTCACCCCCTAGTTTCTTCTATTAACATCTGGCATTACTGTGATATTTTCATTACAATTAGTGCGTCAGTATGGATTCATTATTATTAACTGAAGTTCATGGTTTACGTTGGGTTCACTCTTTGTGTTGTACATTCTACGGATTTTGATGAATGTGTAATGACATGTACCAACATTTACAGTATCATACAGAACAGTTCACTTCCTTAAAAGTATTCCTTTCTCCACTTATATACATCCCACCCACCCCCAAGAAACCCTGATTTTTTTACTATCTCTAGTTTTGCCTTTCCCAGAATGTCGTATAGTTAGAATCCTATAGTAGGTAGACTTTTCTTTCTTTCTTTAAGATTATTTATTTATTGGGGAGAGAGAGAGAGCAAGAGAGAGCACACAGAGGGAGAGGGAGAAGCAGACTCCCTGCTGAGCAGAGAGCTCGACGTGGGGCTCGATCCCAGGATCCTGGAGATCATGACCTGAGCTGAAGGCAGACATTTAACCAAGTGAGCCACTCAGGTGCCCTTAAGCAGCCTTTTCAAAGTGGCTTCTTTCACTTAGTGGTATGCACCTGAGTTTCCTATATGTCTTTTGTGGCTTGATATCTCAATTCTTTTCATTATTGAGTGATATTCTATTGTATGGATGTACCACAGTTAGTTTGCCCATTCACTTATGAAGGATATCTTGATTGCTTCCAAATTTTGGAAATTATGAATAAAGCTGCTATAGACACCGATGTGCAGGTTTTTGTGTGGACATATACTTCTTTCTCATTCCTGGTTCTTCAGGCTTATGCTAAACTTTTTTTTCTTAGATGGTTCGTTTCTTCCATATCTGAGAAAAACTCTTCATCTTGTTTATATGAGCCTGAATTCTTGTTGGTTCTCAGTAAATATTAACTACTGCAAGTTTTCCTCAAAATTCAGACAGACATTTTTAACTTTGTTGAGTGATTTTCAAAGTCCTTTGGATTTCTCGGCTGATGCCTATTTCCACAGAAAGGTAGTACTATGTGCTACGATCAAGAATGTAGCACGAAATAACCTATATGTAATGCAACCCAAATACTTGAAGTTCTCTTCAGTTGATGTTTTAAGTGTCTATTTTGTAATTTCTCTTTTATCCTTAACTGAGCTCTTCATCAAGTAAAACTTCTAGCATAAACACATCTGAATTACTGAATATTCCATTTGACGACAGAATGAAGATTATGTTTCTCTGAAAACATCAAGCTCAATTCTTGCGTTTCGTTACTTTTTAAGCTATTCTAGAGGCCCCAAATACACACACAGTACCCAAACAAACTGCTCGGTATGGGAACACATACTTTGCTTTAGTTCTAGACAGCTGGAATGGACAGCTGGTCTTGCTTGGCCATACCGTAACCATCCCTGCTTCCTGTTTGTGGGAATCCCCTACTGTCTTGTTGACAGGCAGGCCCTCCTTCCCATTCTAGAAATGGAAGGAGCCATATCCCCTAGCAGCCTGCATGGGCACATGAGCTTTAGCCAATGATCTCTTTTTTCAGAAATTTGAATCTTGAGCCGGTGATGCAAAGATGAGGGGATGAGGTTTAATTCACAGCGGTGGGGAGATTATCTCCAAACAGTAGTGCCCTACAACAAAGGTGGTAATGTTCTTCCTCAGCTATTCCGCTAAAGTTTTCCAGCTTTCTTGCTGTCTGGACTTAATCTGGGTCTTTAGCTTTTCAAGCCCTGGTATTACAGCTTCCTGTCAATTAGTGAGCCTTTTACATGTGTCTGATAAGTACCTTTTTAACTTGAGATTTTTAGAGTAGCTGTTAACTTTCAGTGGAATTATTTTAATTGATAAATCAGAAAAATCAATCCAGCCATTCATTAATTCGCCCAATATTCATTAAGCACCTATGTAGAGTGGGGTTTAATAGGATGGTGAGTAAAGTGGACACTGTCCCTGTGCTCTTGGACCCTACAGTCTATTGGAGGGTATAAATGAGGAAAGAGATGATTGCAATATGAGCTCGGTGGAGAAGTACACTGTTCATCAGGAACACAAAGGAGGGGCATTTAACCCAACCTTGGTGGTGGGAGTAGCAGGGGGTATCAGAGAAAGCTTCAAGGGATATCTAAACTGAAATTCAGATATGTAAAAATCAGACATAGCTGAGAGGTAGGAGGTGGGGTGAGTATTCCATATAGAGGGGACCACCCATGAGAAGGCCGGGAATTGAGAGGTGCAGGACTTTCAAAGAGCTGAAAAGAAGTTGTATGTGACTGAAGTGCAGAGTTTGCACAGAGATAAAAACATAAATATGGAGCAATCAGATCATGCAAAATAATATGAATCCCATGAAAGTGTTAGCACCTTCTCATACAAGCAGTTTGTTTTAAGAAGGGTTTTAAGCAGAAATCTTATTATACGGCAACCTGCTGCCTCAGTGCCTGGGAATATTGTGTAAGAAAAGGTTGCAAAATTTAGGGGTGGGAGCAAAAATCTCTGTTATTTCAAGACTTCAAAAACTTTTTTTTTTTTTTTTTTAAAGAGCAATGATGGAGCGCCCGGGTGGCTCAGTCCTTAATTGTCTGCCTTCGGCTCAGGTCATGTTCCCAGGGTCCTGGGATCAGCCCGGCATCGGGCTCCCTGCTCCACAGAAAGCCTGCTTCTCCCTCTTCCACTCCCCCTGCTTGTGTTCCCTCTCTCTCTCTCTCTCTCTCTCTGTCAAATAAATAAATAAAGTCTTTAAAAAAAATAAAAAATAAAAAGAGCAATGATATTGTGCTTTCTTTTATGTGTAGAAATGATATTAATGAGTTAAAAATTAGCAGATTGAGGATTTTTTTCTACAATGGTAATGGATTTCTATGAGTCTTCAATATTCTATAGATTGTCTGTAACAGTAACCTTCAGGTTTTTCTACTTGTACTTCCTAAAATAATTTTGAAACCCTTTACATACCTTTGCACATTTTAATATTAACATTAGGATTCTTTTCATTATAAATTAAAATATTTGCAAAGGAGGCAATTTTCTGTGTATTACAAATGTTAACATTTATGTTTTTAAGATTTATTTATTTAGGGACGCCTGGGTGGCTCAGTCGGTTAAGCGTCTGCCTTCGGCTCAGGTCATGATCCCAGGGTCCTAGGATCGAGTCCCACATCGGGCTCCTTGCTCGGCAGGGAGCCTGCTTCTCCTTCTGCCTCTGCCTGCCTGTACTCTCTCTCTCTGACAAATAAATAAATAAAAATAAAATCTTAAAAAAAAGATTTATTTATTTATTTTAGAGAGAGAGAGAGCTGGGGAAGAGGCAGAAGGAGGGAGAGGGAGAAAGAGGACCCACGCAGATTTCCTGCTGAGCATGGAGTCCGACCTGCAGCTTGATCTCAGGACCCTGAGATCACAACCTGAGCTGAAAGTAGAAGTTGAATGGTTCAATTGACTGAGCCACCCGTGTGCCCCTATAAATATTAATATTTAAAAATAAAACTATTAGATCACTTTCTGTGTATCCGAAAGACTCTCAAATGATAGCTATTTGATACCCACTATCATCCTTTTTTTTTAAGATTTTATTTATTCGACAGAGAGAGACACAGCGAGAGAGGGAACACAAGCAGGGGGAGTGGGAGAGGGAGAAGCAGGCTTTCTACTGAGCAGGGAGCCCCATTCGGGGCTCAATCCCAGAACCAGGGGACCATGACCCAAGCCGAAGGTGCCCCACCCACTATCATTCTTGTGTTTGTTTGTTTTGTAGGATTTTCTTTTTAAGTAATTTCTACACCCAACTTTGGGCTGGAATTTACAATCCCAAGATCAAGAGTTGCCTGCTTTACCAACTGAGCCAGCCAGCCGCTGACCCCACTATCATTCTTTTAGAAAAACTATATCAACCTTCAATAGGCAGAATTTTACAGTGTTCCTTTCTCTTTGAATTTGTATTTGCTTTCAACTTCTCTCACATAATTTTATCCTAATGTAATATACTAACATTTTTGCTTTAAAGTTTTTAATTGTTCACCTTAACACGCTGCTATAAAAATATGTATATAAGTAGAAATTTATGAATGTTAAAAATTTTTTTTAGTGTGAGGCAAAATTTCGACAATCAGTAATATACAATTGATCAAAACAGCAAAAATATTTCATGTTTGGATTAATCATTTTTAGACATTAGTTCATATGCCCTCTATTAATTCTTGTGTCCATAGAAATATGTTACCGACTACTGTAATGAGACAGGTTTTTATCTAAAAAGCCTTCCTCACACTAGTGTTTTGATTTGTGACTTGGTTTGTCTTTGTTCTTACACTTTTGGGCAATGTGTTGTTAAGATTACAGAATGAGTGGTGTTGTCTTTGTTTTGTAAAGTGGAAGGAGGAGAACCCGAAAGATGCCTTTGACCACAAGAACATTCTCAAGCAGATCAATTTTAGAAGTATGGAAGTTGAAGATCTGACCACTAATTTCTCAAAACTTTCCCAGCACATTTGCCCCTTGGAATGTCTTTGAGTACCACTAGTGAGTTTGAAAACTGTGAGTCTAATGTAAAAAGGGTACTGCATGGGAGATCAAAAACACTGGATTTCTTATACAAAGTAGCAGGAGGACCTTAAATAAGACATTTCATTTGTGTAAATCTCAGTTTCTATCAATAAAGGGAGTGTGGGGGGATTGAGTTCAACTTTAAAGATTCTTTCCAGCTCTACAATCCCCTGATTTCCACTGGAAATTCTTAGCTATGCTCAGGTCACTGGGAAGAAGGCCAGACACAAAAAGGAGAGAAGAAGAAGAGATGGATGACATTTGTGTGGTCACTGAGGACAGAGTAGAGGGAAAGGAAAGGATTATGTGGCTAGCTATATACCAAAAAATACTGTTTTAAGAAGTGTTTTTATTTGTGTTTAGAATACATTTTGCAGTGGGGCACCTGGGTAGCTCAGTCAGTTGAGTGTTGGACTCGATTTTGGCTTAGGTTGTGATCTCATGGGTCATGAGATCGAGTCCCATGTCTGGCTCCCTAGTCAGTGGGGGTTTGTTTGAGATTCTCACTCTCCCCCTCCTTCTGCCCCTCACCCCCACTGTGTGCACGCTCTCTCTAAAATAAATCTTTAAAAAAAAAGAATACGTTTTCCATTAACATTCCAATTTCATGTTATTGTTTATGTGGCTATGGACGATTTAATCTCTTTGAGCTGTACTTCCCTTAAGTGTTAAATGGGAATAATACTGTCTACCTTAGGGTGCCTGACTGGCTGAGGTCATAGAGCATGCAAATTTTGATCTTGGGGTTGTAAGTTCAAGCCCTACATTGGGTGTAGAGATTACTTAAAAACAAAATTTAAAAAATACTGTCTAGTTTGTAATTTGGGTGACAATTAAAAGACAGAAACTAAGGCTTATTTTGACGTAATGCTTTCAAAGTTCATCCATGTTGTAGCATGCATCAGAAACCCATTTCTTTTTATTGCTGACAAATACTATATTGTATGACTATGTCACATTTTTGTTTTTCTATTCATCTATTGATGGATATTTGGGCTCTTTCTACTTTTTGGCTATTATGAATTATGCTGCTATAAACATTTATGTGCAAATTTTTCCATAAATATATGTTTTCACAATTCGTAGGTATATGCTTAGGGGTAGAATTGCTGGATCACATTGAAATTCTATGTTTAACATTTTGAGGAACTGCCAAACTGTTTTCCAAAGCAGCTGTACCATTTTTACATTCTTGCCAGGAATGGATGAGGGTTCCATTTTCTTCACATTTTTTCAACAAAACTTGTCTATTGATTATAATAGCCATTTTGGTGTTCTAAGTGGTATCTCGGTATGTTTTTTATCTGAATTTCCCTAATCGTGAATGATGCTGAGTGTCTTTTCATCCCCAAATCATTACAAAAGTTGCCCCAGGACAGGCATGAAACATGGTTCAATTGCTGGTATCTCTCTGACCTGTTGGTAATGGGCCTCTGAACCACTTGAGAGAGGACCGTGGAAGCAGCACATCTATTACTTCAGAGTTTTATTAGTGAAATTCACCTTAAAATTTTATCACAAATATTGTGTTATTCTGAAATACATTACTTCTCTCTCCCCCAGGCTTCTTTAAGAACAAAGTGATGAGTGATGGATGGATTAACATCAAGAGCATAACTGAACTTCACCTTCCCTCCAACCAATTCCCCAAACTTTTTGTCCCCACACCCTTTGTGTTCCCAGTTCCTTCCTTAGTGAATGAAGAACTTAATCCCAAAAGCCCTGGTATAAACCCCAGGGTTCTTTTCCCATAGCTCTCCCCTCTCTTCTTTCCCCATTCCTGGGAAAGGACAGTCACCTCGGTCTGAAGGCATGGGGGAGCCCAGAGTGGTGAGAGACACACAGGGAGAGGGTTTACCCTCAGGGAAAGGGATGGAGGAGTACAGCCTAGTGGAGGGACTTAGCCTGGGGTACCAAAATGAGGCCCTGGTGCTACAGAAAAGGATACTGGTGCCCCTGAGATAGGAGACCTACAGCCTCAAAATCCTCTCATCTCGAATAGTCATTGCTAAATTGTTTGCCCTACTGGTGAACCATACTCGGATGAGGTCCTTCTCAAGCCCGAGCTGCTGGGCAATGTGGCTGATTTGCTCCTCTATGGGTTTCAGGCACTTATTTTGAGCTGGAGTCTGAGGCTATGTTTAGAATGTGCAGGAAGGGGTGCTGTCATTAATTAATGTTATCCATCATGGAAGTGGGATGAACATGGGGTCACACTGCAATACTTAGGAATTTAGTTTGGCTGTAATAAAATTGGAAAAAGCAGTGGCTTAAACATATTGTCAGCTTTATGTCTTTTTTGTCCAGGGTTGGTTTGACACATGAACAATGTCCTCAGGGAGACAGGCCCCTCTGGCCTCCCTTCACCTAGTAATTCTTAGCACATGCTTGTTCCTTTGTAGTCACAAAATGGCTGCTCATACTCCAGTATTGCATTTGAATTCTAGACATAAAGAAAAGTAAGGGTGAAGGGCAAAAGGCACAGGGCACTTAAATTTGCCTTCCATTTTAAGAAGCATTTACAGAAGCCTTATCCTATAACTTCCACTCGCGTTTCATTGGCCAGAACTGCATAATATGTTTATGTCCTTCATCTGCAAGGAGTGCTGGGAGATGTAGTTTTTAGCTAGGCATATTTATACCCCCTGCAAAACCAGTGTTCTGTTACTTATGATCAGGGAGAATCCATACTAGGAAGGCCTCTAGTAGTTCAGTCCACCATTCCTATTCTATAAATAGGTACCCTTCAGCTTTATTGAATAAGAAAGAACTCTATTCCTCGTCACCCGCCGCCTTTCCACTCCCAAATTGCCACACACAGAGGCAGCATTGCTTTTCTGCAAAGGATTGATAGCCAGTATGGATCTGAACTGTGTGAAAGATGAGCATGGGAGAGGCACAGCTTTTATTTCTGAGTTTTACTAGTGAAATTGATCTTAAAATTTTATCATAAATTTTGCGTTATACTTTTTTTTTAATTGGGGAATTTATTACTATAGCTGTGTTCAATATACATCTCAGGACTGATATCCCTGTGAAACATCTTGTTAATTCTTTTTTTTTTTAGAGAGGGAGAAGCCAAAAGAGAGGGAGAGAGAGAATCCCAAGCAGAATCCACGTCCAGGGAGGAGCCCAGTCTCACAACCCACGAGACCATGACGTAAGCCAAAATCAAGAGTCAGACGCTTAACCAACTGAGCCATCTAGGTACCCCAGGAACATCTCGTAATTCTTAAAAGACTGGACTATAAAGCTAGACAGATTTGGGTTAGGATCCCAGATCCATATTTACTAGCAATGTACATTTAATCTATCAATGCCTCGGTTTCCTCATATGTAAACTGTGGACAATAATTTTTATAAGTAAGATGATAGGATAATTTATGTACAAATTGGAAAATTTTAATGTGATGGAAAGGGGATAATATTAACAATTATGCTTGAACAAGTGGCATAAGCCCAGAACTATGGTCACCTTACTTCTAGGTACTGATGAGAGGATTAAATGAGAAAATAAAGCATGTAGTACAGAGCCTGATACAGAGCAAGTGCTCAGTAAATTCTAGCCACTACATCTTTATTATTGAATTGAAAATTTCCATTGTTTCAGCTTTTCTAACAATATGTTGATAATCTTCCTTATGATAAAGAATAGTGGACTGACATAAGAAGAGCTTGATTTTTTTTCAAGGTGGAGAAAAACCTAATTGAAAGTCAAACAACCAAACTCTCCAGAGGAGGAACAGTGTTGAAAGACATTGCAGAAATCATTAGAAGCACAAAGTAGGGAATCAGAATTTTAATGACTTTGTATACTATTTCTCAAAGGTTTTGGTCTGAAGATCCCTTTATACTTTTAAAATTTTTTGAGGACCACAAAGAGTTTCATTTATGTGAGTTATATCTACTGATATTATAAATAAAAGTGGAGAAAATTAAAAAGTATTCATTCAAAATAACAATAACCCCATCATATATTAACACAGTGAACACTTAAATCTTTACAAATAAAACAAGAACGAGAGGATTAATGTTTCTGCAAATCTCTTTATTGACTAGTTTAATAGAACTGAAACTGATTCTCATTTCTGCCTTTTTATGCAATTTGTTGCAATATGTTGTTTTGATGAAAATATATGAACTGAGATAGGTCCTTGGAAAAGAGGGAATATTTTAATAGCCTTTCCAGATATCTGTGGTTATTCTTTGATATTACACCAAAACTCCATAGTAGTTTTTTAAAGGTTAGTTGTAAAGTGGAATCTGAAATCGTATCAATGAAATTTTTGTACTGTTATATCAAAGTCTGTTGGTCAGTCTTGCACTTTGAATGTTTTACTCATGATTTTGTAAAATCATCCATTAGTTCATTGAGTCATGCAGATGTTCCAAATGTTTACACATTGGAGAAACCTAATACCGTAGAACATTCTAGAAAACATATGAACACACAAGCACACATTCCATTAGCCATCAGAATGATGATGTCATGTTGCGTCTGGAAAACACTGTACATTCATGTAATGAGAGTGATAAAGACAAATCACGTCTTTTTATTATAAAATAGTTTTGACTACATGAGTCACTGAATAGGTTTTAGTCTCAAGCCACACTTTAAGAACAGCTGATATGGTATGATATGACTGTTAGATAAATAAAGAAAGCAAATTTACCACGTGCTTTTTTTTTTTTAAATCAGGAGGCAATAAGTTATAACACACAAACAGCGAGATACTAAAATATAGTTCCAAGTGGTGATTTCAAATCTTTTTATATGAAGACAAGTAGACAAGCTTAAGAAACAGATGGCTTCTAATTCAAAGGTCTTTCTCATTTTTTTTTTAAAGTTAGAACTCTATTATTAGTATTTCAATGTATGCAGGCAGGTATCTTTGAGGAGCTCATATTCTTCATTTCTTCCTCCTTTCCTTTCTTCCCAAGACAGAATCTTTGCAGAAACATGTAGCCAGCAAAATCCCACTAAAAGTATTTTAGTACATCTTTTCTGTTTGCAACCTGGCCTGGAAGCTGCCCATTTATTATGGGTCAAGGTTGTTTTTTGTTTTTCCACAAGTATAGATGACATTCTCAAGTGAAATTGGTTATAGGTTTGCGAAACTGCTAAATAAACCTCTTTTTCTGCTTTCCTCTTCAGCTACTCCAGGATTTTCAAGGTACAATGATAGTAGTTAATTCTATTTTTTGGAAAAAAAACCCACTTGATAACTGGTCTTTAGCAAGCTATAAGACCTCCACTTGGCAATACTACCAAGAAGAAATTTGTTTTAGGCACCTTGCCCCTTACTTTTCTATACAGTTTCTCAATGCCCTTACCACTTCCTGCTGGCTGCACACTAGGCCCTACTGTGTGGCCCACCCAGGTCTACCTTCCTGGGCAATGCTTTGCCTCCTCCTTTATTCTTCAGCACACACACACCCTTTGTATTCATTCTTTCACTGAAGTCTGATTTTCAGCTTAGATTAGTCCAGTCTGAAATACAGTGTTAGTGGATGTCAAGCCAATTAAAAATATTTACACAAGGGCATGAATGACGGATGGATACCACGTGTTTAGGAACTAAGAACCAATTGATGATCTGAAAAAATAAACTTGCAAAGGGGTTGCTACATGCAGTCAGTGAGTGGACTCCTCAGCTTTTCTTTTCAACCACACGAAAGCCACCTGGCTGGCTCAGTTGGTAAAGCACTGGACTCTTGATCTCCGCGTAGTAAGTTTGAGCCCCATGTTGGGTATAGAAATTACTGAAAAGTAAAATCCTAAAAAAAAAAAAAAAAAGATATTTCAAGCATATTAAGAGCCAACAACCCATTTAAATTTTAATCCAATTATCCTATAAGCCCAGTCTATCACTGAAAGGTAAGCTTGGTAAAGCAAGAAATTAGACGTGAAGTCACCGAATGGCTGCGTTCGGCGGTTCCACAGGTTTAGATATTAAGGTGAAAGTGGGTGAAATGCTGAGAGGGCAGCCCTCATTTGAGCAAATATTTTGACTTCAAGCAGCTGGTAATGATTCCGGGATTTCCAGTAGTCCCTTTTGACGTTGCATTTACTCCCTGAATTAACGTAAGGCTTTTTTTTTTTTTTTTTTTTTTAATGAATTTCAGTGTTACCAAAGCTCAAGACTGATTCCCAAGTGTGTTTTTAGGTTAAGATGGGGCCTCGAACTTGGGCGTAGGTTAGGACAGTTTGTTCATTTATTAATTTATTAATTTAAAGACAGTTTAACCGATACCACCTCCACCTTCTTTCGCGGGGTGCCTGCCCTGTTTTCTCCCCGGGGTTTGACTGAGGGTGCATGATAGGGTGACTAACGGAATTATTAATGAGTCCCCAAATCCTTGCTGTTGCCCTGACCCTTCAACAGGCGGGAGGTGCAACTCCGCGTTGGCCCCAACATGCACTACCAGCGTGCCATCACTGCGAGAGACACGAGCGACAGCAGTAGGCGGTGCACGAAACCTCTCCTTTCTTTAACCCTGCTTCACACATAGTCCCACCCTCACCGGAAGTGGAGCCGTTTCTACGTTACGCCACTTCCGGCCCGCACGCCCGTCTCTGGCGGGAGCGAGCACGCTGGTGCGCGGCAACTTTGTTCCCGCCTCCTTTGCCCCAACACCACTCACCTTCGGCTTTCTCGGAGCGTGACGTGCGTGCGCGCCCCCGGCCTTGCGTCAGGGCCGAGGGGAAAGGCCGAAAGAGCGAGGCGAGAAGGAGGGGTTGTGGAGGTTAGGGCCCAACCAGCAAGTCCCGTCGCCCTCCCTCCTCCTGACGAGGATCGGAGAGGGAAGGGGAGGAGCGAGCCGGGGCCGGCCGCGCACACCAGGAGCCTCCTCGTGGAGGGGGGGAGAGCGGAGGGAAGGGGAGCTCCGCCACCTCTGTTCGCGGCGGCGGCGAAGGAAGAAGAAAGTCAGGGCCCGTACCCACCGCCACAGGCTCAGAAACTTCCCCCTCCCCGCCCCTATCTCCCCGGAAACAGCCCCCCGCCCAGCCCCGCACACTCGCTGCCCCAACCGTGAGCCGCAGCCCGGTCGCCCCCGCCTCGCCCCACCCCGCCGCCCGTCCCTGCGGGCGGCAGAGTGCGCGAGGCCCTAGGCCGGGAGTTGTTGTCAGGCCCAGGCCACTTCCGAGGCGCCCGCCGTGTGTCGCCGCCACCACAGGACGACGACGTCGACGCGGAGGAGGCGGCGGCGGCGGAGGCGTGTTGTTGTCTCGCCCACTCCCCTCGTCTGAACTCGCACCCAACGTCAGGGCGCGATGGAGTGAAGCGAAGACGAAGGTGGTACTTCCGCGTTGCGCTGCCCGAGCCGAGAGCGCGGCCGAGGCCGCTCCTCCACCCCCGGGGGCACTTGGAGGACTCCGGACTCCCCCGCAGGTCAGCGCCCGGCGCATCTGGTGTTTTTGCTGCTGAGGATAGGACGACGAGCACGATCGCGAGCTCTGCCACCCGGATTCCTGCTTCCCTCAGGCCAGGAGGCCGCTGCATACCCGACTGTGACCTGGAACCCAGGGATCCGAGTCCTGACCCGGATTATCGTGGCGCGTCTTCTGGTCGGCCCTGGTGCTCGGTGTCCCTCCGCCGCCGCAGCAGTTCCCGTTTCCGGCGGGGGAGATGGCCAGGATCTGACCCGGGAGGAGGCCGCACCCGCGCCGCGCTCTGCGGCGGGCTCTAGGCGATGCCGAGCAGCTCGGACACGGCGCTGGGGGGAGGCGGGGGCCTGAGCTGGGCGGAGAAGAAGTTGGAGGAACGCCGCAAGCGGAGGCGATTCCTGTCCCCTCAGCAGCCGCCGCTGCTGTTGCCGCTCCTGCAGCCGCAGCTCCTGCAACCGCCGCCGCCCCCGCCGCCTCTGCTCTTCCTGGCTGCTCCCGGCACGGCCGCCGCCGCAGCCGCCGCCGCCGCGGCCTCCTCCTCTTGCTTCAGCCCGGGCCCCCCTCTGGAGGTCAAGCGGCTGGCGAGAGGCAAGAGGCGCGCAGGAGGGCGGCAGAAGCGGCGCCGCGGGCCCCGCGCCGGGCAGGAGGCGGAGAAGCGTCGGGTCTTCTCGCTGCCCCAGCCGCAGCAGGACGGCGGTGGCGGTGCTAGTAGCGGCGGGGGTGTGACCCCGCTGGTGGAATACGAGGATGTGAGCTCCCAGTCCGAGCAGGGGCTGCTGCTGGGGGGGGCCAGCGCGGCAACGGCGGCGACGGCTGCCGGGGGAACGGGGGGCAGCGGCGGGAGTCCGGCCTCCTCCTCCGGCACCCAGCGGCGCGGGGAGGGGTCGGAGCGCAGGCCCCGTCGGGACCGCCGCAGCAGCAGCGGCCGCAGCAAGGAGCGCCACCGCGAGCACCGGCGGCGGGATGGGCAGCGCGGCGGCAGCGAGGCCTCCAAGTCCCGCAGCCGCCACAGCCACAGCGGCGAGGAGCGGGCCGAGGCTGCCAAGAGCGGCAGCAGCAGCAGCAGCGGCGGCCGCCGGAAAAGCGCCTCGGCCACGTCTAGCAGCAGCAGCAGCCGCAAAGATCGAGACCTGAAAGCCCACCGGAGCCGGACTAAGTCGTCCAAGGAGCCGCCTTCGGCCTACAAGGAGCCGCCCAAGGCCTACCGGGAGGACAAGAGCGAGCCCAAGGCCTACAGGCGGCGGCAGCGGTCCCTGAGCCCGCTGGGAGGTCGGGACGACAGCCCGGTGTCCCATAGGGCCTCGCAGAGCCTGAGGAGCCGCAAGTCCCCCAGCCCGGCAGGAGGTGGCAGTAGCCCGTACTCTCGGCGGCTGCCGCGCTCCCCGAGCCCCTACAGCCGCCGCCGCTCCCCCAGCTACAGCCGCCACAGCTCCTACGAGCGGGGCGGCGATGTGTCCCCCAGCCCCTACAGCAGCAGCAGCTGGCGCCGCTCCCGGAGCCCCTACAGCCCCGTGATCAGGTGAGTCCGCCGCCCTGTGCGCGTTCGTCCTTTGCTGCGCGGGCCAGATCCCCAGGAAGCAGGCGAAGTGGTGATTGGCCTCTTCAGAGCCGCCGAAGTCTGCCACCGGCACTAGAAAACCCAACATCAGACCGGGTTCAAGTAGGGAGAGGCGTTTTCGCGCGCCCATGACACCTTTTAGTGGGTTGAAGGGACAAAGCAACAGGTCCAGCAGAGTTGTTCTCCTCGCTGTGGCAGGGAAAATTTCGAAGGAAGAGTTCAAAGTTTTAAACTTGTTGCATTAACATATTAACGGGTTTTTCTCCACTGCTCTTTGTATTTCCAGCAGTTTCTTTGGGTAAACCTAGAGGTGGTTTAAATTGTCATAATTTTGAAAGCTCTTTGAAGAGGTTTCATCTTTGGAGACTTAGGAACGGACCCACATACTGTAAAGGAGACTCGGAATCACTTGATGTCAGAGTTAGATATGGATTGCAAATGTTGCAGGTGATGAATACAGCGATGGAAAAAGCAGCTTTTCTGTAAAGTTTATTCTTTTAATATGTGAAAAAAGGTTATGTGGAAACTTATAGTTCTAAATTCTCAAGATAAGGAAGATGCCCATTTTGTGATATTCTTAATGTGGGATGGTTTTTAAGTGTTAAAAGAAAAAAAAAATGACAAGATTGTGGTTTCACTGTTGGTTTGTAATGACACCCAGTTGCTAATAACGTATAATTAATTGGTGTAACCAAGTGAATGGTGTCGTACGTCCTTACAGTATTACACTGTTTACTATTATATTCAATTATTATTTACATTTACTTTAAAGTTAGCTATATTTTTAAGTATCACGATCTTTGTTCAGAAATCTTTAAAAGGTATGATTTAATCTAGTGAAATTGGAGTAAATCTTTTATGCAGTTGTTATACTTTGTCATATAATTCTGTTTTTCAGGAAAAGTGTGAGCATTGATCTATGCGTATCTGTTAAGCAAAATTAATTAAAAATAACTTTCGAATATTTTGCAGGTTCTATTTTTTGAGCTGTCTGGGAATTCTTATAGTTTAGTGTATTATAGTTTAGGATATTAAAAAATGACTTTCGTTGGGTGTGTTTTTCCTGTTGGTCTTAGTTTTCAGTATGCCAAGTGGATGCAAGTACCTCTGAGTAGAAGTTATGTTGAATCTCAATGCATGTACCTGTAAAATTAGCGGATCTCTTTGAAGGGTCAGCCTAGTAAATATTTGTCAAGATGGGATTCAAATAGAAATCTGGGTGTGAGTTTGTCCTTAAATGAAAGCAGCTGTACAAATCTCTTCATTCTTACAATGTTCAAGCACACTTAAAATGCTAGTAGATGCTTTAAGGAAAGGTCTGTGGGAACTGATAACTCATTTCACCAAATTTAGTCTTTATATCTTGTAAGACCTTGCATTTTACTTTTAGTTAAAACATTTTAGGTTTTCCAGAAGGTTTGCATTTTTCTTAGTGTTTGTCGTTTGCAATTGACATTGTTTTTGAAAACTGATTAGGTTAAGTTTCAGGGCTTTAGATAGCAGTTTTTAGTGTATGATACAATTTTAAGAATAGGGTTTGTGTTTATCTGAATTTTTAGTTGGTGGATACTTTAGCGAGGTCCTGTCCTTAATAGTCCTATGTATCTTATATATATCGTGTAGTAGTGGCATGTATGATTAGTATTATTTGTATTTAGCAAATATTTACTCAGCACATCATATGCCAGTTACTGTTATAGGGACTGGAATAGATCAAGGAAGCTGAGGTCCTTGCCTTCATGAAGATTGCATTCTAGAGGACCATTCATTGCTGAATCTTTTCATGGTTTTTATACTGACCACCGGTATTTCTAAAGGATTGGATTTGGACGACGCTTTAGAGTATCTTTTTTTTTTTTTAATATTTTATTTATTTGTCAGAGAGCGAGAAGGAGAGAGCACAAGCAGGGGGAGCGGCAGACAGAGGGAGAAGCAGACACCCCACTGAGCAAGGAGCCAGATGTGGGACTCAAGATCCCAGGACCCTGGGATCATGACCTGAGCCAAAGGCAGATGCTTAACTTACTGAGCCACCCAGGCGTCCTGAAGCTTTAGAGTATCTTGGCCAACATTCCGGACAGCTGTCCATTTGATGTCTGCCTAAATACATCTAGACATGGAAAGACATTACTTTGAGACAGGCTGTTCCATTAGATTTGGGACTTGAGTTCTATACTAGACCGCTTTGCCCCGGTATCTTAGCAAGACCCTCCCTTGGGAGTCTCAGTTTCCTCAACTATAACAGGGAATTCTTGTTTTTTTAGATTATTTCAAGGATTAAGTGAAAATTTATGTTTTGTAAAGTACAGAAATACTATAGATTATTATGGAAATGTAATGTGGTTGAATTATTATTGAATAGTTTGAATTATTAGAACCCTTCATATTGAAACCGAAATCTCCCTCTGTATAACTTTCTACCCGTTGCTTCAAGTTTAACCAGAGCAAACTCGATTGTATGCTACTACTTCTTTAAAATATAAGACACTTGCCAAGTCTTCTGAGTCTTTTCTTCTTTGGGCCAAAACTTCATTTGTCATGAGGTATGGTTTTCAGATTCTCACATTATATCTGGTTTGTCAGTTGTCCTGCTTAAAATTTAGGGCCCAGAATTTACACTTAACATAGCTGATTGGAAAAATTTAAGATTTTTAAATACAGCAAGTGTGTCACTACTGTTTAGGAACAATTAATTGAACTCACTTGTCCAGTTTAATGCAAAAAGTTTTACTTTCAGAATTTAGTAATGTCTTAAGTGGTCCATGTTATTTAATGAATATTCTGCTGGATTTTGAGCTCTATGAAGGCAGCTATCCTGTCTTAACCCATCATTGTATTCCTAGTGTTCAGCATAGTATTTGGCAGAAGTCATTGCTTAATAATAATTGTCGAATGGGTAAATGAAGGGTTGATGGAGTTTTCTGAGCTATGAAATATTGTGGGCCTGGATTGCATAAGTATTTAATAGGGACCATGTGTTATGCTATAAGAAATAGCAGTATGATCTTTTACCAGCCCACATGGACCTTTATGTATTAATGAATTGTCAGTGTGGATATTTTAAGGAGATGCATGCACATTGAAAATAGTATTCAAAACATAGTATGAAGATTTTTCTTGGTCTTAGTTCCTTTCATGTGAGTGTAGTAGAGCTGTTTTTGTTTGTTTCTTTGTTCGTTTGTTTTTAAGATTTATTTATTTGACAGAGAGAGACCACAGGTAGGCAGAGAGGCAGGCAGAGAGAGAGGAGGAAGCAGGCTCCCCACTGAGCAGAGAGCCCGATGCCGGGGCTCGATCCCAGAATCCTGAGATCATGACCTGAGCCGAAGGCAGAGGCTTTAACCCACTGAGCCACTCAGGCGCCCCTGGAGCTGTTTTTAAAGGGAAGGAATGGTGCTGACATTTGGGTTTTACCGTGTGCCAGGCATTGATAAATACTTAACAACATACGTTCACCCCCTACATTTCTATTGATAGATGGGGAAACTGAGCTCTAAAAACTTAAGTGAATTGTTCCAAGGTCAGCTTGGATTCAAACCCTGGGCTGACTGAAGTAACGTGCTCTTGATATTAGGTATTGATACTGTCATGGCATTCAAGGGAGCTGACCCCCTCATGTGGTGATCTGTTTTGCTAAAATTCATCTCCTGTTTGGGTATTTATGTATCGATTTCTTTTTACACGGCTGTTCTTTGCAGCATTTTCAGAATTGTAAAAAACAAATTCCTCTGGAGATTCTTTTTGGCTCATTAACTTGTAGCTTTTATGAATATGAGTCTAAAAACATTTCCTTGAAGACTTTAATTATACTTAGTTATTGACAGTTTTTTTTTTTTTTGCAGTGGGATATCTTGATCTGAAGTCACTCAAGTCAGATCAGTTACATACAGGACACTAAATTGTTATATGTACAGTTAATTGGTTTTGTCTCTGAACTTACGGAGATTCTGTGAGATTCTGTTCCACTGAGAAGCAGCAGAAGCCTCCATTATGGAATAGTATAGCGACCCTGGGAATCTAAAGATGGGTGGACCGGTAGGTGTAAATAAGTGAAGTTACTAGTATTTACTTGTGTATGATATGGGGTACCTCTGTCATGGTTTATTTAATGTAATTGTCCTAAAAACTGTGTTCAGAAATATATAAAATGAAGACATTTCAGAATAAGAAAAACCTCCTGTTAACTCATAAAATGCTGCTGATATTATTAGAACTTAATAGAACTAAATAGAACTAAATCATGAGTATCCTTAGATGAATGTAATCCTGAAAATGTGTTTTTAAAAATGTCAGATATGTAGGATACTAGAAAAAATGCAGAAACAATCAGAAGGAATGGAAACTTAGGTGAAGTCTTAAGTCTCCAAACCTGTAATCATTTATTTCATTCCCAGGATGGCCTTGTGTTTTGCTCCTTCTCTGGCCAAACTTTACTCAACATTTACATCTACACAGTCTTTATCATTTATTTGTTCTAATACTAATATTTATCCCATTTCCATTTTCAGCACCTCAGTTTAGGCCTTTGTTTTTAATCAGAATTCCTGTTACCATTCTTTTCTTCGCTGTTACTCCATTCCTCTCTTCTCAGTTCATTCTTTTTCAGGAGAATTTTCTTAAGGTCTTGGTCAGATTGTGTCACTTTCATTATATAGAATTAAGTCCAGACTTTTCAATTCATTGTCAGGTAATGCCTTTTACGATCTGGCCCCATTCTATCAGAATTCTATTTTAAGAGGCACTTTTATTTCTCTATAATTTTACTCTTGTTGTTCTTTTACCTTGAAATGCCCTTTTCCCCCTCTTCTCTGCTTCAGGCTTTGCATTCAAAACCCAGCTCCAATTCAACCGTCTCAAGATCTTGCTCCATTCATGTAGAAAAAGTTCATTCTTATTTTCCTACGGCACTTTGCTTTATCTTTATTATAGAGCTTTAAAAAATTCTATTTAATATTCTGATTATTTGGCGGCTACATTTGTATTTTCTCTACTAGACTGTAAACTCCTGGCGGGCAAATTTTAACATGTATTTATTAGTGGTTGAATCAATTTAAATAGTATTTTTCTCCATAGATTAATGCAAACCAACTTTGCACAGAGTGCAATTGCATCTCTAAACTTACTTGCTCTTTTGGTTCACATATACTCTAGGATGGGTGAAGTGATTGTTTTGTTAAGGAGAGAATTTAAGAACCTCCTCTTTCCAGCTGCTGCTTTACTGAAATGAGTTGAGGATGCCGGGAATCAATTTTAGTGTGAATAGAGTAAATTCAGACCTAGTGTTTATATTTGCATTCTGCTGTACTAATCAAGATAAGTGATCTGTTTTTCTTTGTGAAAATTTTCTGAACAAACTGTACGCCAAGCTTTATTTTCTAACTCTGAAAAATTGTAGCTATTTCTCAAAAATCAGTTGAAAATTAATACTGCTTAATATTCATATTTTAGATAATTTTAATCTCTTATTCTCTGCTTTTTCTGTGAATATCACTTAAATTTTTATTGTTGTTTTTGTTTTTGCTTGGCTTTGTTTTACAGGTAGATATTTATAAACTTTAAAGTGGATGTTAGAAGCAAAAGTATCAGGCTAGAATCAGAAATATTACTTGTTTGCAGTAATTTTTTGTTCCTTGAATTTCCACACATCTAAATTGTGAGAATCTAGTTTTCTTAGTATATTTGGAAAACAAAATAAATGTAGATAGAGGATTAAAAACTGGAATTTATTTTATTTCTTTAGTTTTTATTTAAATTCCAATTAGCTAACATACAGTGTACTATTGCTTCAGGTGTACAATATAGTGTACAACGCATCCCTACAACACTGGGTGCTTATCACAAGTGCGCGCTAATCTGCGTCACCTATTTAACCCATCCCTCGACCCCCCTCCCTCTGGTAACCATGTTTGTTCTCTGTAGATTAAGAGTCTGTTTCTTTTTTTTTTTTTTTTTTAGATTTTATTTATTTATTTGACAGAGAGAGAGAGATCACAAGTAGGCAGAGAGGCAGGTAGAGAGAGGGGGAAGCAGGCTCCCTGCTGAGCAGAGAGCCCAATGCGGGGCTTGATGCCAGGACCCTGAGATCCTGACCTGAGCCGAAGGCAGAGGCTTTAACCCACTGAGCCACCCAGGCTCTCCAAGAGTCCGTTTCTTGATTTGTCCCCCCTTTCTCTTTTTTTCCCTTTGTTCGTTTAAAAACTGGGATTTATAAAATGGAAATGAAAAAGGTAGTGAGAGGAACTGAAAACTGAAAGTAGTTAATGGGCTGCATGCCTCCCCACTTTTCTGTTTTTGCATTTTCACTTGCATGGGGCACTTTCACTGAGGTATTTTATTGACTCTCCAAACTTATTTAACATTAAATTAATTATTTCACCTTTCTCGGAGTCATTTCTTTTTCTAATATTGCTCTTCATTATTTTTCACCTGTTTACAAAGATACTACAGGCTCAAGGTGGAAGTTTTCAGTTAGTACAGAAGAGTGAGAGATTAAAAGTCTTCCTGAATCCAGTCACCTGAGATGATCGTCTTTGAGGTTTTGAATAACATTCTTCTAGATTTCCCTCTGCATGTATGCGTAGGGACAAAAGATTTTATGTACATCTTAGGAATTATGGGAACATATTACAATGCTACTTTGTATGCCATGCTCTGTAGTATGTTCTTGTTGGCTTCTGGTATTTTGTTGTATGTACTGTAACTTGTTTGGCCAAGTCCATTTTGCTAGACTCCTAATTTTTATTTTCAAAATTTTCGAGATGTGTATGTATCTGTTGCAAATAGTTGGTGTGCGTGCGCATTTGTCCCCTTATCTCCTTATACGTTGGATTTCTTGGAGGTAAAATTGTTGGGTCAAAAATGGTATACACATTTGTAATTTTGATACAGTGTCATGTTGCCCTTCAGAAGGCTTTTACCAGTTTTTGTTTCCCAGCAATGTGCCAGTGCTCATTTCCTCAGTCCCATCATCACTTCGAGTTATCAGATATGCTATTTTTCCCATTTGCATTTATTTAATAAGACTGAATTTATTTTAATCTGTCTATTGAGTGTTTTAATTTCTTGATTCATTCCTGTTATTAATTTATAAGAGCTTTCAGTGTGTTAGAGATATTAACTGTCTTCATGGCATAACAAGTATTTTTCATGAATTTGTCTTTTGTTTTTTAACATTGTTTATGTAATATTTTGGTTTCTTTTGTTTTTAAAGATTTTTTTTTTTAATTTATTTTCTTGAGAAGGAGAGAGATGGCACAAAGGGAGAGGGAGAAGCAGACTTCCCGCTGAGCAGGGAGCCTGATGCAGGGCTCGATCACAGGACCCTCAGATTATGACCTGAGCCGAAAGCAGACACTAAGTGACTGAGCCACCCAGGCACCTCAAAGTGTTTTAAGAACTGTTGACTTGGGGTACCTGGGTGGCTCCGTCGTTAAGCATCTGCCTTTGGCTCAAGTCATGATCCCAGCATCCTGGGATCAAGCCCCATACCAAGCTCTCTGCTCTGCATCAGTAGGGAGCCTGCTTCTCCCTCTCCAGCTCCACTGTACTTGTGTTCCCTCTCTCGCTATCTCTGTTATAAATAAATAAAATCTTAAAAAAAAAAAAAAAGAACTGTTGACTTATGCCTGTGTTCATGTGTCTTAAATTACAGTAGTTGCTCCCAGGCACCCAGTGCCAAAACTTTAGTAATACTTACCTCTTCTCCTTCCCCAGGTCTTGTGAATTGCTTGTTTTGTTGGTCCTTTTGTAGTGGTCTTTATCTATTCTTACTTGGTTTGAAACCCCTTTGTTTATGTTTTTATTGTTGAGTCTGATTGCTTTGGGGTTTTCCTCTTCAAGCCTCTCCTGTTTTCTGCATTCAAATTAATCTTAAAATACCACATTGAGTCTATCATTTTTCTTTAAAACATACTTACAGAATCAAATTCTTGAGCTGGGCACTTAAGATTCCTTACCTGAGACAGACCCAGACTACCCTTATTTCTCAGTAAATATGCTGTTCACAGTACAGACTGGACTCCTTACTATTTTAAAAACATGGAATTACAGGTTCCCTACACTTTAGTTTATGCCCTTCTCTCAACTGGCTAATCCTACTTGGCCATTCTTCCAGCCATAGTTGAGGTGTCATCTTCATTAATTTCATCCAGAAGTGATTTCTCATATTCAGGCTTGCATTAATTTGATTTGTTGCCCGCCCCCCCTCCCCCTGGTATTTTGGACATGTTTCATCCATTCATTAAAACAGTTTTATTGGGGTGCCTGGGTGGCTCAGTGGGTTAAGCCTCTGCCTTCGGCTCAGGTCATGATCTCAGGTTCCTGGGATCGAGCCCCGCATCAGGCTCTCTGCTCAGCAGAGAGCCTGATTCCCCCTCTCCCTCTGCCTGCCTCTCTGCCTACTTGTGATCTCTTTCTCTCTGTCAAATAAATAAAATCTTAAAAAAAACAATTTTATTAAGATATAATTTACCAATTTTAAATATACATTTAAATGGCTTTTGAAAAATAGATATACTTGTGTAACCACCACCACGATCATGATAAAGAACATTTACATTACCCCAAAAAGTTTCCTGTGGCCCCTTTGTAGTTTGTCTCCTACTCTACCTGTGGTCCTTGGCAACTGCTGTTCTGCTTTCTGTCACATTAGTTTTACCTTTCTTAAACTTCATATCAGTAGAATTATATTGCATGTAATCTTTGGTGTGTGCTTTCCACTTAGATTCATCAATGTTATTGCATGTTTGAATGGTTTCTTCCTTTTTATTGCTGAGTAGTATTCCATTTCCTTATACATTCCATGGATATACAGTAATTTGCTTGTCATTACCCAATTGATGAACATTTGAGTTGTTTCCAGTTTTGGGCTATTATGAACGAAGCTGCTGTGAACGTTTGAATATGATTCTTTTGTTTTTATTTCTTATGAGTAAATTAGGAGTGGCATTGCTGTGTTGTATAGTAAGTGAATTTTTGACTTTATATATACCATTTTGACTATATATATACCATTTTTGTTTTCCAAAATGGTACCATTTTGCATTCTAGTCAACAGTGTATGACCATTCCAATAGCTTCACATCCTCACTAAGACTTCAGTTTTTGTCAGTCTTTGTTCTTAGCTGTTCTGATGGGTGTGTAGTGATAGATCACTGTGGTTTTATTTGCGAATGCCTAATGACTAATGTTAAGCATCTTTCTATATGTTTATTTGCTCTTCATGTCTTTTGTGAAGTTATTTGTTTTATTGAATTTTAAGAGTTCTGTACGTATTCTAGATACAAGTTCTTTGTCAGATACAAATATTTTGCAAATGATTCTTCTCATTCTGTGGGCTTGCCTTTCCTTCACAGTAATTTTGAAGAGCAGAATTTGATGAAGTCCAATATAGCAACTTTTTTCTTTTATAAGTCGTATATTTTGTGCCACCCCAAACCAAGCCTAACTCGTGGTCACAAAGATTTCCTTTTTGGTTTTATAATATACATCTTTAATTTAACACAGTCTGTCTTCATGTATAATATAATATGACAAGAGTATGCTTACATTTGTTTCTTCTTCTTCCATATACTATTCTCGTCATATATCTTATTTGTATATATATATGACTTATATGCATTATTTATAGACATGAAAAAATGAGAAAAATCATATATATCTGCTTTAATTTATACCTTTCAAACAATTCTAATTTCTTTATGTAGATCCAAGGTTTGATGTAGTATTTTCCTCTAGTGAGAGAACTGGCTTTCAACATTTCTTATAATGTGACTCAGCTGTTTTATTTATCTGAAAAAGTCTCCATTTTGAAAGATATTTTTGCTGGGTATGGAATTTTACATGGATTCTTTTTCACCTCTTTAGTACTTTGACTTATTCCATTTCTGGCTTTTGTACTTTGACGAGAATTTACATAATACTTTGTTTTTGCTTAGCCGCTGGATTGTAAGTCCCATGGGGTTCTTTTTTAATCTTAATGTCTCTTAAGCACTTACCACAGCATTGATAGGAAATAGATACCCAACAAATGATACTAAATTGATTTGTGTAGGAAAATATCCAGCACCTTAGACTTTGAAAAAAAATCCTTCTGATATTAATAGGGTCTAATATTGGCTTATGAATAAATTTGTAATGACTAGAGCTGGATAAATCAAAAGAATGTACCTTTGTGCAGATCAAGTATTAAGCCTTCCCTCTACTCTTACCATCTTTCCTTTTTCTGTCTTCAAAAACATATTATCAGGACATGGTTCAGTGAAGCACGAAGACAAGCACAGTTCATGTGCTCAGTGGACTAGAACTTCTTTGCCTGAGAAAATCTGCAAAAAGTCAGTCATGACTCTTATTTTCTCAATTTTCAGTGTTTCATAAGGAACATAAAGGAAATAAACACAAACATTTCACTTTTATGTTATTTAATTTTTCTAGTTTTTAAAATAACATTTTTTGAGATATAATTCACCTACTATGCAATTTACTCTAATTTTAACTAGTACATTCAGTGGCCTTTAGTATATTCAGAGTTGTGCAACTATTACCACTAATTTTAGAACATTTTAATCACCTCAAAAAGAAACTCCATGGTTGTTAGTAGTCAGTCCCCATTCTCACCTCTGGCAACCACCAATTTACTTTCTATCTCATGGATTTGCCTGTTTTGGACATTTCATATAAATGGGATCATATGATTCATGGATTTTTATAGCTGACTAAATTCATTTAAGCATACTGTTTTTAAGGTTCATCTGTATTGTAGCATGTGTCATCAGTTATTTCTTTTTGTGGCAAAATAGTATTCCATTGTATGAATATTCCACATTTTATTTTCAGTTGATGGACATTTCAGTTGTTTTCAGTTTTTGACCATTACAAATTATACTTCCATGAACACTTGTGTTTAGTTTTTGCATGAGATTTTTTTTTTTATGAGATATGTTTTTATTTCTTTTGGATATATATATATAGGAGTGGAATTTCTAGGTCATGTGGTAATTCTGTGTTTTAACATTTTAAGGAATTGCCAACCTCTTCTCTTCTCGTTTCTTTCTTTCTTTTTTTTTTTTTTTTTTAAATATTTTATTTGACAGAGACAGCCAGAGAGGGAACACAAGCAGGGGGAGTGGGAGAGGGAGAAGCAGGCTCCCCTCTGAGCAGAGAGCCTAATGCTGGGCTCCATCCCAGGACTCTGGGATCATGACCTGGACGGAAGGCAGGTGCTTAATGACTGAGCTACCCAGGTGCCCTGCCAACCTGTTTTCGTCAGTGTCTGCATCGCTTTTATATTCCAACCAGCAATATATGAAGGTTTCAATTTCACCATATCCTTGACAATTTTTTTTTTATTGTATTCTGATATCTCCTTGTGCTTGTTTTTTTTTAAATTTAATTTAATTTTATTTTATTTGACAGAGAGAGATCACAAGTAGGCAGAGAGACAGGCGGGGGTGGGGGGGGGAAGCAGTCTCCCTGCTGAGCAGAGAGCCCTACGTGGGGCTCGATTCCAGGACCCTGAGATCATGACCTGAGCTGAAGGCAGAGGCTTTAACCCACTGAGCCACCCAGGCGCCCCCTCCTTGTACTTTTGATTTGCATTTTCCTAGTGACTAATGATACTGAACGTCTTTTCATATGTTTATTGGCCATTTACGTATCTTTTTTTGGGAAAATATTTATTCAAATCCTTCACCTATTTTAAAAGATTGGGGGGGGAGCACCTGGGTAGCTCAGTCATTAAGCATCTGCCTTTGGTTCAGGTCATGATCCCAGGGTCCTGGGATTGAGCCCCACATTGGGCTTCTTGCTCAGCAGGAAGTCTGTTTCTCCCTCTTCCACTCCCCTTGCTTGTATTCCCTCTCTTGCTTTCTCTCTTTCTCTCTCTCTCTGTCAAATAAATAAATAAAATCTTAAAAAAAAAAAAAGTTGGGGTTTCTTCTTGTTGAATCTCTAGAGTTCTTTATATATTTTGGGTACTGATATACCTCTGACATTTCTTCTAGAAAGAAGAACTCTTGTATTTGGGAGAGTCAGTTTTAATTTAGTGCAAAAAAAAAAAAAAAAAAAAAGGACTCTTCCCTAGGTAAATTGTTTGTAACCACTGAGGTCATTCTAACAGTGTAAACTTTGGACAAGTCACTTAGCTTTTGAGTCATTGTGGACCATAAGAAGACAAAAAGAGGGTGCCTGGGTTGGTTAGTCGGTTAAGCGACTGCCTTCGGCTCAAGTCATGATCCCAGGATCCTGGGATCAAGTTCCGCATCAGGCTCCCTGCTTAGTGGAGAGCCTGCTTCTCCCTCTCCCTCTGACTGCTGCTCTGCCTACTTCTGCTTTCTCTCTGTCAGATAGATAAATAAAATCTTAAAAAAAAAAAAAATTAAGAAAAAAAGAAGGAAAGAATTTCTAGGATCAAGTGTTAACAGAACAACCAAAAGATTCTTATATAGTTGGCAGATCTTCTCTCTTGGGTTGACTGGGTAAATATCCACTATAAAGGAAAAAGCAAAGACTAAAAATTATACAGATGTGGATTTAGGTACTAATTCTGGTGCTTTCATAGCAGAACATTATTAATCACTTAACTTATCCTTTTTGAGCTCTGGTCTTTTTACTTATAAAATAGGGTAAATGATGCCAACCTAGTTTTTAAAAAAAACGACAACAACAACAACAAAAAATCTCGGAACAACCTAAGTACAGTGAATAGGGGAGCAATTAAATTATGGTACAGATACATGATTTGGAAAACTTTTTCCCCATGTATCACTTTGTTGACATCCATTAATGCATAGTTTTTACTTTTGATGAAGTCCAGTTTATTCTTTTATTGCTTGTGTTTTGATGTCATATCTAAGAAGACATTGCCTAATCGAACATCACAAAGATCTATTCCTATATTGTCTTCTAAGAATTTTATAGTTTTAGCTTTTACATTTTGGTCTTTGATCTATTTTTTTTTTATTAACATATAATGTATACTTTGCCTCAGGGGGTCTTTGATCTATTTTGAGTTAATTTTTGTGTATGGTGAGAGAAAGTTGTCCAACTTCGTTCTTTTGCATGGAAAGCCATTTGTGCCAACATCATTTGTTAAAAAAATATTTTCTTTCTCCATTGAATTGTATTGGCATCCTTTTTGAAAATGAATTGACCATAAATGTGAGGGCTTATTTCTGGACTGTCAGTTCTAGTCCATTGATTTACATGTCCATCCTATGCCAGTATCATACAGTCTTGATTTCTTCTAGTTTTGTGGTAGTTTCTGAAATCAGGAAGTGCAAGTCTTTCAACTTCATTCTTTTACATTGCTTTGATCTTTTCCCCTTTCTTATGAGGAGAGGAGTCATTTGCATTTCCACATGAATTTTAGGATCAGCTTGCCAAATTGTGCAAAAAGGCAGCTTGGATTTTCATTGGGATCGCACTAAATTTGGAGATCAGTTTGGGAGTATTGCTTTCTTTCTTTCTTTTTTTTTTTTTTTTAAGATTTTATTTATTTATTTGACAGAGAGAGAGATCACAAGTAGGCAGAGAGGCAGGCAGAGAGAGAGGAGAAAGCAGGCTCCCCGTGGAGCAGAGAGCCTGATGCGGGGCTCGATCCCAGGACCCCGAGATCATGACCTGAGCCGAAGGCAGAGGCTTTAACCCACTGAGCCACCCAGGCACCCCTGGAGTATTGCTTTCTTAATGTTAAGTCATCAAATACATGAATATGAAATGTCTTTCCATTTATGTTCCCTGAATATTTTCATTGGTAATTTGAAGTTATCAGAGTACAGTCCTTGAAGTTTTTTTGTTAGATATATTCCTAAGTTTACATTTTAAGCCTGTTGTAATGGGATTTGTTTTTGTACTTTTATTTAATTGTCCATTGCTTAGTGTATGGAACTGCAGTAGATTTTTCTGCATTGATCATATATCCTGCCACCTTGATTACTTATTAGTTCTAATAGTTTTTAGTAGATTTCTTAGAATTTTCTGTGTACAAAATTGTCATCTGCAAAGAGATAGTTTTATTCCCCCCCTCCCCAACTCCAGTCTGGATTCCTTTTATTTATTTTTCTCGCCTGACTGCAATGGCTAGAATCTCAAGTACAGTGTTGATTAGACGCGGCAAAATTAGACTTCCTTGGTTTTGATCCTGATCTCATAGAGAAAGCATTTTAGTCTTTTTTTCCACAAAATGATGTTGGCTATGAATTTTTTTATAAGTGCCTACTTTTATTTTTGATTTAAAATTGTTTCCACCAAGGTCTAATTTTTGGTATCAAAAAAAATTGAAGATGCTTTGGTTGACCCTAATACATGAACTGGTGTAATTATTTATTACTGTCCTAGCATCTAGGAAAAGAGGAAAATTACTATTTTGTAGTATGAGTAATGGTTAGCTATACTGATTTCCTCAATATGCATGAAGAAAAAGTTTTATTATGAAAAGTATATGCATTAATGTTTATCGTGTTTTTTAAATTAGTGTTACTTAAGTACTCATGAGTTTCCAAATTTAATTTTTTTTAAGGTTAAGCAATTGGTGTACTGGAGTAACCTTTATTATTTTTATTTAAAAAAAGTGACAAGGTTTCTTGGTACCATACATTCTGGTTTGATGTAATTTCTGGTGTTAATCTTTAAACTTTTCAGTTGGTGTTTATTTATTTTTTCAATGAGTTTTGAGTATTATATTGTTTGTTGTTTGTTTTTTAAAGTAATCTCTGTGCCCACCATGGGGCTTGAACTCATGACCACAAGATCAAGAGTTGCATGCTCTATTGATTGAGCCAGCCAGGACCCCTGTTGGTGTTTTTTTTTTTTTTTTAAATTGATTTTATTTATTTTTACTAGAAAAAGTGGATTTATTCGGGAATAACAGAATACCAGTCAAGGACATACAGGCTACAACAGAACCATAGGCAAGTTATGTTAGTGTTTATTTTTAAACTTTTCTGTATTTTTCAGTTCTCTACAATGAAGTTGTGTTACCTTTTTTTAACCCGTTCTCTGTATTTAAAAGTTATAGACGAGATGCTTGAAAACAGTACAGAAGAATACATAGCAAGATATGAAAGCTACCCTTTATGTCCTTTTTAAATATATTACCATGTCAGTAGTTGTTGTATGTCCTATTTCTGTGTATATGCTTACATTCAAACTTACATACATACACGTACACGTAAGCGTTAAGAATGTTACCATACCATAAATTTTTTTACATGTTTTTTTTTTTTTTAAAGATTTTATTTATTTATTTTACAGAGAGAGATCACAAGTAGGCAGAGAGACAGGCAGAGAGAGAGGGGGAAGCAGGCTCCCTGCTGAGCAGACAGCCCGATGTGGGGCTTGATCCCAGGACCCTGAGATCATGACCTGAGCCGAAGGCAGAGGCTTTAACCCACTGAGCCACCCAGGCGCCCCTACATGCTTTTTTTGTTTAGCAGTAGGATTTGAAGATCTTTCCAAATGGCTATATAGAACTCCCAATATTTCATGAAATGTTTCAGGTTTTATTTAACTATCAGTTGCTGGACACTGTTTTTTTCATTTTTTCTTTATTACACCCAATCCTTTATTAAAGAATATCTGTAATAATTTTGTGACACATATGGAAGTGTTTTTGTCAGATATGTTCTTATAGGTGAAATTGCAGATCAAAAGCATTTGATAGACATTGCCAAATTGCCTTTGTAAGAGTCTGTGCAATTTTATATTTCTTCTGATAATTTATATAAATGACCATTTCTGTGTATTCTTACGAATAATTGATATTTTCAAAATACCAATTTTTGCCATTCTGATGGATGCAAATTTATTACCATCCTTTTATTTTGCCTTTTCTGGTTACAATAGAGAAGGGAGCATTTAAATTTCTTTACTGGCCATTTGTATTTCTTCTGTGACTATATAGTTTTCTAATCAAGAGGACACTCTAGCTATTAAAAATAAATAACACTGAAAAAAGAAAATAAAAGTAATTGGAACAAAAAAGAAATATAGTTTTACAATAGAAAAACTAGTTTCACTCATTAAATCCCTGTGGGATAATGGATGTGAAAGGTTTGGTTGTTAATAAAAATAATAAAGTCATCTCAGTGTTTATATGAAGAAGCTAATTAGCTAAGGGTTATTCTGTCTCCTAAATCTTTTTAGTTTAAATAGAATTTTATTAGTGGACCTATGCCTGTTAGTTAATTAGCTGGACAGCAATTATACAAAGCAGAATTATACATTCTGCTAGTATTTGTGGGCAGCCTTTAGGAAAGTAATCGATAAATGTGTTCTTTGTTCTTTTATTCATCAATTCAGTAAACACCTTTTGATTCTTTATTCCATGCCAGACATAGTTCTGGCACTGGGGACATAGTGATGAACAAGACAGTACTGGGAAGAGAGGGGTATATGATATGCCCATTTATCTTTCTGATGAAGGAGAGCCTCATTGTAGGGTTGATGAATAAATAGATCCCTGAATGACACGAAAGAGCAGCTATGTGATGATCTAAGCATCCCAGGAAGAGAAAACAGTATTGCTAAGACATCAAGTCAGGAAAGAAGCATAACTTTTTGAAGAACCAGAAAAGAAGCTCGTGTGTCTGGAGCCTAGTGAATGAAGGAGGATGTAATAAAGATGAGAGGCAGTTTGGGTCTTACAGATCACAATAAAGATTTTTATTTTTATTCTAAATGCATTGAGAAGCCATTGGAGAGTTTTAGGCAAAGGTATAGCATAATCCAATTTATGTTTTTAAAAGACAGAGACATAAAATACAAAGCAGTATGTCACAAGCATTATGTGATTTTAGCAAATGGGGAGGTTATAGAGGAGATGGGACTTTAACTTGATCCTTAAAGACAGATAAGAATTAAATATATAGAGGGGAAGGATGTAGTCTGATGTGGTAGCAAAAAATGGTGCCTGGCTTTGAATTGGAAGACGTCTTCATATTGACTCTATCTCTTTATAGCTCTTGAACTCTAAATAAATTTCTTAACTCTCTTCTTAGTTCCTTCACCTCCTTTTGATATACCTTGGTTGCTATGAAGAACAAGTCAAATGAAAAATGTCTATAAAAGTGTTTTGTAAACTGTGAGGTTTACTGTATGTTTGTTTACTCAGTAAAAGAGTACCATCTGTGTGGTATGCTAAGGGCTGTGGAGTGAAAAAAAATGAATTAGACCTAGTTTCTGTGCCTCAAAGAGGATATAGTCTAATAGACAATGTGGTAAATATCTAAAATACAAAAAGTTATGAATGGTTAAGATCTTAAGAAAGATGCAGATAAAGCCAAGTGGGGGTTCACAGAAAGGGAGAGCCTTCTTGGAGTTGGTGGTAAGGCTTTATAAATAAGTAAGAACTCTTGAACTACATTCTTGAAAGTTGGATAGGACTTCAACAGAAGATGGCACGAAGAGAATATTCTCAGTAAGTGAGTCTGTGGGAGTAAAGACATGGTAGTATTAGGCAGAATCAGAACTTGATAGAACCAGGAAGATCATGCAGTACCTTAATATTAGGCTAAGGAAAGTGAATTCTGTTCAGTAGAAATACTTTCACCAGTGTACCTAATTCTACAGATATTTATTGAGCATCTGGCTTTGCCAGGTTTGTGTTAGTTAGGGCTGTGGAGGTACAGTGATCTCAGTCTAGTTGGGGAAGACAAATTATCTAATTATTATTCTAATGAGGTATGAACAAAGTGTAGTAGGATCATAGGACGAGGAACATCTCCAGCTCTCTGGCATAATGAGGGAAGGCTTGAAAGAGGTGTGGTAAACATTGTGCTATGATATGAAGTATCCCTGTACTTATCCAAATATAAGAGGTGAAGAGAGGAATGTGAGAACGGCTTTCTAAGCCTGACACTTTGTATGTTTTGGGCTGGCTGCACAAGGTTTTTGTATGTAGTGCAAGACTGTCAAGAGCTTTGGTAGAGGGATAACGGAAAGATTCAGGTGGTGGTAGGGAGAGTAGATTGGAAAGGATAGAGATTTGAGGTGGGAAACCTGGAGAGGAGACTGTTGCACTGGGCCAAGTGAGAGATGATATAGGAATGAGAAATTCTTTCTCTAATGAGAAAGAATAGCTTTAGGACAAAGAGCCTAGAAAACTGTTGAGATGCTTAAGATGTAAAATTGGCTGGACTTGGAGATCAGTTGGATGTGGAAGAAGAAAGGAAAGGGACCACGTGGAATATAGGATGATTTCTGAATCTTTGCTATTTCAGAGTTTCAGAATCTGCCACTGCCTGTGAATAGGGTATCTCTAAGAAGAAAAGGGGTGGATTTGGAAAGGAAACTTAATCATTTTATCTGGACTGTGTTGAAGTTGCATGTAGGATAATTGGGAGCAGGGAGGATGACTTGGTGGTGTAATCAACTTTTAGGTGATAATTTAAACCATTCGTAGCATAATTAGACTCTTGTTGGTGAATGAACTTAGTGAAGAAGAGGAATCTTAACAGAACTGAGAAATAGCTGTAGAAGTTAGAAAATAATCAGTAAAAAGAAGAGTAAAAGTGGTTAGGACTTTTTAAGGGTTTTTAAGGGTGTGGTCAGCATTGTCATCACAGGTATTGCTATTCACCTCTACCCCAAAGATAGATCATTGGTCGCCTTAATAATTTCGGTGAGGAAACAAGCCAAATTACCGTGGCTGGAGGGATACGTTGCAGTGTGTGTGTATGAGAATTTGGCTGTACTTGGAAGGAGAGGGAAAAGATAAAATACCGGAGTACCATTATTTGCTTGTTTTTTCTTGGCTGTTTTAAAAGATCTTAGAGACTTGAATTATTTAATCCCTGAGGGAAAATAGTAAATGGATAGCAAAGGGTTGAAGTCCCAAGTAATGGAGTAGTCATAGAGGAGCCTAGCATAGTGCATCTCAAACTTTAGTGGGGATCTTACTAAAAATGCAGATTCTGAATCAGAAGATCTGGGTTGGGGCCTGAGAATACAGCATTTCTGACAAACTCCCAGGTAAGGCCGATGCTGCAGATTTGTGGCCCACACTCTTTGAAGTAAGATTTAGAGATATGGCATTGATAGCATTATACAAGAGTTAGCCTTGGGTAGGAAGAGGAATATCTATTCTGAGCTTAGGTAAAATGTGAGATAGATGAAGATACAGATTAAGCTTGCAGGCAGGAGACATGCCTGATAATTTTTGTGTTTTTTGTTTTGTTTTTCTGCAAAATAGAAGTAAAGTGATATTAAGAAAAGACTTTGGAAATTGTTAACTTGAAGACAGGTAGAAAGGTTTGGAATAGCTTGTGAAGGTTTGGAATAGCTACTAAAAGAAGGAAAGAGTGAAATTTAGGACATGTGATATTCACTGAACAATGAAGATTAGTTCAGTTATAGTGTCTGTAGAAATAATTGGAGCAGAGAGAGACTAGATAGGAAGATTTTTAAGATGATAAGGTAGCCCTGAAGGGAGATAATGAGGTCTGAAACAGAACAGGGGTGTTATGAAATAACGAGGAATAATGGCCCACCCAAAGATGGCCCTGTGAAACTGTGAGTATGTTACCTAACATGACAAAAGGGACTTTGTAGGTCTGATTAAAATAGGGATTTTGAGATGGAGAGATTATCCTGGATTGTACAGGTGGGTGCCTGTAATCACAGGGATCTTTATAAAAGGAAGCAGAGGGTCGGTCAGCAGAGTCAGAAACAGCCATGAGAGCACAGAAGCAGAGGAAGAGGAAATGTGATAAAGGAAGCAGAGGTCAGATTGTTGGACTGAGAGCCAAGGCATGGACCTTTAGAAGCTGAAAAAGGTAAGGAAACAGATTTTCCCAAGAAACCGCAGAAGGAACAAAGGCCTGGTATTGTGTTGATTTTAGCCCAATGAGACTGATTTTGGCATTTCAATCTTTAAGAACTGTAAGATAATAAATTTGTGTGGTTAAGCCATTATATCTGTGGTAATTTGTTACAGCAGTAGTAGGAAACATGTTTAGAAGCGTGGATGGAAGGGAATGTAGGGTTAGAACTGATAAAGTGAGACAATTGATGGGATGTGGTATGGGCATCAGGAATCTGGGAAGATTTCTAGCCTGCGTAAATGGGTGGAGGAGAGTGGTGAAATACAGAATTGCAAGGAGTAGATGTTAGAGGCAGGTGTTTATTTTGCAGTTAAGTATGGATTAGATAGGGTGAAGGAAGATCTAAAGCAGGGAGAGGAATTTAAGAGGCTGCCATAGTACTGTTAATAGTTAATTGAAAAAAATGAAAAAAAGTTCACTGAGCTGCTAATACTAGTATATGGCAGATTACATAGGAATATTTAGATTTTGACTGAAAGGGTAACAAAAGGGATGATTGAGAAAGGCTTTTGAAAAAGTGCTACTACTCTATTTACTGTTTTTCAGTTTAGAAAGCATTTTTTCCTGGTTTTATCAAGATATAATTGACAAAATTAGGGGCACCTGAGTGGCTCATTGGTTGGGCGTCTGCCTTTGCCTCAGGGGCCCAGGTCATGATTTCAGGATCCTAGGATAGAGCCCATGTTCTTGCCCCTGCCCCTTCTCCCCCCAATCCCTCTCCGCTGTGCTCTCTTTTACTCTCAAATAAGTCTTTTTTAAAAAGATATAATTGACAAAATTAATATATTTAAAATATCACCTCGGGGATTTGATACATGTATATATTGTGAAAGGATTTCCATAATAAATTTAAGTAATACCTCCATCATCTCATACGTTTACTTTTTTTTTTTGTGGTTAGAGTTCTGTTTTTTTAAATTTCAATTATACAGTATTATCAACTGTAGTCACCATGTTACACATTAGATCCTCATACCTTATTAATCTTCTGAGAGTTTGTATCCTTTTACCAGCTTTTCTTTTCCTCTTCCCCAATTTCTTTTTTTTTCTTCTTTTTTCTTTTTTTTTGCATGTGGGTATCCAGTTTTCCCAACACAGTTTATAAAGAGAGTATCTTTTCCCCATTGTATAGTCTTGGCTCTTTTCTTGAAAATTGGCTCTCTCTCTCTCTCTCTCTCTCTCTCTCTATATATATATATATATATATATATATATATATATATGGATTTATTTCTGGGCCCTCTACTGTGTTTCATTGATTTGTCTTTTTTTTTCCCCAATGCCAATACCATACTATTTTGATTACTATAGCCTATAGCTTTATGATACAGTTTGTAATCAGGAAGTGTGATGTCTCTGAATATGTCGTTCTTTCCCAATTGCTTTGGCTATTCTGAGTCTTTGTGGTTCCATATGAATTTTCGGGTTGTTCTTTCTGTTTCTGGGAAAAATGCCATTGGAATTTTAATAGGGATTGCATAGACTCTGTAGATGGTTTTGCATAGTATGGACATCTTACCAGTACTAATTCTTAACATGTCATTAGCCTAGAATATCTTTCCATTATTTGTGCCTTCTTCAATTTCTTTCATCAGTTTCTTTCACTTCCTTGATTAAATTTATTCCTAAGTATTTTATTCATTTTGATGCTGTTATAAATAAGATTATTTTCTTTCTCTTTTCAGCAGTTTGTTGTTAGTCTGTAGAAACACAATTGACCCTTGAAGAACACAGGTTTGAACAGTGGTTCCACTTATACACGGATTTTTTTTTCAATAGATATATAGTACTGTAAATGTATTTTCTCCTCTTTATGATTTTTTATTTTTTTTTTAAGATTTTATTTATTTATTTGAGAAAGAGAGAAAGCATGAGAAGAGGGAGGGTCAGAGGGAGAAGCAGACTCCCCACTGAGCAGGGAGCCCCATGCAGGACTCTGTCCTGGGACTCCAGGATCATGACCTGAGCTGAAGGCAGTCACTTAACCAGCTGAGCCACCCAGGCACCCTTCTTTAGGACTTTTTAAATAACATTTTCTTTTTTCTAGCTTTTTTAAGGAATACAGTATATAATGCATATAATATAAAAATATATATTAACTGTTTATATTATCTCTAAGGGATCAGGTCAATGGAAGGCTATTGGTAGTTAAGTTTTTGGGGAGTCAAAAGTTAAAGGAAGATTTTCAACTGTATAGGAGGCCTCGGGCTCTCCTAACTCCTGCATTATTCCAGGGTCAACCGTTGATTCTGTATCCTGCAACTTTATTGAATTTGTTTATTAGTTCTAACATCCTTCTAGTGGTATCTTTGGAAGGGCTTTCTACAAACAGAAAATTTTACCTCTTTCTGATTTTGATGCCTTTTTTTCTTTCTTTTTTTTAAGATTTATTTATTTATTTTAGGGAGAGAGAGAGTGTGCACACACACACACACATACCTGTGGGCAAAGGGAGAGGGAGAGAAATCCTCAGGCAGACCCCCCACGGATAGGGGAGTTGTTGCAGGGCTCAGTCCCGGGACCTCGGGACCTCGAGATCACGACCTGAGCCAAAATCAAGAGTCGGATACTTAACTGACTGAGCCACCCAGATGCCACAGTTTCTCTTGTTTTTTTAAAAAAAGAAACAACATTTTTTTTTTTTTGCCTAGTTGCTCAGGTTAGGACTTCCAGTATTATGTTGAATAAAAGTGGTAAGAGTGGGTATTGTCCTGTTCCTGATCTTAGAGGAAAAGCTTTCAGCTTTTCATCGAGTGTATGAGTTTGGTTGTGGGCTTGTCTTAAATGGCCTTTATTATGTTGATGTATGTTCTTTCTATACTCGTTTGTTTAGTTTTTATCATGAAAGGATGCTGAATTTTGTCAAATGCTTTTTCTGCACTTACTGAGATGATCGTGTGATTTTTATCCTTCATTTGTTGATGTGGTGTGTTGGGTGATCCTTGCATGGAAAGTGGTTTTTATATCCCTTTGGGGAGGGTAATCAACAAGTTTTTGAAATGGGTACAACTGCTATTTGCATGTAAAAGAAGCAGGGTAGGGGCTCCTGGATGGCTCAGTCCTTTGGGTGTCTGACTTTTGATTTCAGCTCAAGGGCTCACACTGGGCGTGGAGCCTGCTTAAGATTTTCTCTTTCCCTTTCCTCTCCTCTTCCCGCTGGCATGTGTGGTCGTTCTCTCTCTCTTTCTCAAATAAAATAAAATTAAAATACTCTTTATCATATACTAAATGCTCATATTAGAAAGAAAAGAAATAAACAGGGTAGAAAAATTAGGCTAAAAAATGCTGAAAATAGTGGCTAACTGTATTAGACACAACATGTGTAGAACACTGTCATTCCAGAAAGTTCTTTCGGATAGCACTGTTCAGTGTTGTTTTATATAATAAGGGATTAGATCTTATTATAGTAAAATTATTAAGAGTCAGTGTTTGCGGGTGCCTGGGTGGCTCAGTGGGTTAAAGCCTCTGCCTTCGGCTCAGGTCATGATCTCAGGGTCCTGGGATCGAGCCCCACATCGGGCTCTCTGCTCAGCACAGAGCCTGCTTCCCCCTCTCTCTCTGCCTGCCTCTCTGCCTATTTGTGATCTCTCTCTCTGTCAAAAAAATAAATAAAGTCTTTAAAAAAAAAAAAAAAAAAAAAAAAAAGAGTCAGTGTTTGCTAATTATGCAACATTTCAGAAGACCTGAACTCTTGGAGAGATTGTGTGATACAGTTGAGTGAATAGTACACCATACTCTTTCTAAGGAACACTAACCTAATTAACAATGAGTTGAGTTTCAGGGTACTGAGTTTTTATTGTGGTTCGTTACATGAATTTGGAAACCTTAGAAACATAGAAAGTTCTCATCTTAAAGAGATACTGTCATCTCTTAAAAACATTGGAACGCCTGGGTGGCTCAGTCGGTTGAGTGTCTGCCTTCAGCTCAGGTCATGATCCCGGGGATCTTGGATCAAGTCCCATATCAAGCTTGCTGCTCAGTGGGGAGCCTGCTCCTCCCTCTGCTTACTACTCCCCCTTCTTGTGTGGTTTCTCCCTCTCACAAATAAATAAAATCTTTAAAAAAAAAAGCTTAAAAAAAGCCCCATTAATAACAAACAGCTAATACGTATTCACTGCAGATTCTACAGTATAGAAATAATTAGGAAAAAACCTTTTTAGAAAGAAGAAAAATTTTATCTTTAAAAGAAGGATTGGGGGGGGGGCGTCTGGGTGGCTTAGCCGTTAAGCGGCTGCCTTTGGCTCAGGTCATGATCCCAGGGTCCTGGGATCGAGCCCCACATCGGACTCTTTGCTCAGCGGGAAGCCTGCTTCTCTCTCTCCCACTCCCCCTGCTTGTGTTCCCTGTCTTGCTGTTTACTGTGTCTGTCAAATAAATAAAATCTTAAAAAATAATAATAATAAAGACAAAAAATAAGGACTTGGGGCACCTGGGTGGCTCAGTCGGTTAAGCGGCTGCCTTTGGCTAAGGTCATGATCCCAAGGTCCTGGGATCGAGCCACACATCGGGCTCCGTGCTCAGCAGGGAGTCTGCTTCTTCCTCTCCCTCTGCCTGCTGCTCTGCCTACTTGTGCTCTCTCTCTCTCTTTCAAATAAATAAATAAAATCTTAAAAAAAAAAAAAAAAAAAAAAGAAGGACTTGCGGGGCGCCTGGATAGCTCAGTTGGTTAAGCAATCGACTCTTGGTTTTGGCTCAGGTCATGATCTTGGGGTTGTGAGATTAAGCCCCAAGTTGGGCTCTGTGCTCAGTGCAGAGTCTGCTTGTCCTTTCCCTCCGCTCATGCCCTCCCTCTGTGTCAAATAAGTAAATAAAATCTTTAAAAAAAAAAAAAAAAGAGGACTTGTTGTCTACCATCCATTTCAGTTCTTTTACTAAGACTTCATGATAAATTCATTATATAGTCTCGGAGATGCACTTCTTTCTTATCCTCATAACTTTGCATGGCTGAAGTTAGGTCATTAGTAAAAATGACATAAACTTGAATTTTCTGATTATATTTAATTTTAGGTTCCCAAACCATGTTATGAACTATACATATATCATTGACATTTATTAGTTAATATGCACTGTGTGAGAGAATGCATGTTTACTAGGACATGAAGTTAAAAAGTTAAGGAACTTTTAAAGAGAAACAGAGGAATTGGAGAGAAATGGAGGGTATGGTATGTTTTTTAAGTCTTTGCTAATAATGCTTATCCAGATTCTCTCCAGTAAAAAATAATTTAGTAGGCCAGAGGAGTTAATTATGTTGGGATTTTACCTGATACATTTGTCTCTCTTTTCTTAGGTGAAACTTAGTGGTCATAAATCTCTCAGTTAAATATAATTTATGTGTATGTATTTGGTGACCAGAATCTTGTTAGTATAGGAAAGTTAATTTAACAAAAGTTCTGTGCTACTACCTCTGATGAAATGATAGTCTCTTTGCTTTCCTCCTACTGTGTACCTTTCTACTGCTCTAGAAGCATGGTCAGACTTGTTTCGAGGTCTAAGAGTCTGAAGGGAGAAGAAATAAAAAATGTGGCTGACTATTTGATATTATGACATTTTTGGTTCTTATACTAAAGTTGTCTTAAGATATTTACCACTTTATATTTAATAAAACATTTCCTTGCATTTCCACAAATATTCGTAAGCTCATTGGTAATTTTAATGAATATTTAATGATAAGCAAGTGTTAGATTTGAATGTTTTCTAAACAGTGTTCCCATTAATCTAAAATCGTGTTATATAAATACTATGTATAAAGTATGAGGTTTAAATGAAACACTACCTTAGTGCTAAAGACTAATTTGCTCTTAGTACATTTTGAAATCTTTTTGAAAAAATGAGGGAGAAGTTCAATTTGTATTTGAGTTTTTCTTAAACCTAATCATCATTTTGTTTTCATACTAGAATCGTAGAATGTTCCTCAGTATTTTCCTCCATGCTCTGTTAATGTCAGATACAAACAAAATTTCCAGTCCTTCCTTTTCTCTCTACCCATTTTAATTATGGGTTCTTAGGAGTTTTGTTGCTTTATTTACCTTCTCCCTGTAACTTCTACAAAATGGCAGCAGGAGCTATCTCCTTCATAGTGTACTAATTTGTTTATTGTGTTGACCTACCTACTTTCCAGTCCGGGTTTAAGATGGCATACCATTAGGTCAGGCAAGGTTCTAGAAGGAAACGAATCCAGCAGAGATGGTGCAAGAGACTTCAATGAAGGACTACAGAGGTAGGGATGGATTAAGGGAACCCACAAGGGATGTTTTCTGTAGTTACAGAGGGTAGCTTGAAGGGGCAGGGAAAATACAGTGTTATTAGAGCCTGGGGAGAGCTGTGGAGAAAGGGGTGCCTGACGGGAGCCATGGTGGTAGGGGACAAAGCTTCTGTCAGAAGATGGGACCAAAAGGAGGGAGAGTACTGGGAAGAAATAATCCAGCATTTCTCTTCCTTCGGACCTAGCAGTGACAGGTAGCACTGAAAACCCAGAAGGTGTGTCTGTTAAGGTTAGCCTCCTTGGGCATAGAGTTGGGCAGAAGAGTATTGGAGGAATAGGGTAGTGGCAGTAAGATAATTACCAGTACATTTACCGATAAGTATGGGATTGATTTTAGGTTACATAGTCTTTTAGATTAAATTTCTAATCTGTAAACTGTAGATACTTCACTGGGGTTGATGTGAGCATTAAAATGAGACATGGCAGACATGTCAAAGTACTATCATAGTGCCTTTGTCTGGTGAGTATTTGTTTTTAGTTTTGATAAGGTATGGATTTGAAAACTTCAGCTTCCTTTCACATGGTGCTGTGCTGCTTATGTTTTGTAGGAATTTTGGTTGCCACCATACTTTTAAATATATGGTAGTTTTTGTGTTTTCTAGTAATTTTCGGGAAGTGAATTACACAGTCACTATTAAGTAGTTTCCAAAAGTTAGAGACTGTATTTACTCTTTCATGACAGGCATTTATCTTTTTCACTCTTGCTTTGGACAGAGCACTACTGACTTCTGAACTTGTGGGGCAAGGATGTTTTCAGGTGTAGAGATGGTCTCCCTGGTGAATGATTGGTCAGACTTGACCCTGCTACTTAGCCACCATTGGTGTGTCCTTGTTGCATACTTCTGTTTTCCAAGACAGTAGGGACGCTTTGTCACACTTTTTCTCCTAACCTAATAGTATTTCTTCTCATGCGATCTACTTTCATCCAGTCCCACCTTTGAGCATTTGTAGGCTAGACGAAGATCAAGATAATCAAACTGTATTATAATTTTGAAATTAAATAAATTTGTTTGATTTCACAGGCTTGAGTTCGCAGTTTTTATAAATTTCGAACTCACCTCTTCTGAATTACTGACTAAATCTTCATTATTTTCCGCCAGACGTTCTGCCAAATCCCGGAGCAGAAGCCCATATTCATCTAGGCATTCAAGATCTCGTAGCAGGCACAGATTGTCTAGATCCAGAAGTCGTCATTCTAGCATTTCTCCTAGCACACTAACTCTGAAGAGTAGCCTGGCAGCCGAGTTGAACAAGAATAAAAAAGCCCGGGCTGCAGAGGCAGCGAGGGCTGCAGAGGCGGCAAAGGCTGCTGAGGCTGCTGCCAAAGCTGCCAAAGCTTCCAATACTTCTACACCTACGAAGGGGAGCGCAGAGACCGGGGCTGGCGTGTCACAAACCAACCATGTGAAGGATGTGAAGAAACTGAAAACTGAACATGCACCTTCTCCCTCAAGCGGTGGAACTTTAAAAAATGACAAGGCAAAAACAAAGCCACCTCTTCAGGTAACAAAGGTGGACAATAACTTGATTGTAGATAAAGCCACCAAGAAAGCAGTTGTAGTTGGGAAGGAGAGTAAATCTGCTGCTACGAAGGATGAACCAGTATCTCTTAAAGAGAAAACCAAACCACTTACACCAAGCTTAGGAGCCAAGGAGAAGGAGCACCATGTGGCTTTAGTGACCTCTACGTTACCACCGTTACCTTTGCCTCCCATGCTGCCTGAAGATAAAGACACTGATAGGTAAGTGCCAGAGTGTTGTCACTAACAGTTGAAAGAAAGAATGAAAAGTTTGAAGTGAGAAGTTATCTGACCCCCCCAAATAGAAGGATTATAAAAAAGTCATAAGTAAGTTATCTTTATTATGTACACTTTAAAATGAAGCACATTGCTTGTAGGATGACAGAATTGTAGTTTAAGAATTCCCGGAAGAATTTGCTGTTGCCTTGGTATACAACGTGTATTTCAGCTTGGGAATTAGAAATGCCCATAGCGTGTTTTCTTTAGCTTAGTGTTCCTTACTGACACTATCAGAAACAGGACAATTTATGAGAGACTCTGCCCTGAGTGGTATGAAGCAGGTGTATTGGTTATTTCTAGGTTTCTTCAGCGGTGTCTTTTAAATTTATCACTGTGGGTAGCTTTATGAGTTTATCATTTTTCAGACTTTTCTTGAACCTTTTAAGTTTTTGCAGTTGGAGATTAATTATATGTTACAGGAAACCCATAATGTGTTTGTTTTTCTTTAACACGTTTACAGATTTCTATTGTGAATATTGGGGGTATGAGGTTTTTTTTTATTTTGAAACATTTTATTTTTTAGAAGATGAAGATAAGAGTGAGTGTAAAGTAAATGCAGTTCTAAGAATATTTCTGAAATGTATACTAGGATAGAAGCATTATGCTACTGTGTAATGTCTGTTATATCACTTAACATTTTTCATTTTATTTTTATGGAGAAATTAGAGCGTTTTCCCCTCATTTTCTGTTAAAAAACAGCTATACGAGCGGTTCTCCTAGCTGACATCTTCATAGAATTTGAAAAGTGGATAAAAATGTTGTGTGGGTAGGTCTTTCAAGTGCTCACTTTGGCTGGCATTATGAAAATTTTATAATTTAAGACAAAAAAGAAATCATAATTCCTGTGTTTCATACCCTCTGTGATGTCTTTTTTCTATAATCAAAAATGGTGCCAAGAGGTCTCATCCAATGTTATCAGCTATTTTCCAATTATATCACTCTAATTATGGTATTTACAGGTTTGACTGTTCTCTAGGAACACTGAAGGTTCATAACAGAGTAGTGATTTATAATTTTGATGAGTCTGGGAATGGGCTCTCCATGACAGGGAGGCATGAATACAGAACTGAGTCACTTTACTAGTGAGAGAATAACCCAGTTACGAAGAATTCAATAATTCTGAGGGCGCCTGGGTGGCTCAGTCAAATGTCTGACTTTGGCTCAGGTCATGGTCTTGGGATCCTGGCATTGAGCCCCAGTCAGGCACCCTCCTTGGCACCCTCCCCGCCTACCCGTCCCCCTGCCACTTGTGCTCTCTCTTAAATAAACAAGTAAAGTCTTAAAAAAAAAAAAGAATCCAGTAATTCTGGGCTAGTGAGACTCATTGTTTTCTACTTTATTCTTCATATATGCTTTGGAGATAACTTTTTACTGGTGATATAAGATATATGCAAGTGAGTGCTTAAGGAGGGTATTCTTTGTGCATCTTTTTTTAGTAAGGTGATGGTACATGTCATGCTTATCAGTAAAAAAAAATTTTTTTTAAAGATTTTATTTATTTATTTGACAGAGAGATACAACAAGAGAGGGAACACAAGCAGGGGGAGTGGGAAAGGGAGAAGCAGGCTTTACGCTGAGCAGGGAGCCCGATTCGGGGCTCCATCCTAGGACCCTGGGATCATGACCTAAGCTGAAGGCAGACACTTAACGACTGAGCCACCCAGGCGCCCCTAAAAATTTTTTTTGACCCACCTTCTTCTCTGTCTGTTCTGCTTTTCTCTTCTGTTGTGTCTCTGCTCTTCTTTCTTTGAATGTGTTTGTATATTTCATGAATACAGAAGTTTTTAAGACCTCTGGATTCTACTACTAAGATATATGGCCAAAGATCAGTTCAACACTAGTCACTCTTCTTTTTGATGCTCTAAATGTCCTTGGCCAGTGGGAATTCCTTTAAGCTGACTTATTTGTCCTTTTGACATGACCTATTTGTTTTTGAGTACTTCCTGGCCAAGTAATATCTTTTAGGCTCACTTTGAACTTTGCTTCTCTTCTAGACCTGGAATTTATTATTCTCTGAAAATCACTAGGTGGTAGACTGTTAAAACTATATGCTTTCATATCATAAATTGATTTTTTTTAAATTAGGATCATACTATGCATAATACTCCTTGACTTGTTTTTTTCATTAATGTATTGGAGATATTTCCAGGTTGATATATAAATAGGTTCAATATTCCTATCTGTAAGAAGGGATAAATCATGCTCTTATTTGCTATTCAGCTATTAATTAATGGATACTTGGATTTATAATTTTTTGCTATCAAACTCTTTATATTAATATTTTATGTATATGAGAGCAGTTTTTGTAGGATAGTTGTCAGGTTAAAGTATATACATTTATTTTTAAATTTTTAAAATTTTTTAAAGATTTTATTTACTTGGGAGAGAGCACAAGCAGGGGGTTGGGGGGCATAGGGAGAGGGAGAAGCGGACACCCCGCTGAGAAGGGAGCACAACGTGGGGCTTGATCTCAGGACCCTGGGAGCTGAAGGCAGATGCTTAACCAACTCAGCCATCCAGGTGCCCCCCAAATTGTACTTTAATAAAACTGTTACCAATTTATCTAGTCTTTAAAATACGTAATTATTTAATTTTGCATTTTTCTGATTATTGAGATATAGCATCTTTCTGAATACTTGCTGGGTATTTATTTTTTCCAGTGAACTACTTGTTCATATCTTTGCTAGCTTTTCCTTAATACTGTTTTCCTTTTTCTAATTGATTTGTAGGTGCTCCTGATATTAAGGATCTTGATCTTTACTTATCACAATCTTTTGCTTGTCTTTGACATTTATTTGTTTTGTTTTTGGCTATGTGGACTTTTTCATTTTTAAATATAGTGGGATCTAATAATTTTTTCTTTATATCTTATGGGTTTATAAAGTTAAAAAGATGAAGTCAAGTCACACAAATTTGTTTTTGGTTATTACATGAAGAAGAAAGATACTCTCCCCCATCACCCTGTGGACTGATAAATCCAGTTGTTTCTAACAACATTTACTGAATAATCCATAATTTGTGGTGCCATATATAAAAATTCTTATAGATACGTGTATTTCTGGACTCTCTTTTCTATTAACATGTTCTGTTATTTCTTTGCCAGTACTTTTTTGTTTTAACTTCTTTAGATGCATGATATATTGGTTCTCAGATTCAAATTTCTTCTATAGGGGTAGGCAGGTAATACAAAAGTGAAGGGATGAAGTAAAATACTGATTGGTGAATAGCTCTGCTATTCAGTCTCAGCTTCGGTGTTGCTAAAGTCCACATAAATTTGGGCTCAGTGTTGCTAGAGCTTTTGATTGATTGATTTTTTTTAGGAAACCTGAAATCCGAATGTTTATGTAAATCTTCTGATTTAAAAATATTGGCAATTTAATTAATAGTTTTTTATAAAACGTTGGGTAGACCATAATACGTATTCCTTGACTTCAACCAATCTTGTTTGCGATCTTTTAAAATAGGTTGACTACATGACAGGGCATATTGCACTTAATTACTCTTTTTCAGGAATTTTTTGGCAGATTTTTGCCTTTATTCTTGACAGATTTTATAGTCAGTCTGCTTGTCAAGTTATATTAAAATTGTTTGGGACTCAACTGAACGTAGTAGATTAATTTGGAGACTGATACTTTATAATATTACAGTTTTCCATACAAAAATATGGTTTCTTTCTGTTCATTCAGATCCAGTTTTATGTTCATCAGTCATATCTTTTAATTTTTTTCTATTGATCTTGTATATTTCTTGTTGAGGTACTTTATTGTTTTTGTTGCTGTAACACATGGGAACTTTTAAAAATCACACTCCCTATTTGGTTATTATAAGTAGTCAGTTAAAATAATGATGTTTTTAATTACATATTGTTATTCTTAGAAAGTTAGTATTTCATTTCTCTGAAGTCTGGGAGCCTTGCTGAATTTGGTAGTTTATGTAATAATATATATCAATAGGCAGTTTCTTAAATTTTAAATTATAAGTAAAATTAAGATTTTTAGTTTTTCCTTCTAGAAATGTTGATTTGAATATTCAGACTAATGAGAATTTTTGACTAAAACCTTACAAGTAAGAAACTACAGTTTTCTAAGTAAATTATTGGAAATAGGTTTATTTTCAGGTACAGTTCAAGTGGTACCTTTTTTAGAAAGAAACCTTTACTGTCTTTTAATCCTGATTTAGCTACCCTTCAGCTACATTACTCTAGGAAGCCCTTTGTGTAGTACTTTATCCTGCTGCTTATTTGACTGTGTTCTCCAAATGACTATCCAAGCTCCTTTCTGAAAGGAGTTCTATCTTAATGTATTTGTTATTGTTTTTGCTGTTTAACTCCAGTGCCTTACCTAATACCTAGCGCAGAGAAGCATAAAATCAATGTGTAAATTGGACAAAAATTAATACTGAAAAGTGGGCTGTGTGATACTTTTTTTTTTTTTTTGAGAGAGTGTGTGGACGCTTGCGTCAGCATTGTGCGGGGCAGGGCAGAGGGAGAGAGAAAATCTTGCACAAACTCCCTGCTAAGCATGGAGCCCCATGTGGGGCTCAGTCCCTCAGTCCCACCACCCTGAGATCATGACCTGAGTCGATTAAGATTAAGAGTCGGTTGCCTAACCCACTGAGCCACTCCCATACCATTACTTTAAAATGGTAAGGTATTTACTTTACCAGGCGCTGCCATACCGTTGCTTTAAAAATAAAACTGCAAACCAGTTTCCTTTTGAGCATATTTTCATTTAAAGAACTTCTGGGGTGCCTGGGTGGCTCAGTCAGTTAAGCCTCTGACTCTTGATTTTGGCTCAGGTCATTATCTTGGGTAGTGGGATCCAGCCCTGAGTGGGGCTCCGTGTTCAGTGGGGAGTGTGCTCTGGCTTCTCTCGCTCCCTCTCCCAAAGCCCCTCCCCCTGCTCACTCATTCTCGAGCACTCCCTCTATCTCTCCCCCCCCCAAATAAATAAATAAAATCTAAAAAAAAAAACACCTTCCTAGTGAGTAACACAAGGTTATGAAGAAAAGGCACAATTTTATTATAGTTATTGGTAAATGGTTTTTATCAGATGGTATTAAATCATACGTTTGTACAATAATATTAATGTTCAACATGAATAAAAGTTAAAATGAAATGATTTACTTTGATAATGTCATTTGTAATTTGTGACCCCAGTGGTGAAGTCTCACTAAACTTTTTCATTATGGGACTCATAACTGCTATAAAATCGTGTGAAGTCCAAATTCTATTATCATAAGATTCTCTTTCAAGAAGTATCTTATTATTAAACAGATTTTTTAGTAACTGGGAGGTTTAAAATACTCAAATTACCTAGTTAAGATATACTTTATGCATTCAAAAAAGTACAAAACTAACTGAACTTGAATTTTTACCTGTAACATCAGTAAGCTTAGAACCTTAAAAAATTTAAAAGAACCATTGTCCAGTTTAAGAAAATTAACCCTGAAAAGAGGCAAAGCTAGACTTTGTTTGTGGTTATTTAAATGGGCAAGATAAATAATAGCATGTAGTGTTATTTCTTAAAACCTCTTTATGTCTAATAGAGTCAAACAAAATGCTATCACAAAACTAATGAATTTTCCTGTGAAGCATGACAAGTTGACTTGTTTAGTATTAATTTACAGTTTTATAGTAATTCTATATCATCTTTAAACTGTATATATATTTTTTTGAACAGTACTAGATTTGCAGAAACATTGTAATGGTACTACAGAAAGTCCCCATATACCCTGTAATTAGTTTCTTCATTAACATCTTAACATTAGTATGGTACGTTTGTTACAATCAGTGAACACATATCAATACATTATTGTAACTAAACTTCACACCTCGTTCAGATTTCCTTAGTTTTTATCTAATTCTGTACCATTTTTACCCCCAAATTTTGTATTTTGCAATTGAATATAGTACATTATTTTAGCTGGAAAGTAAAGAAACTTAGCTTAGTATTTTACCATTGCTATTTAAGTGTGAGCTGTGGCTGCGTTTTTATTTCTCAAATGAATGTTGGGGTTTTATTTGTGTGACTCTTTCTCTTTTAGCTTACGAGGAAATATTTCAGTAAAAGCGGTTAAAAAAGAAGTAGAGAAGAAACTACGATGTTTACTTGCTGATTTACCACTGCCCCCCGAGCTACCAGGAGGAGATGATCTCTCAAAGAGTCCAGAGGAAAAGAAAACAGCAACACAGTTACATAGTAAAAGGAGGCCTAAGTATGTGCTTGCTTTCCGCCTGCTCTTAAATTGACCAGAAATGATTCTGGGTCATCATAAAATCATAAAACAAAAAATTAAGATTTAAAATAATAAAAAGTGTATTTATTCTTTAAACTTAAGTATATGAATAAATTCTAGAGTTTTGAAAAAATTTCATAATTCCCTGCATACCTATTCAAAATGACTAATAAAACCAAATTTAATTTTCTCTCACAGTTTGTAATGTATTAATTTCTCGGGTTATTATATGTTAAAGATAAGTTCTATAATTAAGATATTTAAATAATACAAAACACTGAAATTAGAGAAGATGGAAGTCAGCATTCAGTGAGCCCAAACAAAATTAGTAATGGGCAAGCTGCTATGTTTTCCTTTGCTTTTTAGCTCCATTCACTCCCTTAACTAAACGTATTTTTCATTCTGCAAGAGGTGGAGTGGAAGAAGGTTTGAAATCTGTATCCTAAATTAGCTTCAAGTAAGTGCCTAGAACCAACTCTTTCCCTTGAAACCTGTTTATCAGTTAAAGGGGGAGAACATTGATTCTTTTTTTTTATTTCTACTTAACCAAGGGAAATGTAAGACCTTGAGTTAGATCTGATTTTAGAATTGCTGTTCAGGTGCCTAGCATGAGTATGAGGTGATTTCCTAGTATAGAGTAGAAAACTAGAAGACTTTTAAAAACATCTTTCTGAGTATTGTAGCTTTATTCCTTTAGTTGAATTTCTATTACATACCAGAATATTGAAATTACCTATTTTTTGAAGAATGTCAAATATTTGTCATATATATATATATATATATATGATACAGACACACACAGTGTGGATTACTGAGAGTTGATTATATTAATACTTCTGTACTCTCTTGGACTAAAAATCCTTCTTGTGTTTTCATTTTTAAGGTAATTTCATCTAGCCATAAGTCTAAATTTGTCAATAAGCTTTATAGCTTATTTACTTTATATAACTTTATAGTTAGGTTTTTGGTAATGTTCATTATCAAACTCTTTTTTTGAAAAATGAGTGACATATACATATATATAGTGGATGAAAAGAAAAACTTCCTAGAGGTTGGTTAGAGAACGTTGACTCTTTGTATCAGGGTTGGTTTTATCCATTCATTGAAAATTACATTTTATTTTTCAAAGTTCTTCATACAAGCTTTACTTCTTTTTCTCACTTGTTCGTCTGTAGAAGAAGAGCTGGTATGGAGAAATGATGACTTGACTTTCATGATAATTTATAATGGCAAATTACAGTGTTACTTGTCTTACATGATCACAGATGTGCAAGGGTAGGGGAGAATAAAGGATATAAGATTGGGGGAGGTGGGTATTAAATATTAAACAGTTTATTCACCTTGCTTGATTGCATATAAAAACCTCAGAACTATATTTGATAGAATATGTGGGCCTCGCTATGGTGAAATCAAAGAAAAAGATATTGACTGGGGAAAACGCTGCGTGGATAAATTTGATATCATTGGAATTATTGGAGAAGGTACCTATGGACAAGTTTACAAGGCCCGGGATAAAGACACTGGTAAGTATGTCAACTACTGTGGCTCTCTAGATCTATTGAATGTACTTAATTTATTTTTCTCTTCAAATGTGTAATTTGAAGTGTTTTTTAAAGTTAAATTTGAATTTATCATGCTTTTGTTTCATCTTTTTTTTTTTTGTTTAATATGTGCGCTTAATGTAAGATATGAATACATTTAAGTGGGTATGTATACATATATTTTTAAAGTTTTTTTTTAGTATTTGTGATGTGTAGTATGGTAGGATTTAGGTTTCTTTAATTATGAATAAATTCTTATGTCGTTAGTAATCAGGGAACAAAAGTATCTTGACCGTCTTAGTAGTAAATTTTGTTGTATCAAGCCTTATGTAACACTTTCTCTTTTACCCAAAATATTCTTTTTCCTGTCGAAGTTACCCTTTGTTTGGAGGCTTGATTTAGCAGCTTAATCTTTTAGAATATAGTCAGGAACCTGTGAGAAAGTTTTAAAAGTTTTTGCAGCAGAATAAAAAGTGACTGTGTTAGAGGCTATGTATTTTACCGAATGATGAGTAGAGACTGTGCTTAATCTCTACTTATAATTCCTTGTTAAAATAAACCAGTAGATCAAAAGAGCAGACCTATTTGAAACATGTAGTATAAGAAAACTCTGAGAGCAATTACAGCATAGAGTAAAATATTTATAATGATGATTCTGTATTATCAAAAAGATTAAATTTTAACTTCTAAAAGCTGTTTATTAAACAAGGAATCGTACATTTTAGACTTCCATCAAAAAGAATCAAGTAAGTTTTGATAATTATAAGGATAAATGTTGTTCTTTTGGAAAATTTTTAAGTACAGAATTCCTTTTTTCTCCTAAGAAGTGGAGTGAACAGACCTTTATAATAGTGAATTTTTTCTTATACTGGGATTTGTGTTTGTGTGTTCTGTTTAATAGTTCGATCTTATCTGATCAGAACTCATTCATATCTGAATTGTGAAGCCATTTAGTGTACTGGGAAGAGCACAAATACTTTTGAGATCGCTAAGTCAGATTTTGAATCCCAGTTTCACTGCTAGGTAACTGGGCAGCTTTGGACAAGTTAATATGTCTGAGCTTATTTTCTCACCTTCACAATGTACAGAATGCATGTGTAAGCATATTGGATAAATTTATCCTCCACTCCTTCACTTTTTAAAATTGGTAGTGTAATACAGCTACTGTTCATCACATCATCTGCTTTTTTTACTTAGTATATCTTGGAGAGCATAAAATAACAGTACCTATGTACTTACCCCATCCTTTTTAACAGTTGTATAGTATCCCACAATTTGGATAAATATCTTATAATTTTTATTTAACCAGAGACTTAATTTCTTGTACTATAAACATTGTAATTTCAAGAGGTAGGAACAGAAACTATGAATTAAAGTTAAAATTAAGAAAAATGTCACTTCATTTTATCATTTGGTAACTTGATTTTATTTAATTTTTATAGGAGAAATGGTAGCCCTAAAGAAAGTACGTCTAGATAATGAAAAGGAAGGCTTTCCAATTACAGCAATTCGAGAAATTAAAATTCTCCGGCAGCTTACCCACCAGAGTATTATCAATATGAAGGAAATAGTGACCGATAAAGAAGATGCTTTGGATTTTAAGAAGGATAAAGGTATGCGTGCATATTTACATAACCAGTTCTGCATATGCATGATGTTGCTAACTTGGAGATTTTGTCTTAGGTATTGACCAGTTGAGTAATTACTGGGTACATAAAACTATTGCATTAAAGTCATACTCTAATTTTAAATGTGATTGAGTTGAAGAATTATTTATTTACCTTAGTGGTTTTCGAGTCACCTTAGTAAACAAAAAAGCACGTTTGTCAATAGTAGTAGTTGTTTTTTGAGCATCAATGCATAATTTTTGGTCTGCATTTTTTAGTTATTGAGAAATAGTTTATAGTAGTATAGAATATGTTTACCTTATATTTTTAATATTATGTCTTAACATGCAAGGAAACTTTATGATAGACATCATTTCTGAAGGTGTGGAGGCAAAAATCTTATCTGAAATTGACTTTAGTAGACTTTAGTGGCTTATGCTTGACATTTAGCAAAAAAGCTAAAAAGAAATTAGCATGATTATTAAAGTAGTTATCATAAGGCATATGGTGGGTGGAAGGCTCTACTTCTAGTAGGTTTTGGATCTTCAAAGTAAGATGTTAGAACCAAAGTTGACTCCATTATAATCTGTAGTTTTCAAAGATCAAGAGTGAAATAGGTGTGTTCTGTTTGAACGTGGTACTTAGCCCCCTCCTGTCCCCAACTACACAGACACATACACATGTGCATGCACACACCCACACTATTACTCTTCTGGGGAACAGTATCAAAATGATTGACATAATACATGATAATTTTGTAGGAAGGAACTTCTTTTGACAGTATTCTGTATGTACTATGAAGAGAATTAAAATCATCTTTTTAATTGGGGTCCTTTCCATTAGGTTTTGTCTGTAATAATACCCATATTCCTTAGCTTGATTTTTAATCCAGTTTTTACTTTTCACCTTATTTTTCGTTGTTCCTTATTATGTAGTAGAAAGATGTGACTTGTGTTGCAATGTCTGGAATTTCTGACTTTGCTTATGAGCAGTGCAACCTTGTTAGCAAGTTCTTTAGCCCTTCTGAGCCTGTGACCTCTTCATCTATTAAAGGGAAACATTATTTCTCTTAACTGTGTAGTAAGGATTAAATTAAGTTCTTATACATGAGCGTTGTGTGTAATGTTGTTTTTCATTAACCTCCTACTATAGTCAAATTAATATATTTGTTCTTCCTGCAGCATACCCTGGATCTCCTGGTTCTTTGATCTTTGGGCTCATGTCCTTGCCTATTTCTTTAATCCCATCTCTGCCATTTTTCTGATTGTCCACAAAGCTTCAGTCATATGGGTGTTTTGAGTTGTCAAATATGCCAATGCACTTCTCTGTCTTAGAAGTCTTTACATATGCGGCTTCCCTGGGGTTACACCTCACTACCCCCAACACACATGCATGCGTACACATGCACGTACACGTGTGCACACACCATTTGAAAGGCTGACTTTTCATCCTCTGGTTCTCCGACTGAATGTTCCCTTGATTTATCAGTGAGGCCTGACTGGACCACTTTCTATTTTATGTAGACACATGCAACTTAAGAGCCTTATTTTTTTCTTCAGAACTTTTTCCAAATAATTGATTTGTTACTTGTTTTCTCCACGTAAGGATAGGAATCATATCTGTTTTATTCATTATTATAACCCCTACCTAGCTCAGTGGCTAGGCCCTGGAAGAAGATACTATGAATAACTGATTGTTAGATGAGTAAATCAGCTCTACTTATTATATCCTGTCCCTACTTTAAATACCTTTTTAAAGACTGTTATCTTTGAACATAAAAGTAGTCATAATTTTCCTTGTATTATATTTATGGCCGTAAGTAATTTTCCTTACTGTATTATAAATTCCCTTGAGTACTTTGTTTTGTTTTGTCTCCCTGCACAATGCCTAGCACTGTATTTTACAAATCATGGATTTTCATATATTTGCTTCCTCATCTTCCTTTTCCCCCACCATAATCCTGTTTGTAATTATTAGAATCATGATAAATAAGAAAGTGTTTTACTATGTGAGAAGTTACATTCAGATGCCAACTGTTAGTTAAATATAGTACAGTATGTCAGGGATATAATCGTGGGACATAATTTATGTCAGCATAAAATCCTCTTTCAAAATTATTTATTTTGTTGAGATATAATTGACATAATATTATATTACTTTTAACAACATAAAGATTTGATATTACGTATATTATGAAATGAGCACTGCAATAAATCCAGTTAACGTTCCATCAGTACACACAGAACCTTTTTTTTTGTGATAAGAACTTTTAAGATCTCTCTTAGTAACTTTCAGATATCAATACAGTATTTTTAACTGTAGTAACCATACGTGTATTACATCTGCATGATTTATTTATTTTATTATTGGAAATTTATTCCTTTTGATCCCTTTTACCCATTTTGCCTATCTACTATTCCCTGCCTCCGGTAGCCACCAATCTTTTCTCTGTATCTATAAGTTTAGGTTTTTTTTTAATTCTTGTTTTTTGTTTTAGATTTTACATATGAGTGAGATCATATGATATTTGTCTTTCTCTATTTGACGACTTTTTTTTTTTTCCTCTTTGACTTCTTAGTACAGTGCCCTCAGGGTCCATTCATGCTGTTGCAAATGGGAAGAGTTCCTTTTTTTTTAATGGCTGAATAAATTCCATTGTATATTTATAATACATTTTCTTGACTCATTCATCTTTTGACATTTAGGTTGCTTCCATGTCTTGGCTATTGTGAGTAATGCTGCAGTGAATGTGGTGTGCATATATCTTTTTGAGTTAGAATTTTATTCCTTTTGGGTAAATAACCGGAAGTGGAATTGCTGGATCATATGATAGTTCTATTTTTAATTTTTTGAGGAACCTCTATACTATTTTCCATGATGGCTGTACCAATTTACATTCCTACCAACAGTGCATGAAGGTACCCTGTTCTCTACATCCTCACCAACATTTGTTATTTCTTGTCTTTTTGATAATAGCCGTTCTAATAGGTGTGAGATAACATAATCCTTTTTTAATGAATCTGTTAATTTTGATGGGAACCATGATGAGGCAGCCTGATTTGGTGAAAAGGGAACTAGATTTGAAGTCCTTGGGTTCTAATCTAGCTCCGTGCCATTATACTAATTATGATTGCTATCCTGGAACAGAAGGACAGTATGAGAACTTTGCTTTAATAGCTCATATTAAAATTCATAAAACTAAAAATAAGTAAAACCAAATACTTAAACTAATTTAAATATGAAAATTATAAACAACACATATCAAGTAAAATTGCTAATATAAAAATATAAATATTTGCATTATTATAACATAAGTCTTTGGCTGTGTAAGAATAACACCATAAAGAATTTTTTAGAACTTGGCTCTACTTAAAGATGAAAAAAATTAGAAAAAAATTGAAAAGTTAAAAATGAAATACTATTTTGTTTTAAAAAAGAAATCATCCTTAAGAAAGCAAGGTTAAGTAGTATCAATAAGTATCAATAAGTCAAAGGTGGATTTTTGTGCAAAATCTTAGAGATGCTGAATGAGCTTTTTCTGAAATAATCTGGGGGAATGGAGGAAGGTAAACTAATTCTCAGTTTTTTCCTAATATTCTTTATCTTCAGACTGTCTCATCTTTTTAATAACTGAGGGGATCTTTGAACCTTTTTGTCTGTTTTTCAGTCTTTTTATTGTTAGCCAGGGAGAGCTTTTGTTTCAAAGGAAACATTTCCTGTACCTCTGGATTTTTAGTTGATCTTCAAGTATGGAAATTGGGATGCAATTATGGCATTAATTTTAGTACTCTAGTGTTCATATTTTACTGTTCATCAAATATTTGAACTAGAGTGTGAACTATTTTGTAGTGGAAGCTTCGCTTTTTTTTTCTTGCTCCCACTGAGGATTATGAATTTATAGAAAGATACTTTCTGAATGAATGTAATTATACTCAATTTAAAAATTTAAAACAATTTGGGACACCTGAGTGGCTCAGTCGGTTGAGCGTCTGACTCTTGATTTCCATTCAGGTCATGATCTCAGGATTGTGAGATGAAGCCCCATGTCGGGCTTGATGGTCAGTGGGGAGTCTGCTTGAGATTCTTTCCCTCTGCTCCTTCCCCCACTCAGGCTCACAGGCTTGTTCTCTCAAATAAATAAATAAATCTTAAAAAAAAAATTTAAAGCAGTTTATAATTCTCTGGATAGAGAAGACTTTTTGTTTTGCAACTATATGTGGTATAAAATAAATCTGTAGTGTTCACATTTAAAAACCCCCAAACAAATACTGGTATCATTCCAACAAAATAGTATTTTGATACTAAAAATTATCATGATATCCTGGACAACCAAAAGCCAGTGTTAATAATTGCTGTGTTCAAATTAACTTAAGCTGTGATGCTTTCAATATGAGTATTTGTTTGAAGAGGAAATTCTAATTTGAAATTTTCCTAAAAATCAAGAAAAAAAATATTCTATAGTAAATGCGTGTGACAAAATGTCACTATATGGTTGAGGGAAAGTCTCAGTGTCACTTTTCTATAATCTGTGATTCCCACATGGTGCTCCCCCACCCTTATCGCATGTTATAGACAATTCTTTTAGATAGTGGAGCTAGATTTCCTTCGATTCTAATGTCTTTGTACATAAAAGTCTTATTCACATCTGATTATTCCCTTAAATAAATTAATATAAGTAGGATTACTAGGATTTGAACTTTGAAATTTCTTGACACATATCACCAAGTTGTTTTATAAAAAGGTTGTGCCAATTTATAAGGCAGGAATAGAACAAACTAGGAATAGAAGGTAACTGTCTCAACCTGATAAAGGGCATCTGTGAAAAACAAGGGTGTCTGCTCTCACCATTTCTGTTCAACATTGCTAGGGCAATTAGGCAAGAAAACTAAAAAAGAGATAATCAGATTGGCAAGGAGGAACTAACTATCTCTAATGTGTGTGTGGTGCACATATATGTGTGTATATACACACTTAATAGAGAATTCTATAGAATCCACTAAGAAACTCTTAGAATTAATAAATGAGTTTATCAGAGTGGAAGAATACAAGATCACTACTCAAAAATCTGTTGTAGTTTTGTACACTAACAGTGAAGACTCCAAAGTGAAATTAAGAAAACAGTTCAGGGGCGCCTGGGTTGCTCAGTGGGTTAAAACCTCTGCCTTCCACTCGGGTCATGATCTCAGGATCCTGGGATCGAGCCCTGCATCGGGCTCTGTGCTCAGCAGGGAGCCTGCTTCCCCCTCTCTCTCTGTCTGCTTCTCTGCCTACTTGTGATCTCTCTGTCAAATAAATAAATAAAATCTTAAAAAAAAAAAGTAAACAGTTCAATTTGTAATAGCCTTAACAGGAATAAAGTATCTAGGAATAAATCAACAAAAAAATCTAAGGTCATATACCTTGAAAACTATAAAACATCATTGAAAAAAATTAAAGAAGACCTAAATAAGTAGAAAGACAGTCCCTGTTCATGGATTCGACAGATTTCATATTACTAAGATGGCAAATTGATCTGTATATTCATTTCAGTTTCTACCAAATCCCAACTGGCTTCTTTTCAGAAACGGACGAGCTGATTTTAAAACATATATGGAAATTCAAGAGTGATAAAACAGTCAAAAAATACCTTTAAACAGAAGAACTCATACTTCCTGATTTCAGATCTTACTATAAAACTAGAGTGATCAAGACTGTATAGTACTGGCTTTAGGGTAAACATAAGATCAGTAGAATAGAATTGGAAGTCTAGAAATAAAACACTAACATTTTTGGTGGTCAGCTGATTTTCAGTGAAAATACAGGATGATTTAGGAGTACGGAATAGCATTTTCAGTAATCATTGCTGGCTCAGGTGGCTCTCCATATTCAGAAGAATGAAATTGGGCCTCTTCCTCACATCATACATACTAATTAACTCAAAATAGGTAAGTGACTTAAATATAAGAGCTAAAACCTTAAAACTCTTAGAAGAAAATATAGGAGTAAATCTTCATGACCTTGGGATTAGCTAAAGCCTTCTTAAGACACCAAAAGCAGAAACAATAAAGGAAAAAGTAGATATATTGAACTTCATCAAAATTGGAAACTTGTGCTCCAGTGAATATTACTAAAGAAGTGAAAAAACAATTTACAGAATGGGAGAAAATGTTTGTAAAGCATCTATCTGATAAGGAACTTATATCTAGAATATATAAAGAATTCTTACAACCAAATAATAAAAAGACAACCTGTTTAAAAAGTGTACAAAGGATCTGAATAGGCATTTTTCCAAAGAAGATATGCAAATGACCAATAAGCATCTGAACAGATGTTCAGTATCATAGCTATCAAGGAAATGCAAATCAAAATTACAGTGAGATTCCCCTTGATGTGCACTACAGGATGGCCATAAGAAAAAGGTTAGATATTAAGTGTTGGGAAAGTTATGGAGATTGGAAAATTCAAACATTACTGGTGGGAGACTCATAACATTACTGAATTTCCTGATTCAGCCATCTTGGAAGAAGATCTGGCATTTTTTTCAAAATAGTAAACATAGAGTTATCATGAAACCTAGAACTTCTACTCTTCAGGACATAGCCAAGAGAAATAAAAACATAATGTCCACACAGAAACTTGTGTACTAATGTTCATAGCAGGATAATTCATAATAGCCAAAAAATGCAAACAACTCAAATGTCTTATCAAGTGATGAATAAATAAAATCTGGTGTATCCATACAGTGCAATATTATTATGCCATAAAAGAGAATGAAGAACTTACACCAACAAATTTGATAACCTGGATGAAATGAAAAAATTCATGGAAATGCAGAACTTATGAAGAATTATGAAGAAATAGAAAATCTAAACAGACCTATAACTGTAAGGGAATGAATCTGTAACAAAAACATCCAACAGTCACAACTAAAAAGCCCAGGACCAGAAGCTTTCACAGGTGAATTCTACTAGTCATTTAGAGAAGAATTAACACCAGTCCTCTACAGAGTCTTGCAAAAAATTGAGCATGAAGAAACACTTTGAAACTCATTCTGTAAGGCCAGCATTACCCAAATGCAGGCCAAAACACGACAAGAAAAGAGAACTATAGACCAGTATTTCTGATGAATATTTATGCAGAAATCCTCAGGAAACACTAGCAAACTTGGTTCAGCAGCATATCAAGAGGATTATACACTATGACCAAGTGAGATTTATTCCAGGAATGCTAAGATAGTTCAACATGTGAAAATCAGTGTAATACATTACTTCAACAGAATTAAGGAAAAAATTCACGCCATCAATCTTAGTAGATCCAGAAAAAGCATTTGACAGAGTTCAGCACTCTTTCATTTTAATAACACTTAATAAACTAGGAATAGAAGGAAACTATGTCAACATATTAAAGTCCCATATATGAAAAGTCCACAGTCAGTATCATATCACTGGTGAAAGATGGAAAGCTTTTCTTCTAAACCAGGGAGAAAACAAGGATACTCACTTTTGTCACTTCTATTCAGTATAGTGCTGGAAGTCCTAATCAGAGCAATTAAGCAATAAAAAGAAATAAAGTGATTGAAATTGGAAAGGAAGAAAAAATGCTATTTTTTGTTTATAGACAGTATAATCTTAATGTAGAAAGCCCTAAAGATTCGACCAAGCCAAATGTTGAATTAATAAGTGAACTCAGCAAATGGAAGGATACAAAATCAATGTGCAAAAGACATGAGTTTCTGTATTCTAACAGCAAAAAATGTGAAAAGTACATGAAGAAAACAAGTTCATTTACAATAGCAACAAAAAGAATAAAATACTTAAGAATAAATAAACCAAGAAGATGAAAGACTTGTACATTGAAAATTACAAAATATTGCTTAAAGAAGTTAAAGACACCATAAATTAAAGACATCTGTGTTCCTGGGTTAGAAGACTTAATTATTGTTAAGATGTCAGTACTACCCAAAGTAATCTAAAGATTTAATGCAATTCTAATGAAAATCCCAACAGTGGTTGTTGCAGAAATGGAAAAATTCACCCTGAAATTTATATGGAAAATCAGAGGACCCCCATATAACCAAAGCAGTCTTGGAAAAGAACAAAGTTGGAGGTCTCAACTTCCTGATTTCAAAACTTATTACAGAGCTACAGTAATCAGATTGTAGTACTGGCATAAAGACAGACGTATACACCAGTGGAACAGAATTGAGAGCTCAGAAATAAACCCTGACATATATGGTCAAATGATTTTTGACAAGGTTGCTAAAATGAGGAAAGGTAGTTTTCTCAGTAAATCGTATTGGGAAACTGGATATCCATATGTGAAACAATGAAGCTGGACTCTTACTAACACCATATTAAAAAAAAGAAAAAGCAACAAACCCAAAATGGATCAAAGACCTAGATATATAAGCTAAAACTAGAATACTCTTACAAGAAAACCTAGGGGGAAACTTTACTACTCTGGATTTGGCAGCCATTTCTTGGGTACGACATCAAAATCACAGGCAACAAACCCAAACAAACAAATAAAAAATTGGATTACGTGAAAATTAAAAAAAAAAAAAAAAGAACCTTTAAACTCTACACCAAATGTAACATGAGGCTCAAACTCATGACCCTGACATCAAGAGTCACATGCTCTACCTACTAAGCCAGCTAGGCGCCCCCCCCAATTAAAATTTTTTATGTATCAAAGGACATAAGAGATAAGAGAGTAAAAATGCAACTCTTGAGATGAGAGAAAATATTTGCTAATCACATATCTGATAAGGCCTCATATTCAGTCTAAGAACTCCTACAACTCAACACAAATAAAAGGGCAAGGGACTTGAATGGATTTTAAGCATATGAAAAGACATTCAACATCACCCTTAGAGAAATGCAAATTAAAACAACAGTGAGTTACCACTTCATATCATTAAAATGGCTATTATCAAAAGCACAAAAATAAAAACAACGGAAAATAACAAGTGATGCGAAGATGTGGAGAAATTGGAGCCCTTGTTCTTTGCAAGTGGGAATGTATAATGGTAAAACTACTGCAGAAAATGATACAATGATTCCTTAAAAAGTTAAAAGTAGAATTCCCATATGAGCCAACATTTCCACTTCTGCTTATATACTTAAAAGAACTGAAAGCAGCATCTTAAAGAGATATTTGTATCTTATGGTCATAACATTATTCGCAGTAGCCAAAAGGTGGAAGCAACCCAGATGTCCTAAGATGGCTGAATGGATGAGCAAAATGTGGTGTATACATGCAGTGAAATATTATTCAGTCTTAAGAGGGAAGGTAATTCTGACACAGCTACAACATGGATGGACTTTGAGGACATTATGCTAAATAAAATAAGCCAGTGACAAAAGGAGAAATAATGGATGATATTACTTATGGGAAATACCCGAGGTAGTCAAATTTATAGAGACAGAAAATAGAATGGTGGTTACCAGGGAGTAGAAGTGGGGAGGGGGGGTTGCAGAATGGGCAGTTATTGTTTAATAGATACAGAATTTCAGTTTTGCAAGATGAAAAGAATTTCGGAAATGAATAGTGGTGATTGGTTGCTCACAGTGTGAATGATCTTAATGCCACTGAACTGTACACCTAAAAATAGTTACCGTGGTTGATTTATATATATTTTACCACAATTTTTAAAGTTAAAAAAAAAGAAATGAAGAACTGATAAATATTATAACATGGATGAACCTTAAAAACAATATGCTTAGTGAAATAAGCTAGTTAAAAAAAAGACTATTATTCCATTTATACAAAATGTCCAGAATAGGCAGATCTGTAGAAAAAAATAGAGTGGTGGTTGCCAGAGGCTTGGGGAGGGGCTGAAAAAGGGGAGTGACTACTAATGGGCATGAGGTTCTGTTTGAGGTGATTCATTGTAGAGATGGTTGCACAACTCTGTGAATACATTACAACCAATTGAATTGTATACCTCAAAGGGGTGAATGTATGGTATATGAATTAGATCTTAATAAAACTTTTAAGACAAAAGCCCAAAGAGCTCCTCCAAATTATTTGTTTTGATGAAAATACTGTGTCAGTTGAGAGAGGTTAAGTGTAGTGGATAGGGTGGGTCAGTATAGAAGATGAGGCTGGAAAGGTAGGCTAGGACCAAAAATGGTGCTTGACCTTAAATATGCCAAGACACCAAAATATTTTTTACTTTTTTCAGAAAAACAGCATGGAGCAATGATTTTGTTAGATCTTTGACAATTTGGATAGGTAAAAATGGAATCCTGTCTTTTTAATAATTATTTTTTATTACTGTAGAGGTTAGACAGTTTTCTGTGCTTACAGGCCATTTATATTTCTTTATCCATATATTGCCTATTTTTATGTCCTTTGTCCATTTTTTTGAGTGATTACATTTCTAGTGTTAGTGTTTTTCTTAATTCATTTTGAATATATTTGTGACACAGTAAGAATGTTCATCTCTGGAGTGATTTATATAAAAACTATCCAGACATCTGGTTTCCTTCCTCTCCTGTTTCTTATGTTAGTGTTCAGTAAGCGTTTGAGTTGAATTGAGGAGGAAAATATTTATAAAACAGATTGTAGTCTGTTCCAGAATAACCAAGTGAACCTTAAATTATTGTAAGTTTTGCATAATCAGTTAAAAGATATAGGAAAGTATTTAGTTAAATATACCATGTAATGTTTTTAAAGGAAAAAATGTAAAATCTTAATTAGGAATGACTCTTTTCTCTGGATCACAGTGAAATATAGAGTTAGCATCTTGTGTTGAAATTTATAATTTACTTTCATTTATTTGTTTTTTTAATTAAGTAAGCTCTATGTCCAAGGTGGGGGCTTGAACTCACGATCCTGATATCAAGAGTTGTGAACTCTACTGACTGAGCCTGTCAAGCACCCCTCAAATTTAGCGTTTAAAGAACATAGAGAAATCAGAATGTGTAGATGCCCACCAGGAGATGATTTATGGCAAAAGGATTGTGGAGTTTAAGGGACAAGAAATCTGTGGGAATGTTGGGAAGGAGTAGATGGGCATGAGAAGTGGGGAATGCCTTTCTTTTGGCAATATATCCCGAACAAGAAGGATATTCTTTTAGGCAGATGTTATAAGGTAATAGTAATGAGAAATGTGTGTAATGCTTAAGAGTGTACTTTGAATCCATGCTTCTTCCATCATTATGTACTTTTTGGTTTCCTCATCTGGGAAATGGAGTAATAATACCTAATTCCATAAGTGTGTTGTATTATATGAAATAATACATGTGAAGCACTTAAGAATATTGCAAACAGTAAGCACACAGTCACGTTTGCATTTATTATAGTTTAGTAGTCTATTGATTGTGAGGGCAGAAATAGATCAGTAATACAATAATTGTTTATAATTGAGCAGAGAAGGTGGAGGTTTGAGAGAACTAAATATTTTAGTTTTAGTCCTCTAGTGAAATTTTATTATGTGGAGAGCAGACCCAGAAATTAAGAAAAAGGAACTTTTTTACTGAAAGCTTAGAAGTAGTCTCTAATTATTAATAGTAAAATTTGTCAACAAGAGTGAAAAACTTGTCATATATGACTAGTTTTAATTGACTAGTTAACCTGCCAGAAGTTAAAAAGTGAGCTCCTTGGTTGGATCAAATGCAGGCCTAGAAAACGAAGTCATAAGAATGAAACTCAGCAACAGGGCATGTAAGACAGATGCCAAGTGCATAGGCCCTGGTATCGTTTGAAATGGAGAGTAGAGGGGGAAGTGAAGAAGCAGGTGATCCAACACTGAGAATACTGTGGCCATTATTAAAGGGAAAGAATTCTGCACTTGAATTCTGCAGTGGGGGTAGTGAGGATTGGAAGTAGCAGATCACCATTTAAGGTATCATCACCATTAGAGCAGTAAACAAAAGGCTCAAGATTTTACATGTTTTTGCCATTTCTTCTGTGAATTGCCTATTTCTTTGGCATTTGCTTACTAACTGGAAAGGTTTATGAAAATATAAATGTTTTATATAAATTTGTTTCACATATAGATAATTTTTCCCATTTCCATTGTTTACCCTTAACTTTGTTTTTCTCTGTTCTTTGTTATTCTGAAACTTGTGTGTGGTCATGTCTGTCAGTTTGGGAGATTTTTTTTGAGGGAACGTGATTTGTCTCAAGCTTAGGAAGGCTCAACCCTCTGGAAGATTGTAAGAATGTTTTTTAGTTTTTTAATTGATTAATTTTGAGATATTAACACAATTTTTTTAAAAGTTTTTATTTAAATTCCAATTAGTTAACATACAGTGTAATACTAGTTTCAGGTGTACGATATAGTGATTCACTACTTCCCTACAGTACCTAGTGCTCATCACAAGTGCGCTCCTTAATTCCCAACACCAATTCCCCCCACCCCCACCCCTCTCCTCTAGTAACCATCAGTTTGTTTTCTGTAAAGAGTTTTTGGTTTGCCTCTCTCTCTCTTTTTTCCCTTTGTTTAGTTGTTTTGTTTCTTAAATTCCACATATGAGTGAAATCATATGGTGTTAGTCTTTGACTTATTTCACTTAGCATAATACTCTTTAGCTCCATCCGCGTTGTTGCAAATGGGAAGATTTCATTCCTTTTTATGGCTGAGTATTACTCTGTGTGTGTGTGTGTGTGTGTGTGTGTATATATATCACATCTTTATTCATCTGTCGATGGACACTTGGGCTGTTATTGTAGATAATGCTGCTACAAACATCAGGGTGCATGTATCCCTTTGAGTTAGTATTTTGTCTTAGGGTAAAAACCTAGTAGTGCAATTTCTGGGTTGTAGAGTAGTTGTATTTTCTGATTTTTAAAAAAATTTCTATTTTAATTTTAAAAAGTATTTAGATATCTGAGTCTTATGCTATTCTGTCATGTCTATCCTATATAAAATTCGTACATGTTCTAGGCTTTCTTGTTCTGTAGGTCCTTTGCATGTCCTGTTAGCATACATTGTTTTAATTATTGCAGCCTTATTTACATTTTAATTACTGTTAGATACAGATCTCCTCCTCAATGCCACTTAAAAAAAGATCTTGCTTATTTTTATTCATTTTATATGTTTATGAAGTGTGAAAACAACAATGGAGATTTGACTGGAATGATGTTGAGGTTTATTTGGGGAAGGATAAGGATTTTTAAAAAAAATTCTCTGTATGAAATCATAGGTAAACTCATGTAATGTTTGAGAGTGAAAATTGGTACAGTTTTCATAGAGTAAGGGCATGGTATGGTGCCTGGCACATATTAAATGTTGTAAAAGGGGGTGCCTGGGTGGCTTAGTCCTTAAGCGTCTACCTTCGGCTCAGGTCATGATCCCAGAGTCCTGGGATCAAGCCCTGCATCGGGCTCCCTGCTAGGCAGTTAGTCTGCTGCTCCTTCTCCCGCTCCTCCTGCTTGTGTTCCTTCTCTCTCTCTAGCTCTCTCGTCAAATAAGTAAATAAATAAAACCTTAAAAAAAAATGTTGTAAAAGTATTTAATGTTGATATTATAATAATTAGTTCTTAAAATGTAATGTGTCCTTTAACTTAGCAGTTCCATTAATAGAATTGTAGAAGGAAGTAATCATGAGTTCACATAAATATAGCTATGAGAATGTTCTTCAGAGTATTGCTTATAATACTAAAATGTTAGAAATAATTTAAATATCTAACAACAGAAGATTATTAAACAGAACTATGGCATATTATTACTGTGGAGTACTGTGGAGCCATTAAAATTGTGTAAATGTTCAACGATAAGGAAAATTGTTCACTCTATATATTATGAACTGGAAGAAGTTTACAAAGGAATATATAAGGTTTAACCCATTTTTTGTATTAAAAGTATACTCTAGGAGCACAAGGAAACCTTTTGAGGGTAATAGGTATCTTAGTTGTAGCCATAGTCTCACAGGTGCATACCTTATATGAAAACTACTTAAATTGTACCTTCTAATTTAGTATTGTTAATTAACACATTGAAACTGTAAAACATTCTTGTTCTATTAAAATGTAATAAGCTCAAGGGAAACTATTGAGTTTATTAATTCAGAAATAAAACCAATAGAATATATGCATATATAGAGAGATTTATTTTAAGAAACTGGGTCATGAAATTGTTGAGGCTGGCAAGTCTGAAATTTGTGAGAGCGGCTACTAAGCTGGAAATTCTGGCAGGAGTGTGTGTTGCAGTCTTGAATTCAAAGGCATTCTGAAGGTAGAATTTCTTCTTTAAAGGACCTCAGTCTTTTCTCTTGAGGCCTTCAGCTGATTGGATAAAGCCTACCCACATTGTTGCAAGTAATCTGTCCTCAGAGTCTACCGACTTGAGTGTTAATCTCATCTAAAAATACCTTCACACTGGTCAGTATAGCCTAGTCAAGGTAATACATCAGATTAACCATCACACTGTATCAGAGTGATGTTAGCAGAGTGACAGGAAGTTCATTTGAAATGGTTTAAATCCTATGGGAATGTATTAGCTTGCATAAGCAGTGGTCCAGAGATAGGGCAGGCAGGGTTAGTTAATTCAGTGGCTTAGGGATGTCATCAAAGGCTCATTCTCACTGTAGGATAGCGGGAAGAAGTGGTTGTTCTTATCTGGTGAAGGGGGAGCCTGGCTTCCCATGGCTTTCTAAAGTCCATGAAAAGTTCTCTCCTAGGGGCTTTCCTCAGCGCCTCAGTAGGCCCAAATCTGTGCTGTGCCTGCAAATCTGTGAACTACTTGCCACGCAGAAGGGTTATTAAGAATCTACTTAGGGGCTCCTGGGTGGCTCAGCTAGTTAAGCGCCTGCCCTTGGCTCAGGTCACGATCTGGGGTCCTGGGATCAAGCCTGGTATTGAGCCTGCCTTGTGCAGGGAGCTTGCTTCTCCCTCTCCTCCTGCCCTTTCCCCCACGCATTCTCTCCCCCCCAAATAAATAAATAAAAATCTTTTTAAAAAATCTACTTACCATAAAATGTACTGGACTTAGAATATGATTAAAAGAAAAGAAACTTAAGAAAAGTCCCACTTTCAGTACTCAGGATTTGTTAGGAGGAAGGGAGATAGCTGAGTCAGAGAGAAGCTGATTCTTGGCTTCACATGAGATCTGAAGACACTGCAGTATTATAGAAGAAGATTAAGAAATACCTACTCTGCCATGCAAGTAAAAGTACCTCAAACTTTTTTCTGTTCAAGTTACTCTGTATCTCTAGGACAGGTGGGAATTGGCAGCCAAAATGCTGAATCATAAAGTTAATGGAATTGTTTGAATGTTTTTAATTTAGGAAATGGAAAGTTGCATTGATATCTTCTTTTAATGTTCTGACTTCAGTGCTTTATTTTAGTGAATGTAGTAATTATTTCCTGACTGGTGCTCCTATCACTGGGCTTGTTCAATAGGATTTATGTTCATTTCACTCTTGGTTTTTCAGGTACCAGACTTTTAATTTGGGGATTTGGGGTCATTTCTGTGTATAATGGGATTTTTCTAACAAATGTTGTATAATCATAAGATTTGTCCATTATTACAGATATTTGGGGTAACAGGAATTGAATGAGTTTTGCACTTCTCGACAGCTTTTTTATTATTTGTTTCTGGGTATAAATGAGTTTTCTGAAAGTGAATTGGAATTTTACGGTATGTTCTAGATTTAATATAATCAATAAACTTTTAAATTCCACAAGTTCAGATTCTTTTACCACCTCATGTTATTTCTGCAGCAGCCACTTGGCCAGCCTGGTTCCCTTCACTGATATGTCTACACACTTTTACTCTTTATTTTAAAGGTGTTCCCTTTCTCCCAGCATATTCAGTTGCATAAGAAAGGCTGGACTGGCATACTATCCCTAGAATGCTATGTGATTATATTTGTCCCAGAATGTAATTGAGGTTGCACAGACTTCTCACTGTCCATCCAACTCTTACAGCAGAAGCTGCATTAAATGATGGCAGTTTAATGGAACAATCATGATTAAGGTAAATAAAAGTTGCTTAAACATAACAAAGATACTTTAAGGGGGTAACAATATGGCTGCAGGTAAAACAGGTTGTAGGTAACATTTTTTAAAAAGCAAGGCAACTTTAAAAAAGATTAAGCATACCGAGAAGTTATAAATGATAGTTATAAATTAAATTAATTTGAAATTCCCAAAGAGCAGTTGATATGCTAGTCTTCAGAAATGATAATTTTGACTGTGTGAACGCTAGACAATTCTCTTCGAGGTAGATAAAAAAAAATTAATTATGAAAACACCACTAAATTAAAAAAAAAAAAAACACCACTAAAAAAGTAGAGTGAAGGGGTGCCTGGGTAGCTTAGTCTGCTCAGGTCTTGGAGCCCCACCTTGGGCTCCAAGCCTACTAAAAAAAAAAAGTAGAGCCAAATATATTTTTTTGAAAATTAATCAGAAAATTAATTTGACATATCTGAAATATGAAGTAGTGTTTTATTTAGTAAAATAATAATAATGATAATAATAATGCTTACTGTGGGCCAGGCACTATCCTAAGCAATTTACAAATACTAACTCATTTAATCCTCATAAAAAATCTGTGAGGAACAGAGAAGGAAATGAGATACAGGAAAAGTCAGAACCACTCTCTGATACACACAATACCTGATATATTAAAAATAGTGACTAGAAATACTTATTTTCAAGCTGATAGTCATTTCAGTTTGTTTGATTTTAGTAGGATGTGGGAAAATCTAACCGTGATGTATCACAGTATATTTGTGGGGAAAGTTATTAGGAATACAAATATCGAGGCCAGATACACACCTGTTTCCTCCCATTCCCAGTTGTGGTGATATTAAATAGATTTCTCCTCTTTCTGCTTCTATTACCTTTCACATGATGGGAGCACGTTTCCTAATTCAGCTCACTGTCACTGGTAGTGGCATTGGAGGCCTGAAATGAGGAATGGAGAACCTCAGGTGACGAGCCAGGAGCTCTCAGGTTTTCAGAGTTGGAAGCTTTGGGCCTCTTTTTTGATAGAAATATCTCTGGATTTGAGGTATTTTGTTTCAGGCTGGCACAAACTCTCTCTTCTGCCATTTCTGAATCGATCTATTTCTCTTTTGATTGCTACTGACTGCCACTCTCAGCCACAACTTCTTGTATAATGTGTATATATCCGTTTTTTGTTTTCTACCACTAATACCAACGAGAAGGAGGGGGACAGATTTCTTCCTTCTGTGTCAATACCCACACCCCAGCCCCTTACCCTAGAAACATTTTTCTGTCTCTTTGGCCTATGAGAAATGTGAGTTACAAAATTGACTTTCAGGTAAATAAAAATGCTGAAATAAGATTGTCTGGATACTTTTAGAAGAGATTACTTAAATATTTGTTGAGTACCTGTCATATACCATGCATTGTTCTCGGCGCTAGGAATAGGCAATAAATTAGATAGACAGGATTCCTATCTTATAGTGCTTACGTTCTAGTTGAGTAAGACTCAGGCGTTCTTGGATATTCTACCATAAGAACTGAGGATGGGGGTTAGGCTGGGGAGGATTTAAGGGAATAGGGAAATAAAGAAGTTGCTTTTCTCTGCTCCAGCTTGAACAGAATGACAGAATCAAAGGAGAGTTTAGGAATGCCCCCATCCACCCCCAGTGATGCTCTGTGGCTTGGGATGTGGTGTTAGGTTAATCACTTCCTCTTGTTAAAGCTAGAAATGTTTTCTGGCAATTACAGAATAAAGGCAGAGATGACCACAAGAAGAAATATTTTTGCTTTTTCTTTCTTTGCAGATTTCAGGCAGAAATGTTTTTGAATTTTATATAAATTTATATAAATTTATATAAATTTATATAAATTTATATAAATTTATATAAATGTCTTGAAAATTTATACATTATGAATTTTGAGTCTGTATGATTCTTTTACTCGTTTAAAGAACAATGCACTTCGGGCGCCTGGGTGGGTCATTCAGTCTGCCTTCGGGGCTCAGGTCGGGATCCCAGGGTCCTAAGATCAAGCCCTGCAACAGGCTCCCTGCTCAGCGGAGAGCCTGCTTCTCTCTCTCCCTCTGTCTGCTACTCTGCCTACTTGTGCTCTCTATCTCTCTGTCAGATAAATAAATAAAATCTTTTAAAGAAAGGAAAAGGACAATGCACTTCTTGCAGTCCTTAGTTTTACAATCAGAACCGTTAAATCATGTCCTTTAACTTTTCTTCCCTGATTATTTCTGATGTTGTCATCCGACTTATACTTTATACTTTATTTTTGATTGTACATTTTCAGAAAGTAAAGATACTTGGAGTCATAATTAATGACTTTGGCCAGGAAACTCCTACCTCTTGATATTTGTCCTTCTGTCCTACCTGTCTGCCCTAACCTTCAACCTTGATCACTTTTTTGATACTAAACTGGCTTGAGAAAAATCACACAACTGTAAGGGGTTTTTTTTCTCCCTAGATTTTGGTTTGTATTACTGGGACTTCAGGGCTCCTTAGACAATCCTTATCTCCTGATTCAAGTCTGCATAGCATAGCTGATTGCTTCACATTCCTAGGATCTTGGTTGCTTGTTATTTCTTCTGTATTTCATCCTTTTCCCTCTTCGGCTCCTTTCTTTCAACAACAACCTACTGAGATCTTTTCTATCTTGAACAAAACAAAAAATCTCTGATTTGAGTCTACTTATGACTCCATTACTCTGTCTTGTTCCTTTCCTTTGTTGCCAGACTTTTGGAAAGAGTAATCAGCAATTGCTGTCTGTACTTCCTTACTTTTTCGTTCACAAATTGGGTCTGAATTTTCCTACCACTTTATTAAGATAAGGTCACTAAAGATCTCTTGCCAAACCAGTGGTAATTTTTCATTCTTTTCTTTATGTGGGCAACATTTATTATTTTGATTTGGTTCTTAAGTATCTTCTTGGCTTGTCTGAAAAATTCTAGTCACATTTACTTTTCTTCTTTGTGGCTTCATAGTCTTAATTGTTGGCCCTTTTTTTGCCTTATCCTTAAATGTTGGTGTTCCTCGGGGTTACATCCTTCGTTGTCTCCTCTCTTATTCCCAGATACTCTTGTTGGCTAAGGTTGTTATCATCACTGACTCTGTGCCATTACCTTGTAAAAATATTTCTATACCTGAGCTCCAGAAAATTACAAGCTATTCACTAGATATCTCCATATTGACATTTCTTAAGCATTTCTCAAACTGAGCATACCCCTTGTACCCATCAGCCTGCTTGTTCCTAGCCCTAATTTTAAGCCCACCTTAAAATGTGTCTTCTTGATTCCCTAATCAGGATACCAGCTGCATTTTAGGCCTACCAATTAAAGTATTGTAATATTATTTTATTTACTTAATGTCTGTAGTGCTACCTTATTAGGCTCTTGATGTCAGCAGCTCTTAGTCATCTTTGTACTTCTAAACAATAAACTTCTGTTGACTGTTTTATTGAAAAATGTCTCAGGTAAAATTATAAAATGATTGAGATCGTATAAAGAGCTTACATAAAATATGTAATCTAAAAAATAAATTATGATTTACAAATAGAAACTTGTAGTTTCTCATTCATATTCACTATTTCTGTTTCTTGTGTTTACTTCTAGGCATTACTGATTTATTAGCCTTGAACAGATAAGATCTAGGTTAATGTAGATGATTTCTAGAATGGATAATTGAAAGTAGATTGGTCTTTCACATTCTTTCTTGAACGGTTTTCCCTATTAGGAATAATCTTACTGTAAGAATTTTAAAACATTTTTATAAATTGTGCTAGATGTGATTTTTTTTTTTGAGAGAGAGAGTATGCATGAGCCGGGCAGGGGAGGAGCAGAGGGAGAGGGAGAGAATCTTAAGCAAGCTCCACACCCAGTACAGAGTGAGGCAGGGGCTGGATCTCTGAACCCTGAGATAATTGGTACCCCACCAATTATTTTAAATAATACTTTATTTTATCTAAACACCCCAAGGTGCACCAGTGCCTTGGTGGCTCAGTCAGTTAAGCCTGGACTCTTGATTTCAGCTCAGGTCATGATCTCAGGGTCGTGGGATCGAGCTCCCTATCAGGCTCTGCTCTCAGCAAGGAGTCAGTGTCTCTCTCTCTCTCCCTCCTCCACTCCCTCCCCCCCCCAACTTGCAGGTACTCTCTCACTCTCTTTTAAATAAATAAATAGATAAATAAATCTTTTTAAAAAAAGATCTTCTCTCCCTCTCCCACACACACTCTCTCTAAAAACAAATAAATAAAAATAAAATATCCCCAAGTACTATCATTTCAACATGTAAAGAATATTTAAAAGTTATTGAAATATTTTACATGTTTTTGTACCGTCTTCAAAATCCAAGGTACATCTCGTCTCATTGAGTCTAGCCACATTTCAGTTGCTCCATAGGCACTTGTGATTGATGACTTTGAATGGACAATATAGTTCTAGGTTATAGCTCGATGTTGGCTTTACTTTGGGGTTGATCTGTATTTGACATGTTTTGGTGTCTCCTACCACCAATTTACCCTACTTCTTATCTGCCTTACTTCCTATAACAGCCGTGGGCTTTTTGTTTTTGAGGATCCACCTTTTACCTATTCATGTAGCTATAGAGCTGACTCCACTTCCAGTTCCTCAGGGGCACATCACTGGCCAGTTCCAGTAAGGTTTTCCTGCCCATGAGATTGAGACTTAGTCCTAAGATTTCATGCATAGAGTGTGGTCCTCTTACCTGTGAGGTATAAACCTGAGAGCAAGAAGGAGCTGTTGCTACAACCACCACCTTGTGACAGTCTGGGTTCTGAGTATAGAGCTAGCACTGAGAGGTAGAGATAGGGAACCTAGACTTCTGCCATATGACTTTGAGAGCTCCATTTCATTCTGTACCTGAAACAAAGAATGTTTAGAAGATTGATAAATTATCTTTTTTGTTCAGGTCAGTGTGCATTGGCTTCTAGGTGTGGATTAGGGAGGTCCTTCTTAAAATAGGCTTTGGTTTTAGAATGCCCTAGTAGCACAGGGTTGTTCCCGGATTGATTGGAGGGATTCCGCCAATTATAATTCAGGTCAAGTTGTGATTTCCAGGCCTCAGGCCTCAAATTCTTGACTTGACTTCTTATAAAGGGTTGTTCCAGTTCTGGTGTGGCAGACATTTAAGGATTTAATCTAATTACAATGAACAGCAGTGACTCAACTATCTATTCATGGAAAGGGATCAGAAGTGCAAGTAATACATAATTTAGTCCCCCCAATTTATTTGTTCTCCTTATTGCATTTTATTGCTTTGCCTGTGAGTGTAGAGCTTACTGTGATTAGCTTTTACCGAATTTAAAACCTCTTGTATTTTAAGGTCTTTTAACTATAAATTCTTTATTTTTGAATATTTTTTTGAAAATAAAGTTCTGTAATAAGTATAAAAGGAAAAGTGATTTTAATTTTCCTTTTTTTTTCTTGCTACTTCCCAATCCAGGGTTACATATCCGTCAAGACCTTTGTGCTTAAAAATGGAAATAAAAATAATAGAAAAATATATTTAAATGTGTAAATTGAGAGACAGAGTCAAGAGTCAGTGAAGCAGAGACACAGAGAATTCAACAGTTTTGACAGAGTCTGAGAGAGACTGATAGAGACACATCGGAAGAGGAAGGAGAGACAAAGAGGCACAGAAAATCTCACAGACAGAGTGAATCTAACATACCCATGCACAGAATACTTTCAGTGTCTTAAGAATTTACCCTTGTGTTCCACCTGTTCATAGCTACCTTTTGAAACTCTGGCAGATACTGATTTTTTTTTTCTTACTGTCTCCGTAGTTTACCTTTTCCAGAACATCATTATAATTGGAAACATATGGTATGTAGCCTTTTCAGATTGGCTACTTTCACTTAGTAATACACATTTAAGTTTGCTCCATGGATTTTCATGGTTTCATACCTCACCTCTTTTTTAGTGATAATTAATATTCCATTGTGTGGTTGTACTGCATTTATTTTTCCATTCATCCACTGAAGGACATATTGGTTGTTTCCAAGTTTTGGATAATTATGAATAAAGCTGCTGTAAACATTCACATGCATATTTCTGTTTGGATATAGGTTTTCAGTTTCTTTGATTAAATACCAAGGAGCACGATTGCTGGATTATGTGGTAAGAGGATATTTGGTTTTGTGAGAAACTTTCAAACTGTATTTTTTTTTTAGAGAGAAAAAAATTCATTAGGTAACAAAAATAAATAGATTCTACAAAATAAAAAAAGGTGGCATTCTATGAAATAATTACCACCCAAAAAAGACTGGGAAATGACATCTCACAAGAACACCACTTGACAATAATAATTAAAATCTGGTTTAGTAGTCACAAACTCCGTTAGTGCTTGTTTGTCTGGGAAACTCTTGATCTCTCCTTTGATTCTGAATGGTACCCTTCCTGGATAGAGTCTTCTTGGCTGCAGATTTTTTTCCATTCTTTTTTTTTTCCTTAACTCAGTTAATTAACATATAGTATATTATTAGCTTCATAGGTAGAGTTTAGTGATTCATCAGTTGTGTATAACACCCAGTGCTCATTACATCAAGTGCCCTGCTTGATGCCCATCACCCAGTTACCTCGTCTTCCCACCCACCTCCTCTCCAGCAACCCTTGTTTGTTTCCTATAGTTGAGAGTCTCTTATGGTTTGTCTCCGTCTCTGATTTCATCTTATATTTCCCTCCCTTTCCCTGTAATCCTCTCTCTTGTTTCTTAATATCCACATTTGTCTGGAAAACAGTATGGAGGTTCCTCCAAAAGTGAAAAACTGAGCTACCTGATGAGCCAGCAACTGCACTAAGAGGTATTTATTTACCCAAAGGATACAAACACAGTGATCAGAAGGGGCACTTGCTCCCCAGTGTTTAGAGCAGCATTGTCCACCATAGCCAACTATGAAAAGAGCCCAAATATCCATCGACAGATGAACGGATAAAGATGTGGTGCGCATATACGTGTGTGTGTGTGTATGGATATATGGATTATGGAATATTCCTCAGCCATCAAAAAAATGAAATCTTACCGTTTGCGATCAGAGTTTTCTTCCCATTCAGCACATTGAATGGATCATGCCACTCCTTTCTGGCCTGCCATGTGTCTGTGGAGAGATCTGTTCCTTCCATCCTCGTGTTCATTTCATCAAGTGTTTCCTGTCTCAGTTACTGTATTTTTCATTTCAGACTGATTTTTTTTTAACTCTTTTATCTCTGTGGTAAGGGCTTCCCTGAAGTCCTCTGTTCTTTTCTTAATCCCAGCAAGTATCCTTAGGATTGTTGCTTTAAATTCTCCCCATCGGGTATGTTACCTTCTTGCTTAGATCTCTGGTCACATGGCTTTCTCTTGTTCTTTCATTTGGGATTAATTCTTCTGTCTTGGCATTTTGTCTGAGTCTCTGCCTTCTGGGTACAAGAAAAGTTCATTTGTTTCCCCATTTTGGAGAGAAATGGCTTTCTGAAGCAGAGGGTATGTAGTGCCCTGTGTCTGGCAGCTGAGTGAGCGTCCGTGTGTGCGCTGTGTGCACTCTGCTGCTGGGGTTTGGCTGCTCTGGCCTTCAGGCCGGTCATCTGCAGAGGCTCTCCTGGCCGGCTGTGGACAATGTTTGGTCCCTGGCTGGAATATGGCGAGTTTACACTAGGTGTGCTCTGCTCTGCTTGTGAAACGGGACCTGAAGCTACTTGCACTAGAATTGCAACCCCACAGAACTCTAGTCGGGACGCTGTATGTGTGGGCTCGTGCTGCTCTTCTGGGCGGGGGGCCTGCCACTCTGGGACTGAGGCAAGCTTGACAAAGAAGGACAGCACGGCCAGAGTGCCAGAGTGTGGCACTTGGCATCAGCAAGTTAAACGGCCCGAGTCCTTGCTGTGCTGCTTACCGCCTCAGGTGGCTCTAGGGTTGTGGAGGAAAATGGCACTGGCCACCTATTTTGTCTCCAGAAAGCAGTCGGCCTCTGAGGAAGGCTCTCTGAGAAGAACAAATCAACCCCCCCCCCCCCCCCACCGTGTGTCCCAGGGCTTTTCCAGGTAGCTCCTTCCAAGCCATATGCCCCTGGCTTGCTGGCCTGCCGGCCTGCCTCCTCACTAGGAGTGTCGCAGTGCTCCGTGGGTTCTATCCCAGCCAGGCCTGCTGACTTCTCAAATTCCAGCCTTCAGGGATGTGATATGGGCAGGAGTCTGCGCTGGTCTTCTGGGGGAGGGTCTCACTCTGCTAGGACTGAGGCGAGCCTGACCTGGAAAGACAGTCTAACCAGAGTGCAGGGAAGTGGGGTTTTTTGGAAGCAAGTGAGGCAGCCTCTGTTGTCTCAGTGCCGCCTCCTGCTAGTGCATCTGTGTTTCTGCCAAAGGGCAGGGAGAGAAATGGTGCCACCCGTCTCCTATGTGTCCACTGCGGCCTCTCCAGGAATACTACCTCTCTTCAACTCCTCTAGGAAGGGCAAATCGTCTCTCTTCAGATGGCTTTTCTCATGCCCTCTGCCCCTGGGGTGTTTGCTTGCCTTCTCTCCAGGAGCAGGGCAGCACGCTCAGGGCTGTGGGCCAGCCAAGCCCACCAACCTTTGAGATTGCAGGCTTGAAGCCCCACTGGCTGAAAGTACTCACAAAACTCAGCCCCTCTCTTTTTCCCAGCAAATGACTTTGGGGAAATGTTCTCCTTGTGGGTTCCCCTGTTTGCTCGTCTGTCTCTCTTGCTTGTTCTGTCTCTGTCTCCTTATGTCTCTCTCTCTCTCCCTCTCATTTCTTCAACCAAGGCTTCCCCTCCTCCACAGCAGTCATGATCCCTTGCTCCCCCAAACCATGCCTCCGCCCTTCCTACCCTCTTCAGTGAGGCTTCTCTCCTTTAGTTGTAGAGTTTGTTCTGTCAGTCTTCAGGCCTATTTCTGGAGTACTTAGGATGATTTGATAGTTATCTATCAAATCAAATCAATATCTTTGTGTTTCACTGACAAGACCAGCCTAGGGTCCTCCTACTCCGCTGCTATTTTAGCTCCTCCTCTAACTATCTTCAGAAGTTAGCTGTATCATTTTGTGTTTCCACAAGTAATGAATGAGAGTTCTGTTGTTCCATATCCTCACCAGCATTTGGTGTTGTCAGTGTTTTGGATTTTTGCCTTTGTAATAGGTACGTATGGTACCCCATTGTTTCAGTTTGCCATTCTTTAATGACATAAGATGTTGAGAATCTTTTCATATGCTTATGTGTCATCTGTGTGTGGGTTTTTTCTTTTTCTTGATGAAGTATCTGTTCACATTTTTTGCCCATTTTTTAACTGGTCTCTTTGTTTTTTATTGTTGAGTTTAATGACTTTTTTGTACACGTTGTATACTAGTCCTTTATCGGATATGCCTCTCCCTATGAACTGTAGAATCACTTTGTCAGTATTCATAAAGTAACTTGCTAGGATTTAATTGGGATTGCGATAAATGCATAGATGTGGCTAGGAAGAAATGACATCTTGACAATCTTGTGTCTTCTGTGCACGTAAATGAACTATCTCCATTGATTTCGATTTTTGCGTCCTTCATTGAGGTTTGTAGTTTTTCTTATGTAGATCATGTACTTATTTTATTAGATTTATAACTTAAGTATTTAATTATTTTTGTTCCTAATGTGAATCATATAATGTTTTTAATTGGAAATTCCAGTTCATTGCTGGTATACAAGAAAGGAGCTAACTTTGTACATCAATTTTATATCTTGCAACCTTGTTATAATTATTTATTAGTTCCAGGACTTTTTTTGGTGATTCTTTGGGATTTTCTGCGTAGACAGTCATGTAATTTGTGAACAAAGACATTTTATTTTTCCCTTTCTAATAGTGTATACCTTTTATTTCCTTTTCTTGTCTCACTGCATTAGCTGGGTCTTACAATACGGCAGTGAATAGAAGTGATAAGAGGGGCTATCCTTGACTCGTTCTTTATTGGTGGGAGATCTCTCACCATTAAGTATGATGTTAGCTCTAGGTTTTGTAGATATACTTTCATAGAAGAAGTTCTCTATTTTTGGTTTGCCGAGTTTTGGTTCTTTTAAATCATGAATGAGTGCCAGATATGGTCAGGTGTTACTCCTGCCTCTGTTGCTATGATCATATGATTTTTCTTTGTTAGCCTTGATGTCATGGTTACATTAATTGATTTTCAATTGATGAACCTGGCTTGCATATCTGAACTAAATCCCACTTGGTCTTGGTGTGTATATATTTTTTTATACATTGTTGGATTCGATTTCCTTAAATTTGGTGAGGATTTTTTTTAAGGACTGTATTTCTTTTAAGAGAGAGATCGAGAGAATGATTAGGAGGAGGGGCAGAGGGAGAATTAGACTCCCCATGGAGCAGGGAGCCCAACATGGGACTCCATCCCAGGACTGTGGGATCATGACCTGAGCCGAAAGCAGACACTCAACCAACTGAGCCACCCAGGTGCCCTGCTGAGGATTTTTACATCTGTGTTCACGAGAGATATTGGTCTGTGGTTTTTCTTTCCTGTGATGACTTTGGTTTTGGTATTAAAGTAATGCTGGCTTTATAAAATGAGTTAGGAAATAGTCTGTCTCTCTGTATTTTCTGGAAGAGATTGTAGAGCATTGATATAATTTCTTTCTTAAATTGTTGGTAAAATTCAGTAAACCCATCTGGGCCTGGTGCTTTTGGTCTGGGAAGGTTATTATTAATTCATTGTCTTTAATAGATATAGGACTATTTCAGGGTGCCTGGCCGATTTAGCTGGTAGAGTATGCAACTCTTTTTTTTTTTTTTTTTTTAATATTTATTTGAGAGAAAGAGACAGCATTTTTAAAAGATTTTATTTATTTATTTGAGAGTAAAGACAGCAGAGCGAATGAGAGAGCAAGTGAGCAGGAGTAGGGGGAAGGGAGAGCAAAGAGAGAGGGAGAAGCACACTCCCCACTGAGCAGGGGGCCTGACTTGGGGCTTGATCCCAGGACGCTGGGATCATGATCTGAGCCAAAGGCTGATGTTTAACAAACTGAGCCACTCAAGCACCCCAGAGTGTGCATCCCTTGATCTTAGGGTTGTGGGTTCAAGCCCTTCATTGGGTGTAGAGATTACTTAAAAATAAAATCTTAAAAAAAAATTAGGCCTATTTAGAATATCTATTTATACCTTGTGTGACCTTTGGCATATTGTTCTTTCAAGATATTGGCCCATTTCATCTACATTATCAAATTTGTGGGCATAGAGTTGTTCATCTGTTCTTTTCTGTCCTTTAAATGTGTAGGTTACTGATTTTAGATCTTCTTTTCTAATATATGCATTCAGTCCTATAATTTCATTCTTAGCAGTATCTTTCCTTTCTGAGGAGAAATTTGATATGATCTTTATTAGCTTTGCTACTTTATAGGTAAGGTTTTTTTTTCTTTGGCTTCCGTCAGGATTTTTCTCTTTTTTTCTTTGATTCTCAGTAGTTTGAATGTGGTATATCTAGATGTAGATGTTTTGTATTTGTTTTCCTGGATATTTTTTGAGTTTCCTGGAACTATGGTTTGGAGTTATCATTAATTTGGGGCAATTTCAGCCATTATTACTTGAGATATTTTTTGTTTTCCCTTCTTTCGTTTTTCTGTTTCTAGTATTCTCTTTACATGTGTGTTGACACCTCTTGTAATCGTCCTATGTTTTGGGCATTTTGTATTTTTCGTTCTTTTTCTTTGCGTTTCTGTTTTGGAAGGTTCTTTTGACGACTTCAGGCTCATAGATTCTTTGTTCCAAGGTGTGGGCGTCTCATGCACTGATTCGTCTGTCAAAGGCATTCTCTATTTTTTGTTACAGTGTTTCTGTTTTCTAGTATTTCCTGTTGGTCCCCTTAGAATTTCTATTTCTTGCTTATAGTATCCATTTGTTTTTGCATGTTGTCTGCTTTTCCTAAGAGCCCTTAGAATGTTAATCATAGTTTTTAATATTCCTGGTGTGCTCATTCCGATTTCTCTGCTGTATATGAATCTGACTCTGATGCATGCATTTTCTCTTCAGACTGTGTTATAGAATACCTTGTAATTTTTGGTTGAAAGCCAGACACAATGTATTGGATAGAAGGAACTATGATAGATTGGCTTTTCCTGTTAGGTTTTATGTTTATCTGCATAGTGGTCAGGATGTGCTTATTATTAGTGGAAGCTCTGTCAGAGGTAAGATCTCATCTCTGTTGTCTTTTGGGTTCCCTGGAGACTTCTTAAAATGAGATGTGTAGTTCTTTTAGTTGTATTCTTTTGTTATTATACAAGAGCCCTATTTATATGGTGGTAAGTTATGGAGGGGGAGGAAAAGTGTTTTATACCTCTATGATTTGGTTTGTTTTTTAGTGAGCCTGTAGTGTTGGGCTGTGTTTCAGTTTTCTTGCTTTTTTCCCCCCTTAAGTAAGACAGGCATACTAAAGGATGCTGCAGTTGAGTATTTCCTTTCTTTGAGTCAAAGGCTAGAATATTCTGGAATTGCATTGTTTTTTTTTCCTGCCAGATCACACAGACTCTTATAGAACCCCAGTCGGTTAGTCTCTGGTAATAAAATTTCTCTTGAGAGCAGGCTGTGTTAAGAACAGAATGCTCTGGGTGTATTTCATCATGACTGTTTTCCCCCTTCCCTTGCCAGAAACACAGTATGATTTTTCTCTCATCATCACTGTGATAACCTGGTAGGTTACCTGGTGGTAAAACTTGCAGAAGTATGGGAGCCTATCAAAGGCTGGATTCCCCTGGAGTTTTTAACTGTCAAACTTGTTCACACAAGGTATCCAGCAATTTGTCAGTTATGGTTTGGGCTTTCCTACCCTGGTTATAGTTCCTATGGAGATTTCCGTTCCTGGGCTTCTGCTTTTATGAGTTGTGACTCTCTGTATCCACCTTTCTCACTCACTAATTTGGGGGGCAGTGGTTTGCTCTGTGACCTCAGTTCTCTGTGGATCTAAGAAGAGTTGTTGATTTTTCAATTTATTCTATTTTCTTGTTGTGATGATGGGTATAGTAACTTCCAAATTCCTACGTGTCTGACCAGAATCGGGAAGTCCTGGTGCTGATTGTTTTTTTACTCTGTATTTCACTTTTCTTTTTTTTTCTTTCTTCCTTTTTTTTTTTTTTTTTTAAGATTTTATTTATTTATTTGAGAGAGAATGAGAGCTAGAGAGAGAGAGAAACACACTCCCCTCTGAGCAGAGCCCGATGGTGGGATTCGATCCCAGGACTCTGGGATCATGACCTGAGCCAAAGGCAGACGCTTAACCTACTGAGCCACCCAGGCACCTTTTGCCATCAAAATAAAGTTTAGATTTCTTAGCGTTTCTTTTTGTTCTTAGAATATATCCCACTGGGGATAGTTAGTTAGTCAAAATACTGTGATATAGACCATATGCAGCCAGTTTGATACACATTTAGGTTCATCTCTTTCCAATTTTTAGACATTTATTTTTTTACCTTTTTTGGTTTAATGATGTATATTAATCATGTAAAATATTACATGGTTCCAAATTCTAAACTTTATAATAGGTCACATACAGAATAGTCCCACTTCATTTCTCTTGTTCTTGTTCTCTCCCTTACCTACGGGCAACTGGGTTTTATTTTTAAGATGTTCAGTTCATCATTTTAGTTTCTTTTCTATATAATCACCCTCCCCTCTGTATATAAAAGCATAAAAATAAATGCTGTACTGTGCCTGGTACTTCACATTTAATCATGTATCCTGGAGATTACTCTGTATCAGTAGAGATCATCATCATCCCTTTTTATGGCTATACAGTACTGTACTGTGTAGATGTGCCAGTTTATTCAGTCAGTCTCCTACTGATAGACATTTGCATTGTTTTCAGTATGTTACTATTAGAAATAATGCTGGGGACACTTGCGTGGCTCAGTCGGTTAAGCATCTGCATTCGGCTCGGGTCATGATCCCAGGATGCTGGATCCAGCTCTGTGTCGGGCTCCCTGCTTTGCGGGGAGTCTGCTTCTCCCCCTCCCCCTGCTGGTGCTCTCGCTCTCTCGCTCTCTGGAATAAATGAATCTTTAAAAAAAAAAAAAATGCTGCATTGAATAGCTCTGTGCCTACATCATTTTGTATTTTTGTCAGTAAATTTTGGGACAGGTTCCTAGAATTGGGCTTAAGTCAAAGGGAAATGCTAAATGTAAGTAAACTAGATATTGCCAAATTCCTAGCAGCGTATGAAAGTGTTTCTCACAGCTTCTGCAGTAGAGTCTGGTGTCATTCTTTTGGATTATTGTCAGTTTGTTATTGTGGTGAAGTTTCAGTTTGAAAAATAAATTTTTCTTATGAGCAAGGTTAAGCACTTTCTATTGATTTAGTGGCAATTTACTGTCCTTTCCCGCCCCTCTCCCCCTCCCGCTGCCCTGCGAGTTTTCTATCTTCTTTTGCCCACTTTTCTGTAAGGTTGTTAATCTTTTTCTTTCCAACTTACAGGGGCTTTTTATAGTGGATATTAATTAGTTATCTGGAATATAAGTTGCAAATGAATATTTGCAGTTTGCTCTGCAAAAATTTACTCTTCTAATTTGTTTGTAGTATTTTTAGCTATGCATTAGATTTTTATTTTTACCTAGTCACATCAAAGTGTTTTCCTCTTATTTTTTTTTCTTGATTTGATTCGTTGTTAGGAAAGTTTTCCTCACTCTGAGGTTATGAAGAAATTCATGTTTTTTAAAAAATGTTTTCATGATTCTATTTTTTTATATTTAGTACTGGTTCATGTGGTATATGTTGTGAGAAACAGATCAGTTTTATCTGTTTCTATCTGCCTATTCAGTTGCTCAAATATTGCTAATTAATAAGTCCATCTTTTGTCCCATTGATTTGATATGCCATCTTTATCTGTATTAAAGTTCTATACGTGCTTGGATATGTTTCTGGATTTCTGTTTTATTTCATGTTCACTTAGCAGTATTACACTTTTTAGTTATAGACCTTAATTAATACCTGGTAGAGCCTCATGCCTAGATCAGCCCTTTTCTCCTTTAGGTGTTTTCATTGCTATTCTTATTCATTTTTCTATGTGGCTATAACATCAACTTCATGTTTGATTGTAGGAAAAAAACCTGTATTTTAAAAAATTGAGCTGTAGGGGTACCTGGGGGGCTTAGTTGGTTAAGCATCTGACTCTTAGTTTCAGCTCGAGTCATGATCTTGGGGTCGTGAGATTGAGCAAGCCCTGCATGGGGTCTGTACTCAGCACAGAGTCTGCTTGAGATTCGCTCTCCCTTTCTCTGCCCCTCCCCCTGCTTGAGTTTTTTCTTTCTCTCTCTCAATAAATAGATAAAATGCTAAATAACTAAGTAAAAATTGAGCTCGTGCTTAATTTATAAATTATTCAGGGGAAAATTTTTGACATCTTTATCAGGTTGAGGCTTCTTATCTAAGAATTTATGCATTTTTTGTGTAAAATTTTCTGTCTTAGAAGGGTGTCTTATTAGTTTATCTTTGAAGGATTTGGTACATTTCTTAAGTTAAAAAAATTAATATCTTATTAGAAATGGAGTCTTCCCTTTTGTCTTTTAATTGGTAGTTATATTAATGACTACTGTATATTTTCTGCTGTTTTTCTAAATTGTGTTACTGTTTTTAATAATTTTTTCATTGAATGTGTATGTCTTTTTCAGGGAACAAAAGATCATGTTATCTGCATAGAGAGATACTTTTAGCTCTCCTATTTCAATTCTTATACCTCTAATCAGTTCTAATAGAAATAGAATGCAAGCCATTCTGTTTTATTTTAAAATAATCTCTTAGCCTCATTAAAAAAAATCAGTTGTTAATTTAAGTATTTATATTTAACCCAGTATATCTAATAGATCAGTGTAATCAGTATAACAAATTATTGAGGTATTTTATATTCTTTTTGTTGTTGCTGTACTAAGTCTTTGAAATCTAGTGTATGCTTTCACTTCCAGAACATTGGTCTAGCCACGTTTCAAGTATTCAATAGCCCGGTGTGGCTTGTGGCAACTCTGTTGCACTGTGTAGACTCTAAATACTTTCTCCGTTATTTAATACTGTTAAAGATAGATCTATCAAGTACCTATTATTTTATAATCTACGTGCTTTAATTCAACATCAATAATACATTTCCACATTAATATTATACCTCTACAATAATTTTCAAAGTACATGGTATGATGTAGATGTACCATAATAACCAGGTTTTATGGTTTTTGTTTGCTTATTGTTTTGCTTTTAAATGTTTAATACTACATTGCTTTTAGTGAACATGCTTATAGCTAAGTCTCTGCAATCTTTATTTCCTTATGCTAAATATCTATTAATGCACTTGCTATGTAAAAGGATATGTAATTTTTAAAGCTTTCGTGTATATTGTCTACTTTCATAAATCTTCTGATTTACTAGCATTGTATAACATTATCTGTTTACCTCACACTATTTGTTAATACCGTGTGTGTATTTATTGTCTTTCTTTTTGAAATATTTTCCCTTTAGTTAAAAGTGTTATATTTGTATATTTTGGTTAATAGTAGGATTAAACATGTTTTCATGTATTTTGGACAAAAATATCTTTTGCATGTTGACAGTTCATTTTATTTCTCATTTTCTCTTGTGGGATTGATCTTATTTTGTACTGATTTTTAAGACTTTGTCTTATATCAAGGATATTAACCCATTTTCTAGCAAATGTGTTTTTCCAGTTTATCGTTTACTTTTCTCTCTTTCCATATTGTTTACTTATGTACATGATTCTAAATTTTTATTTAGTAGAATCTGTTGGTTTTTTAATGGGGTTTTGTTTTGTCTTTGGTATAACTCCCCATCTTCCTATGGTGTTACACATTCGTCCCATTACCAATTTTGCCTCTTTTTTATTTTCACTGATGGTTGCCTTCATAATTATTAGATGTATATTTAGGCTCTGTTTTCTGGTGTATATTGTGTTATACTTTTATATCTGTCCCTACAGGTCATATTAATCTCTGGCAGATTAATTTTCAGAAACATTTTCGCTGGTACTTTAGTTCTTGTTTAAGGTGAACTTTAGAATTATTTTGTGAAGATAAGTATCCTCTCAGTGAAAGAAAATAGAAGCAAATCCTTGGTTCTTTTATTGAAATTGTTTTAAAATACAGAATTTTACAGTTTGGTATTTAATGAATTTGTATAGTTCTTCTTAAAGTTTATTCCTAATCCTTTGTAGTAATTTTTTTTCCTTTTGTGGAGTTTTTTTAAATTTTATTTTCTAATGAGTTGTTACTTGCATGTATGAAGTCTTTTGCTTTTTATATATGATTTTCTCTAACCCAGGTACTCTCTTTTTATTCTGTTGGATTTTCAAGGAAAATAATCATCTTTATCAATAATTATGTTTTTCTCTATCTCAGTGTTTATACGTTGTCTTTAATTTTACTTACTAACTTCCAAAAAAATAATAATAATTTTACTTACTAACTTTAAGAGCAGTTACTAGTAATGAATGTTTTTCTCATGTTTCACTGGCATTTTACTGTTCAATAAGACTTGGTTGTCTTATTCAAGAGAGGTACCATTATAAACTTAAAAAAAAAACACGTTTTGAATTACAGTTAGTTAACATACAGGTGTTTCAGGTGTGGAATTTAGTGATTCAACACTTATATACAACACCCAGTGCTCATCACAAGTGCACTTTTGATCCCCAACGTTCGAGAATCATTCTAAGTTTACTATGAGTGAGATGTTTGTTTTTAACTAAAAACTGATTGTTAGCTTTCTTCAGATGACTTTTTTGGCATATAAGTAGCTTTTTTCTTTGATAGATATATTGAATTTTATTAGTTTTTCCATTCTTGAATTGATAAATTTAGTCTGATTGGAATTTTTTTATATACAGCTTTGGTTTCAGTTTGTATGAGCTTCAGTTAGGATTTTTGAATCTCTTGTAAGTACTGTTGTTGTGTATGTATTATGTGCTATTTTAGGTTTTGGTAGCAAGATTAAGCTGGTCTTATAAAATAAAGTTGCAGTTTGTGTGCTTTCAAATGCTCTGGAGCTGTATAAACGGAGTTAAATTATATGTTTATTGAAGGCTTAATAGAAATCATCTAAAGTCCCAACTGGGCCCAGACTCTTTTTTTATTAAACACAGTTCTTTTAACACTTTAAATTTTCTTTGATGAACTACACTGATTTTATTCAGCTTCTGCTGACAGTTTTTTCAATATATAAAACAGTTAAGAATTTATTTTACATCAATCGCTACCCAGAAACTATACACTATACAGTTGATTTGATATCTTAACAGTTTTCTTCTTCTTTAAAAGAAGATGTTTCCTTGGGATGCATTTATTGATACTAAATTCAGAGATGTTAGATGTTTCCTTGGGATGCATTTATTGATACTAAATTCAGAGATGTTAGATGTTTCCTTGGGATGCATTTATTGATACTAAATTCAGAGAGTAAGTTGAACATTGTTGAAGTGACAAAGTAGGACTTCTTTTCAAGAATAATTTTGCCCACAGCATTTTATTTTTAAAAAGTTTGAACCTATAGAAAAGTTGTAAGAATAAAAAAATTTTAATGAATTAATTATTCTTGTTCTTAGGTGCATTTTATCTGGTGTTTGAATATATGGACCATGATCTGATGGGACTACTGGAATCAGGCTTGGTTCATTTTAATGAAAATCACATAAAGTCATTCATGAGACAGCTCATGGAAGGTCTGGATTATTGTCATAAGAAGAACTTTTTGCATAGAGATATTAAATGTTCAAATATTCTTCTAAATAATAGGTATGATGTGAGTTTGATATATGTGTTTAAAATGAATGTTGTATAATATATGCCTTGATTCTGTTAAAGTTAAAAAGACTTAAAATTTATTTTATTGCTCAAACTGTTTTAACATAATCAGCAATATTACTGCTTGAGGTGTATCTGAACTTGTGTTAAATATACTTTAATTTCCAATAATAGTTTTTAATGTACATAAAATAATACTTAGTTGATTTTCTCATTTGATATTCTTCCAAATAATGTGAATGGATATTCTAGTAATTAATAATGTGATTTCAGCTTTAGGTTAAGAATAGATCTAAGAATTTTTTTTTGTTTAGAAATTGTTGTTGCACCAGTATCACAGTTTTAAAGTGAGCTTTTTTGAAGTGTGTATACATGCACATATGTATAAGTAAAAATTTTTTTTTTAAGAGAAAGTGCAAGTGGAGGGTGGGGGGGACAAAGGGGAAGAGAGAGAATCTTAGGCAGTCTTCATACCCAGCGCAGAGCCTGACAGGGGGCTCACATGACCCTGAGATCATGACCTGAGCTGAAATCAAGAGTTGGACACTTAATTGACCGAGCCACCCAGGTGCCCCTGCATAAATGTATATTTAAAGTGTATGTTAAAAACATTTTACTGACAGCATAATCTGAGCTCTGATAATTCTGTTGTAGTTGGTGTTACTTGTTAGTTTAAGTGAGGATGCCTGGTTCTGATTTTAGTATGCGAAAGGGTTTTATATACATAGCCCCTCTAAGAACTGGAAAATTAAACATCAATTTAAAATGATGTGGTTTAGTCTTACGCATTATTGATTTGAATTGAACAAGTAATATATCTAATTACTAAGTAGCAGAAATGATCTCAGTTTATTTTCATTGAGTGTACTTTTCTAAATAGTATCTAAGTAGTACTAAAATATTGTTAATACTAGTACAAGAAAATAGTAGTAATGGTGGTGGTGGTGGTGGTGGTACTAGATAGATAAATAGTAGCTGAAGTCACCAAAGGAAAAGTACTACTTTTTTACTTTGTTGTGAGCTTATCTATTTGTCTTTTCTTGTAGGACTTAGGGTACTGCTGTGTGATTAAAGTTGAAGTTTATATATTTTTTTATTAGTTTTAGAAATAGAATATGAATGGGTGTGATTAGATATCTATGAATGGATACAAATATGTATGATTTCAGAGTAGACTAATACTTTTTGTTCATTTTGTCTTCTACCAGAGGGCAAATAAAACTTGCAGATTTTGGACTTGCTCGATTGTATAGCTCAGAAGAAAGGTAAGAGTACTTTCAAGTGACTGTTATAGACAGTAGAGACAAGTTTTAAGAATACCTTATTGGTAGTTTTTTTTTTTAAGAAAAGGGAAATTTATTTTTCATTGTGGAATAATGTAATTTTGTACCATATTGGATTGGCTTTTAATTACAGATTTTATGCCTTTATCTCAACTTAAAAGTAATTGTTTTTTGGCATTTAGAAGTAAATGTAATTTTAAAAAAACTCATTCTTAAATTTCTAATGCAGACTCAGATATTAAGATGTTTATGATTTTTGTGTTTGGTGAAAAATCTTAGTATATGCTTTTTTTATATTGCATGTTTAAACATACACACTTTTAGTTACTATTTTGGACTTCTGTTTTTTTAAAACTATAGTTTTATCTACAGTTATGTTTGCTTTAATCTCATTAAAGCCTTTTATTTAAACAAACTATTGTGAAGAAGTTCCATTGTATAACTTTTCTTTGTGGAGCTTCTGCGGCTACAGTTGGGATGTATATTCCATTTGGCTTCTTTGGATATGGTGGTAGTGAAATATGACTTGTCTTATTAGAATTAATATGGGGATACCTGGTTGGCTCAGTCAGTAGAGCATGTGACTCTTGGGGTTGTAAGTTCGAGCCCCATGTTGAGTGTACAGATCACTTAAAAATAAAATCTTAAAAAAAAAAAAAAAAAAGGACCGATATGGAATTTCAAAATAAAACACTTCTGTGATGCAGTGAGTTTTATGTAAATATACTGTGGAATTAACTGGGTTTAATATCTCTCTAGTGTGGCCCATTTCTTTCCTGTCAAACCGTACTGTTCCTTTATTTTCATATATATATTCTGAAATACTTTATTTTGTCAGTTCTGTAATTTCTTCAGTGTAACCATAATTTAATATAATGATGCATCAGTTAATTGGAATTCTTAGAAATAGGTATTTACTTTCACTGAATGTTGGCCAGTTTCTGGTTAGTTGATAAAATCCTCTTGTTTGAATTTTTTACAGTGAAAATTTGTTTATTGTTGAATCTTGCCATGTCATCATGTCATTCTGAAAATTATTTTCATTATTTAGTGTGGAGAGGTTTTTAAATGGTGTGTTTAAGATCCATTAGAATTCATTAAACCCGTCAGAAACTGTGGTGTAGACAGTTGTTTTGGACAGGGCTCCAGTCCTGTATACTTCCTTTAGCCAGAGTTTTCCACTTCTATTTGTTTTACTTGCTACACTTCTAATTAATACTTTTAAGAAAGCATTGTGTGTGGTTTTTTTTTTTTTGAAGTTTAAAACTGTTTAGGTGGCTGGGTGATGCACAATGGGGAGAGTATCTGCTATAGTGAACACTATCAATTGTGTAAGACTGAGAATCACAAACCTGTACCCCTGAAACAGTTAATACATTATATCTTAATTTAAAAAAACAAAACAAAACTGTTTTAAAGCATAACAGCTGTAACCTTCATTTGTATTTGAGAAAACTGAGACCCAGAAAGGGTTGAGTGACTTTAAAGATCAGAAAATATTTGTTGGCAGAGGCAAGAGTGTATAGTTTTAAGTTTCCAGGTCCCAGGTGGTTGTTTTTTTTTTTTTTCCCCCATCCTATATAATAATGCCTCTTGGTAGAAATTGAAGGGAAAAACAGACTGGCCAAATATGCACTTAATCCGAAACTTCTCTTGATGTATATTTGAATAACTGAATTTCGTGACTGTTCTTTAGGGGGGGAATTCTGCTTAATTAAGGATTCTAACTGCCTACTGGTTACTTTAGATTTCACTGTAGTTTAGATCATCCTTTCTTAATACATGTGTATGTGTTTGTCATACTTGAATGTAAATCCCTTCTTGTTTTCACGTTAGGTTTCAGTGGAGATGGAGAAGAGCTAAATTACCATTTTCATCTTACAGATTATTTTTTTGCTGATATTTATTCACAGTAGAATAGATATGTTCCAGAATAACTGACTGTAAAGTGAGATTTTACCTATCAAACTCCATTTGCCTATTTATTTTACCTTTTTTAAAAATGGAATGTTGGGTTTCAGTGGAGTGCCAAGGGTATGGTATGTTCATTGAGCCATGGTCCGCATTGCTCTACTGAACTGATACAGGAATTTTGAGCTCACAGAAGTAGGAAATTTAAAATTTGCACCTCAGGTAACGTATGCTAAATTTTCCTGCTTAACCAAATTCGTAAGATAAAAACTTGGTGTATTATTTTGTTTTGTAAGCAAATATACTGTCTTTTAGGGGCTTACTCCCTTAAAACTTTTCTTTTTCGGATTTGAATAGTTCCAGTTTCTTTAAAATCAGAGAAGTAGGCTTAATTTTAATGGAATGACTTTAAAAATACATACATTGTGCTAGTAAATTTTTTTTTAAAAACTTATTTATTTATTTGTCAGAAAGAGAAGGAGAGAGAGAGAGCATGAACAGGGGGAGCAGCAGGCAGAGGGAGAAGCAGGTTCCTCGCTGGGCAAGGAGCCTGATGTGGGACTCGATCCCAGGGTTAACCAACTGAGCCACCCAGGCATCCCTGTTCTAGTAAATTTTAATAACATACTAATTTTTACCATACTGCATTTAGCAGATTTAATATTGTCCCAACTTTTCTAGATATTTCTTGAAATAAACATGTGACATGATTTTTCATTCGTATTTCTTTGTCATTATAACCAGGAAGAAAGGTAAGCCTTTACCGTAATAACACCCGTCCAAATGTTAAGTCACTTTGAAGTATTTTCTAAGTAATTAGCTGTTACAGATAGAATAACTGAAGTGTTCAAGAAATTATTGCAGTGTTTTTTGTTTGTTCCCAAACAGAACACATTTCAGCTAACTGCTGTAATAGCTTCAACTACATTCTCACTTATTTGATTTCAGATATCTTTTTTGAATTTGAGAACTGGATGGAGTAATAGTCCATACTTAGGAATTGAGGATGGGGGGTGGTGTGAACAATGTGGATCTCCTCTGTCATGTATGCCAAGTGGAAGAAAGGAGAACCGCTGGGTTAAATTTAGGGAGAAATGATTTCTTTAAACTTTAATAATCATTTTCTTATTTTGTATATCAGCATTTACACATTGCCCCATTTGGCCTTGGGAAATACAGAACTGGAGAACAGAGGTTTTTGCCCATTTCTCTACACCTGTTCATTCTTTTCAGTAGCTATTTTAAAGTCAACTTTTCCTGAAACTTTTAGCCACAATAATGTACCCGCTTCTGAGTTTTTATTTTACCAAGTTATTGCTCCAGTGCTTTCCCAAATGGCAGAATCTTTTTTTTCTTTATGTGACCATCCCATATGAGTAAATACGTGCTTTCCACATAAACTGAAGATAATTTCATTTTCTAGAGAAGAAACTGTAACTTAGCACATTTTTTTAGGCTGTTTTATTTATTTTTTTTCTTTTAAATAATTTTTTTTTTTATTAACACGTAATGTATTATTTGCCCCAGGGTACATTTTTTAATGAAAGAACATAACACCCCTAGGGCTCAATCAGGGAGACTTTGACTGTAGTCCTGGCATTGCCCTTTATTTAAGCAATTGTGGAATTTTGGGCAAGTCACTTAATCTCTATCTTATCATTCTCAACTTTAAGATGAAGGATTTAAAATCTCTAAAATCCTTATTTAAAAGGTATAAGAAAGCCTATCTCTTACAGTTCTACAGGTTATTGTGATCAAAAGAAGTTTCTTGAACATTTTTTAAGGCAATATCACCACCTAGTGGCTTTTCATAAAATTGCCACTAAAAGCAAAACTAAATTTTTCCTATATATAGGAAAGCTATATATAGGTATCAGTGGAAGAGGGAGAGAGTGTTACCTCTTGCAGCTTATCCAAGGAGTAGATGAAATTATATCCAGGACTTATTACCTGTGTTCTTGTCTTTACCCTCAAGCTAGAATTCTAGTCAATTTAAAGACAGGGACAATATTTTAAATGTTTATTTTTTTATGCCCTAAAGTTTAAAACACATTCACAGTAATTGCTTGATCAATTCTGATCCAAGAGAAGGTAATTCTGATCTGGAGGACCCTCCTGATACAGATTAGTGCGGGGAGCTTTGGGGATTGTAGATAATACAGAGGATCTTCTGGGCCAGTATTAGAACCATAGTAATAAGATCATTAATAACATCTTGGTAATAATAAATAATGTGACTAAACAAGCTTTAGGAATAGAAATCTCATTTAGATTGCTGACCTAATCGTAAGATCAAGATTAAATTGTACTTCCTTTGGCCCTAATGGAGTAGCTTACATTTTTGAGCATATAAAATGGGAAAGGCAATTTAAATCCCTAGGGTATGGTGTGCCCCCCTCTTCATGTAGGGGAAATCTCATCCATTCCCTTAATGCTGAAAATTTACAAATCTCAATTTCAAGACTTCCTCTTTCTTTTGATCTCTTGTGTTTACTGGACAGCTCCACCCAGGTGATGTAGGTACTTTATTTATTTTTATTTATTTATTTATTTTGATATAGGTACTTTATTTTTTAAGTCTACAGCCATTTGTTAGATGACTTTTTTCTTCTTCTTTTTTTTTTTTTTTAAGATTTTTTTTATTTAGGGGCGCCTGGGTGGCTCAGTGGGTTAAAGCCTCTGCCTTCGGCTCAGGTCACAATCTCAGGGTCCTGGGATCGAGCCCCGCATCGGGCTCTCTGCTCGGCAGGAAGCCTGCTTCCCCCTCTCTCTCTGCCTGCAGCTCTGCTTACTTGTGATCTCTCTCTCTCTGTCAAATAAATAAATAAAATCTTTAAAAAAAAAAATTTAAAAAAAAAGATTTTTTTTTATTTATTTGACATAGAGATCACAAGTAGGCAGAGAGGCAGACAGAGAAAGAGGGGAAGCAGGGTCCCTGCTGAGCAGAGAGCCTGATGCAGGGGCTCAATCCTAGGACCCTGAGATCATGACCTGAGCCGCAGGCAGAGCTTTAACCCATTGAGCCACCCAGGTGCCCCTGATGTAGGTACTTTAAATTAAACATCTTGTTACAGAGCCTATCTTCACATTCCCCAGAAAAAGTCTGCTCCTTTTCCTTTATTTCCTATTTTAGTTGAAGATACCAGTCACTCTCACATACAGATATGTCTCCTATAGACCACTGTAGATAGAATTATATTGGTTTTCGTGCCTCTGGTCCTTTTCCCTAACATTCTTTTCTTCTACCATTCTTACTACTGTCCCCTGCCTGCTGCTCCCCACCCCCTCAAGCAATGTTGAACTATTTGTAGTTCCCTAAACAAGTTAAGTGCTTCTGTGAATCTACATAAGTTATTTCCTTTTGTATGAAATTATACTTTCCATTATCTCAGTCTGACAAAAATTTTTTTTTCTTCAGTTCAGTCACTACCTCCCTTGAAAAATTTACCCTGAATCCTATAGTCAACATTGGGCATATCTTCTTTTATGTGTCCAAAATACATTTTTCATTAATTTACATAGTACTTCAAGTGTATTATTATAATTTCTATTACCACCAGACTTTAAGGCTTTAAACAGCTCCAACCATATTGGTTGGTTGGCTGTTTGTTTAGTCCTTGGTGCTTAGTGCAGTACCGAGTTCAGAGTTTCAGTAAATATTTATTGTTTATAAAGAAGGAACAAACTTAACTAGCATCTGTGCATGGTAGTTTATTATATATAGTCCCCTTTCACAAGAATTGTTTTAAGGGAAAGCAGCAGTTTTTCTGAAACAGGTGGTGTAGATATCATTCTTATGGTACATTTTAAAGATAATGAAACAAATTTACAAAATTTCAGTATATTTTCAAGGTATTAGTGGTAGAGCTAAGAATCAAACTTGAATCTTTTGACAGAAAGTCTTTTTATTTTCATTATACTGGGGTGCTTCTTCGGTAAGACTCTGAATCTAACCTTGATTTCCTAGAAGTATGTTCTTTTTAAATTTCTCACTTCTAAAAGTATCTTCTAGGTGCAGAGCTCTAGGGGCATCTAGAGTCTGCTTTGGAGGTACCATTAAGCTGATGGCAGGTTTTTACAGTTGTTGCAACAAATAGTCGCTGAATTTTACTGTCTCTATTCTCTTGGCCTTCAAATAATATATTTTATTTTTGCCCAGTGAAGGATACTCATTTAGTCTTCCAGCAAGTTGTATGATATTTCCATTTCTGAATCCCCTGTAAAGCTCTTTAAATACCAAATGAGAAGGCTATAATTGAGAAATATTTTGATAACATGAGATATTTTAAATAACCTGGGATTTCACATGAAAGTTTTATTATATACAAGCTTGATGACTTACATTTTTATATCTTGTCGACCATATTAAGGTAGAAGTTTTGAAAAACAAAACAAAATAAAGGAAGTATTCCTGTTGTTGTTTTTAGAGTGTTGTGGGTTTTTTTTTTTTTTCCTGTAGCAGAAAAGAAATAGTGTCTGCTTTCTTTTCAAAAACTGTTAATGAGATTTACAGGTGAAGATACTCCGTAGAAATTGAAATTCAGAATATTTAATGTTGAGACCATTATTTCTGGATCTTTACAAAGTTTAGTTTTTACTAAGAATAATAGCTTGTTGGAATTATTGTTTGGTTTTTTAATTTAATGGCAGAGGGATTTCGTGTGTGTGTATGTGTGTGTGTGTGTGTTTTGCCAGGTTATGGAATTTATTACTTGGCGTTTAACTTAATTATGGGAGTAAATGGGGTGGTTTATTTTCTGTTTCTTGGTTTTCTTTTTTTTTAAAGACTTATTTTAGAGTTTGCAAGTGGGGGGGGCAGAGGGAGAGAGAGAATCTCAAGCAGACTCTCCCCAGTGATTGGGGAGCCCAGTACGGGGCTCAGTCCCAGGACCCCGAGATCATAACCTGAATCAAAACCAAGAGTCAGACGCTCAATCAACTGAGCCACCCAGGTTGTCTTTTTTAAAGTGTATTTATTCTGTACCATCTAAGAACCTATTTGTTTTTCAGTCCTGTTTTTTTTTTCATAGCAATAAATTCACTTTTTATGGAAATACTGGGTAGAGATCTCCAGAATGTGATTAAAAAAAAAAATCCATGAAAGAAAAATAAAGCATCATATATGAGGTGTCACATCAGTTGCATTTTCTTTTTGTGATCTAAGCAAGACCATCTTCAGGATGTTGGTAATGGGTAGCTAAACCTAGTAACCAAATTTGACAGGTTCATTTTTGGGGATTCTGGATTTTCACTTATTTGTCTAACTTTGGATGATCTATTTTTATATTACAACAGTACTTTAGTTTTCTTGAAATTTAAACATCCTAGTTTTTTGTTTTTTAAAGATTTTGTTTATTTATTTGACACAGAGAGACAGAGAGAGAGGGAATACAAGCAGGGGGAGTGGAGAGGGAGAAGCAGGCTTCCTGCTGAACAGGGAGCAAAATACAGGGCTGGATCCCAGGACCCTGGGATCATGACCCGAGCCGAAGGCAGATACTTAACAATTGAGCTACCCAGGTGCCCCAAATATCCTAGTTTCAGAACATAGTTTTAAGTTACTTTTACTTTCGTCATTATGTTTGTGAAAACAGTTTCATGATCATAACATGGAATATTTTTTTAATACTCGTTTGTTAATAATCATTTAAATTAGTGAATTAGGTGATTTGAAATTGGCTTTATATGCTAACTCCATCTACCTTGGAATTGCTTTTATGTTTAAAGTCTTTTTCTGTCTGTATACTTTCTCAGTGTTTGCTTCCTTCTCATTTAACACAAAGGTGGAAAGTGAGGCAGGACACCTGTTTTACAAAATTCTTGAGTAAATAGCGTGTTTTTTCTTGACTTCAATAAGACCATCATTTTCATTACCTTTTGTCAATGTTAACTTTTTTTTTTTTTTAAGATTTTGTTTATTTCTTTGTCAGAGAGAGAGAGTACAAGCAGGCAGAGTGGCAGGCAGAGGCCGAGGGAGAAGCAGGCTCCCTTCCGAGCAAGGAGCCCGATGCGGGACTCGATCCCAGGACCTTGGGATCATGACCCGAGCCGAAGGCAGACGCTCAACCAACTGAGCCACCCAGGCGTCCCGTCAATGTTAACTTTTAAAAGTTATTATAAACTAGTTTATTAAAAAGCTTATTTAAAATGTTTATTTAAAAAATGCTTATCTCAAACATTTAAGACATAATTATAGCACCACTATCTTCTTGAAAGTTTTCCTGCCAGCTCTGCTCTCTCACTGGCTTTTTCTCCTAGCTGTAGAAAATGAACATTTGCTCAACCTTCTGAGGGAACTGATGGTTCATTGTGGTTGGAGCAAGAACCAAGCAATAAATATTTTTATGGGCCTTGTGTGCATATTCTCTAGGAGGCAGCAGTGTGTATTAAAGGTGTAAGATATTGACATTTTATGCTATCACTTTGACTTTATTTGGAAAGTGGATTGACCTTGTAAGTGTGGAAGTAAGGGCAATCAGTTAGAAAGCTGTTGCAGTAAACCTAGGTAGGATGATTATGGTTAGAATTAGGGAATAGGCATAGATGTTAGAAAGACAGATGAAAAAATAAAATAAAATAAAAATAATAAATTAAAAAAAGAAAGATGAATTATATCATAAGATAGAAAATTGTTAGAACTTGATGGTTGAATATGTATTGTTAAACACATCCCTGCCTGTACCTCTACTGTAAGATTTCTGCTTAAGCAACTGGCTAAATAGTTTGTCAGGGTAAGCTTAGCTTTTACAAAAACAAAACCTCAAAATTCAGTGGCTTAAAGAATACAAAATTTATATGTAGTTCTCACTTAATGATCAGGAGTGGTTGTTGCTTACCTCCGTGGACAATTAACAGTATTTAACCATCTCATTATCATTAGGTCAGGGGGTGTCTACTTCATACAGTTATTCAGGGATCCAGGTTGGAAGATCTGCCATCTTCATATGCCTTCCAGGGCTATCACCACCTCTTGTCAGCCAGAAACTAGAAAAAAGGAGGGAAGAGTGTTATGAGCCAGACCTAGAAATGGCACTTATCACTTATATTCATGTTCCATTGGTGAGAACTTGGTCATGTGATCACACCAATGCAGTGAGGTTGGGAATGTAGTGTAGGTGGGCAGCCACCATTGAAGAAAAGAACAGATTTTGGAAGACAGGTAGTAGTCTCTGCCATAAGTGGTGATGATGTTTCCTGAGACAGGAAACAGGCAGCAAGTGAGTGGCAAAAAATGGTAAGTGTCCTTTTGGATGTGTTTAGATACAGGTACTTATAGGACTTCTAAATGTACATGTGTAGTAAAAACAGAAAAGTGATTATAAAATTATCTCAGTTGGGAAAAAATTACTTTTGTTTCTCTGTAGCAATATTGTAATACAGAAATTTCAGAGTTACTTTTCATGGAAAATACCAAAAGGAGGAAAGTGGGGGTGAAAAATGGAAGATAAGGGAGAAAAAGGGCATGAGAGAAAAATATGTTATATAACATTTATGGCATATGCCAGTCGATTAAAAATATTAATAAGTGCTTATTACTCTGCGCCAAACACCAACCTAGGTAATGCCTACAGGTTAAGTATTAGAGATACAGCTATAAAAGACAGACTGGGTCTCTGGTTGCATTTACATGGTGGTGAGAGGAGGTAGACAACAAACCTATAGAATAAAAAATTTACGTAAAAAAAAAAAAATTACGTAAATGCTACAAAGCAAATAAGATAGTGACTGTAAGGACACTCTAGGCATGTGGATAATTTTTAGCTAAGGTAGTTAGCGTAGACCTTTGAAGAAGTAAAACTGAGCTAGGATGACCAGAGTGATGAGAATGGGATAACTTAATGAAGGCATAGGCCACGAACAGTGCAAGTAGAAGGAGCTCAGCAACTGCAAAGCTTGGAAAGTTTAAGAGCCAAAAATTTGCCCAATGTAAAAATAGGAAGTGAGACACTCAGGAATATGGTCTTACCAACTGAGGTAAAGTTTAAATGTTATGTAGTTATAGTAATATGAGCTGGTTTTATGCTTTAAAAAAAAAACTTAAAAAAAAAAAAACGGGGAAGGCAGGCTAGGGATAGATGCAGCAGAGAAACTAGTACCAATGAAAAGATAATGATGGCTCAGACCAAAAGATAATCTTGGCTTACACTTTCTGAAATTGTGGAAAATTGTTGGATTTAGGATCTGTTTTGATGTAGAAATGACAGAAATTGTTGATAGATCAGATGTGAGATATGAAGGAAAGAGAATCAAAGATGACAGAAGATTTTTGACTTCTGAAGCATAGGTGTTAAAATCAGACCCCAGATTTCTTTTGTAGGTTTGGTAGGTGTTTCTGCAGTAGATTTTGAGGGGAGATACAGCATTTGTGCATATGATGAATTTTGTTAGCTGAAGGTTCTCCCATGTTTTTCTCAAAAATATTATAGTCTAAAAAGTATAGGCTATTACATATGTTGAAAAAATGAAGCATTTTAGAGCAGTTTAGGTATTTCCTTTTATATAATTCTCTTTTTATTTCTTATAAGGGTCTTTAAGAAAGTTAGCAACTCTGGTCTGTATAATTATCCAGAACCTCCCAAGTACCTCAAGGGCCTAAGATTTTGTTCTGAGCATTTGCTTTTTGCCTTTTATCTATTTAGACCAGATGGCAGGCTCAGCCACCTGCCAGCCTGGGGACACACCCTTAAGGTGGTGCTTTTGTTTGTTGGGGATAAAGGTAAGGAAGACCATAACTGTTTCTCATCTCCCCTGATCCACCCTAGTCTTTTGAATTCCTGGGATTATCTAAGGGGTAGAGTATTGAGACCTGTCATTGATCTCTATTGATACGTCATTGAATGTAAAGAAAAATTCAATGAAAATTCAGTGATGGTACTTTGTTTTATTAAAAGTATGTATCAGCCTGAATATTTTATTCACTTTACAAATGAAAGCATTTCCCCAGTTTTGAGATATTTGTGTTTTAAAATTGAACCTCCAGTGCACCTGGGTGGCTTAGTTGGTTGAATGTCTGCCTTTGGCTCAGGTCATGATCCCAGGAGTCCTGGGATGGAGTCCCACAGTGGGTTCCCGGCTCGGGGCGGAGAAGCCTGCTTCCCTCTCCCTCTGCCTGCTGCTTCCCCTGCTTGTATGTGCGTGCTCTCTCTCTCTGTCTGTCAAATAAATAAGTAAATCTTTAAACAAATGAATAAGATTGAACTTTCTATGTCATATTTTACAGTTGAATGTTTTTTCTGTCTTTACATAGTTCTTGTGACAGAAACTAAGAATTTAGAAAAACTTGAAAAAGCCATTAATTGGTATAAATGAAATACTTTTGCCATATACTTAGAAGTATATTTCATCTAGTTTTGTGTTTAATCATTTTTGATAATGTACTAAATATTTTCACTTCTGGATTTGATAAAAAAGTTAAAAATTAAACTAATCTTAATTTTAGCTGCTAAAGATGACTATGTTCTGAGTGTTGCCTAGAACTTGATACATAGTATATAAAATAATCTTTTATTTAAATACTGTTTTCAGTAAAATTTAATAACTTTAATTTGTGTGATTTCTCTATATAATTCAACGTATTTTTATTTTTTAAAATATATTTAAAAATACTCTTAAACATAAAAAGATGAAGTATTAATTGTTTACAGATAGAGTCATATTAATTTAAACATTTTCTTGAGACCATAGGTATCCAGTTATACTTGAGTTAACAAGATCATAGGTTTCATATGCTCATAGATCCTTGAAGTGTTTTTTGAAAACTGGTCATTATAATTTTCACAAACTTTGTTCTCCCACCCAGCTAATTTCCTGTATGTCAACTAAACTTAAAAGGTCATATACGTTTTTTTTAAAGATTTTATTTATTCTTTTGAGACAGATACACACACACACAGAGCCATGAGCAGAGGGAGAGGCAAAGAGAGAGGGAGAAGCAGACTCCCCATTGAGCATGGAGTCTGATGTGGGGCTCGATCCCAGAACCCAGAGATCATGACCTGAGCCGAAGGCAGACGCTTAACCATCTGAGCCACCCAGGCGCCCCTAAAGGCCATATACATTAAAGTATCTGTCCTGTGCTCTGCATTGTTCTGGACTTTGTGTATGGGGTTCATACCGAAGAGTGGTACCTGGGTTTTTTTGTCTTCTGGGGAAGATAGAAAACAAAATAGAATATAGTCTTAAATATGCTTTAAAAAATAAGAACGTGAAATTAAATCTGTTGATAATAGAGATTAAAATTTACGGAGATTGGTCTTTCACTATGTCTTGAAGGAGGTGTAGGATTGAATGAGAAAAATAGGGAGGGGATTTCAAATTTAAAAGGAGTTAAAGCATAAACGGGTGAACTTTTTTGATCAAGGTATAATTGACGTACAACACCATTTTAGTGGGGCACCTGGGTGGCTCAGTTGGTTGAGCGTCTGATTCTTGGTGGTCATGATCTCCGAGTCATCAGATTGAGCCCCACGTGGGGCTACGTACTCAGCACAGAGTCTGTGCTGCTCTGCTGCTCTGCTTCTCCCACCTGCCTCTCTCTCAAATAAATAAATAATAATAAATCTTTAGGGGCTCCTGGGTGGCCCAGTTGATTAAGCACCTGCCTTCGGTTTGGGTCATGATCACAGGGTCCCTGCTCAGTGGAGAGCCTGCTTCTCCCTCTCCCTCTGCCTGCTGCTCTGCCTACTTGTGATCTCTGTCTCTCTGTCAGATAAATAAATAAAATCTTTTAAAAAATAATCTATAAAATAAAGATTTGATTTTATTTATTTTTAAATATTTTATTTATTTATTTGACAGACAGAGATAGCAGGAGAGAACACGAGCAGGGAGGAGAGAGAGAAGTAGGCTCCCTGCTGAGCAGGGAGCCAGACTTGGTGCTTGATCCCAGGAGCCCAGGATCATGACCTGAGCCAAAGGCAGATGCTTAACTGACTGAGCCACCCAGGAGCCCCTAAAATAAAGATTTTTTAAATAAAATCTTTAAAAAAACCCCACTTATTAGTCTCAGAATGTAATGATTTGACAGTTGTATACACTGTGAAATGACCACAATAAGTCTAGTCATCATTTGTCACTAAAAAGTTATAAAGAAAAATTTCTCTTTTATTCTTGTGGCGAGAACTTTCAAGATCGACTCTCCTGGCAACCTTTAAATATGTACTACAATACCATTGACTGTAGTCACCATTACGCACACCACATCCCCATGACCTGTTCATTTCACAATGAGAAGTCTGTGCCCCCTTACCTCCCTTCATCCACTTTGCTCCACCTCCTCCCTGGCAACCACCTTTCTGTTCTTTATATCTATGAGTTTTTTATTATTTGTTTGATTTTTAGATTTCATATATAAATGAGATCATGTGGTATTTGTCTTTTTTTGTCCACTTATTTCACTTAATATAATACTTTCATGGCCCATGCATGTTGTCATAAATGCCAAGATTTCATTCTCTTCTATGGCTGAATAGTATTCCATTGTATATGCGTAATCTCCCTGTCTGGGTTTTGTGTTCCACAGATTCAGATTACTGCGATTAACCCCAGTCCAGAAGCAGATGATCCTTCTGATGTATCATCAGAAGGTCAATAGTAGCCTAGTGCTACATCACAGTGCCTACACATCATTCACCTCACTTCATCTCATCACATAGGCATTTTATTATCTTACATCATCACAAGAAGGATGGGTACAGTACAATAAGATATTTTGAGGGAGAGAGACCATATTCACAAGTTTCGTTACTGTATGTATTTTAAATGTTCTATTATTGTTCCTAATCTCTTATTGTGTTTAATTGATAAATTAAGGCTTATTATAGTTATGTATGGATTAGCAAAAAACATAGTATATATATACTATGGGTTCAGTACTAATTGTGGTTTCAGGCATCCACGGGAGGTTTTGGATTGTATCCCTTATGGATAAGGGGGGGACTACTGTGTGTACCACGTCTTTTTTATCCATTCATCCATATATAGACACTTAGATTATCCCATATCTTGACTATTATAAATAATGCTACAGTGAACATGAAAGTGCAGATTAGTATTTCCATTAGTGTTTCCATTTTCTTTGGATAAATACACAGAAGTAGGATTGCTGGGTCATATGGGATTTCCATTTTTAATTTTTTGAGAGACCTCCATACTGCTTTCCATAGTGACTATACCAGTTTACATTCCCACCAACAGTGCACAAGGGTTCTTTCTTCACATCCTTGGTAATCCTTATTATTTCTTCTCTTTTTGATAACAGCCATTCTAACAGTTGTGAAGTGATCTCATTGTGGTTTTGCATTTCCCTCATGATTAGTGAAGTTGAACGTCTTATATGCCTTTTGGCCATGTGTATGTCATCTTTGGAGAAATGTCTCTATGGATCCTATGCTCATATTTTAATAGCTTTTTTTGGTTGCTTTGCTATTTGGTTGTATGAGTTCTTTATATATTTTGGATATTAACTCCTTAGGAGATACATGATTTGCAAATATTCTTCCATTTAGTAGGTTGTCTTTTCATTTTGTTGATGATTTCCTTTGTTTGCAGGAGCTTTTTAGTTTGATGTAGTCCCAACTTGTTTATTTTTGCCTTCGTTGCCTTTGCTTTTGGAGTCAGATCCAAAAAAAAAAAAAACCCACCAGGACTTGATGTCAGGGAGCTTGTTGCCTGTGTTTTTTTCTAGAAGTTTTGTAGTTTCAGGTGTTAACATTCAAGTCTTTAATCTATTTTGAATTAATTTTTCTGTATGACAGAAGATAGTAGTCCAGTTTTATTCTTTTGCATGTGGCTGTTCAGTGTTCCCAATACCATTGATATTTAAGAGATTGTCCTTTCCCCAGTATATGTTATTTATTTTTTTAAGATTTTATTTATATTTATTTGTCAGAGAGAGAGAGAGAGCACAAGCAGTGAAAGCAGCAGGCAGAGGGAGAAGTAGGCTCTCCGCCAAGCAAGGAGCCCAATGCAGGAGTCAATCCCAGGACGCTGGGATCCTGACCTGAGCCGAACGCCTACGCTTAACCCACTGAGCCACCCAGGCATCCTTCCCCAGTGTATTTTCTTGCCTCCTTGATCATAAATTACTTGACCGTATATGCGCAGGTGTATATCTGGGCTCTATTCAGTTCCATTGACCCATGTGTCAGTTTTTATTCCAATACTGTACTGTTTTTATTACTATAGCTTTGTAAATTTGTTTGAAATTAGGGAGTGTGATGCTTCCACCTTTCTTTTTCTTAAGACTGCTTGGGCTATTTGGAGGGTTTTTTTTAGTTCCATACAAATTTTGGGGTAGTTTTATTATTTTTGTGAAAAAATGCCTTTGGTCAAAAACTAGTAATGTACTATACAGTGGCTAACTGAACTTAATAATTAAAAAATGCCATTGGGACTTTGATAGGAATTTCATTGAATCAGTAGATTGCTCTGGGTAGTATAGACATTTTAATGATACTAATTTTTCCAATCGATGAGCTTGGAACATCTTTCCATTTATTTGTGACTTTGGTTTCTTTTATCAGTGTCTTTATGGTTTTCAGTGTACAGGTCTTTAATCTTGGTTAAACTTCTAGGTATTTTATTCTTTTTGATGCAGTTGTAAATGGGATTGCTTCCTTAATTTCTCTTTCTCATGCTTTATTGTTAGTGTATAGAAATGCAGCAGATTTTTGTATGGTTGATTTCATATCCTGAAATTTTACAGAATTTATTACCTTTAACAGTATTTTGGTGAAGTCTTTAGGGTTTTCTATATATAAAATTATATCATCAACAAATAGTGACAGTTTTACTTCTTCTTTTTCAGTTGTAGTGCCTTTTTATTTCTCTTTATTGCCTAATTGCTCTGGCTAGGATTTTTCAATACTATGACAAATGAGAGTGGATAGAGTGGGCATCATTGTCAAGGATTTTTGTATCTGTATTCATCAAGGATACCAGCCTATAGTTTTGTTTTTTGTGATGTGTTTGTCTGGTTTTGTTATCAGGGTAATGCTGTCCTCATAAAATGAGTTTGGAAGTGTTCTCTCCTCAGCAATTTTTTGAAAGAGTTTGGGAAGGATAGGTATTAAATCATCTTTAAATGTTTGGTAGAATTCATCAGTGAAGCTGTCTGTCTGGTCTTGGACTTCTGTTTGTTGGGAGGTTTTTGATTACTCATTCAGTCTCCTTACTAGTAATTGGTCTGTTCAGATTTTATTTTTCTTCATGATTCAGTCTTAGAAGATTATATGTTTCTAGGAATTTTTATTTGAGCCTTTTCTCTTTTTTTCTTGAGTCTAGTTAAAGGTTTGTCACTTTTGTTTTTTCAGAGAACCAGCTCATTGTGTCATTGATTTTTTCTGTTGTCTTACTAGTCTCTAATTCATTTATTTCTGCTCTGATCTTTGTTATTTCCTTCTTTCTAGTACCTTTGCATTTTGCTTGTTCTTCTTTTTCTAGTTTCGTTGGGTGTAAAGTTAGATTGTTTATTTGAGATTTTGTTTTTTTTGAGGTAGGCCTCTATTGCTTTGAACTTCCCTCTTAAAACTGCTTTTGTTGCATCCCATAGATTTTGATAAGTTGCATTTTCCATTTTCATTTGTTTTGAGGTTTTTACTTATTTCTCCTTTGATTTCCTCATTGACCCATTGGTTGTTTAGTAGTATATTGTTTAATCTCTATGTATTTGTGATTTATTTCCCAGTTTTTTTCCATTCATTTCTACTTTCATACCATTGTGATTGAAAAAGATGCTTAATGTGATTTCAGGCTTCTCAAATTTATTGAGACTTGTTTTGTGGCCTAACATGATTTATCTTGGAGAATGTTCTTATGCACTTGAGAAGAATGCATATTCTGCTGCTTTTGGATGGAGTGTTTGTATATATCTTTATAAACCATCTAGTCTAATTGGTTGCTTAAAGCTAATGTTGCCTTATTGATTTTTTTGTCCACATGATCTGTCCATTGGTGTAAGTGGGGTATTAAGTCCCCTATATTATTGTATTGCTGTCCATTTCTCCCATTAGGTCTGTTAATATTTACATTATCTAGGTGCTCCTATTTGAGTGCATAATCATTTAGAAATGTTATATCCTCTTGTTGGATTGACCCCTTTATCATTATAAAGGTCTTGTTTGTCTCTCTCTTTTTAAGGTTTTATTTATTTATTCGAAAGAGAGCGTGTGAGCCTGGGGGTGCTGGGGAGAAGCAGACTTCCCGCTGAGCAAGGAGCCCAATGTAGGGCTCAATCTCAGGACCCTGGGATCCTGACCTGAGCCAAAGCCAGATGCTTAACCAACTGAGCCACTCAGGCATCCCTCTTCTTTGTCTCTTATTACACTCTTGGTTTTAAAATCTATTTTGTCTGACATAAGTAAAGCTGCCCCTGCTTTCTTTTGGTTTCCATTTGTGTGAAACGTCTTTTTCCATTTCTTTCAGGCTGTGTGTATTCTACATCTGAAGCAAGTCTCTTGTAGGTTGCAGATAGATGGGTCTTGTTTTGTTTTTGTTTTGTTTTTTTGTTCATTCAGTCACTATGTGTCTTTGGTTGGAGAATTTAGTCCATTTATATTAAAGTATTTATTGATATATCTGTATTTATTGCCATTTTGTTCATTGTTTTCTGGCTGTTTTGTAGTTCCTTTCTTCCCTTCTTGCTCTCTTCCTTTGTGGTTTGATGGTTTTCTTTAGTGTTATGCTTAGATTCTTTTCTTACTATCTTTGTGTATCTCCTATAGATGTTTGCTTTGTGGGTTATCATGAGGCTCACACATAACAGCCTATATATATAACAATATTTTTTTTTTATATATAACAATATTTTAAGTTGATAGCAATTTAAGATTTTTGTTTTTGTTTTTTAAGATTTACTTATTTTAGAGAGAGCACACATTTGAGCAGGGGGAGGGACAGAGGGAGAGAGAATCTCAAGCGGACTCTGTGCTGAGTGTGGAGCCCAGTGCTTCATTGACCTGAGCTGAAACCCAGAGTTGGACCGTCAACCGCATCCTGATAGCAGCTTAAGTTTGAATGCATTCTAGAATTCTACATTTTTACTTACCCCTGCATTTTATGTTTTTGAGGTCACATTTTACATCTTTTTCCTTTGTGTATCCCTTAACTGATTATTTGTAATTACAGTTCTTTTTACTAATTATGTCTTTTAACCTTTATAGTAGCTTTATGTGATTTAATCCACTGCTTTTAGTCTGTCTTTACCAGTGAGATTTATACTTACATGTTTTCTTGTTACTAATTAGTGTACTTTCTTTTCAGCTTAAAGATTTCCCTTTAACATTTCATGTAAAGCCAGTTTAGATGATGAACTTCTTTAGCTTTTACTTGTCTGGAAAACTTTCTCTCTCCTTTAATTCTGAATGATAACTTTGCTGGGTAGAGTATTTTTAGTTGGGAGTTTTTTCCTTTCAGCGCTTTGAATATAATGTGCACTTTCTTCTGGCCTGCAAAGTTTCTGCTGAAAAATCTGCTGAAAGTCTTATGCAGGCCTGGGGGAGGAAGGGGTCCTTTGTATGTAAAAGTTGTTTTCCTCTTGCTTCTTTTTAGATTATCTCTTTATCTTTTACTTTTGACATTTTATTTACACTGTGTCTTGGTGTGGATCTTTTGGAGTTCATTTTTATAGGATCTTTTGGGCTTCCTGGATCTGGATGTCTGTTTCTCCATGTTAGGGAAGTTTGCAGCCACTATTTCTTCAAATAAGTTTTCTGCCCATTTGTCTCTCCTCCTTTGGGTACCCGTATAATGTGGATGTTATTCTGCTTGATGTTGTTCCACAGGTTCCTTAAACTATTTCAGTTTAATTTTTTTTTTTTCTTTTTGCTTCTCTGCTTGTTTGAATCCCACTGCTCTATCTTCTAGATCATTGCTTCGCTCCTACTTAATGTAGTCTGCTATTGAATCCCTCTAGTTTAGTTTCTTTCTTTTTTTTTTTTTCAGATCAGTTACTGTCTTCTTCAGCTTTGTGACTTCTCTTTGCTACTCTCTTACATTTTCTATTTGTGTTCATTGATTTTTTCCCCCCAAGTTCGGTGAACATCTTTATGACCATTTTCACTCTGTCAGGTAAATTAGTTATCTGTCTCATTAGGTTTTTTTCTTCTGAGGTTTTATCTTTTTTTGTTTGGAACATATTTTTTCTGTTTCCTCTTTTTGCTTCAGTGTGGTTATTTCTGTGTTTAGGGAAAACAGCTATCTCTTCTAGTCTTGAAGGAGTGGCCTTGTGTAGGAGATGATCTTTATCTTTCAGCCTTGCTCTAGCTCTTCTGTTTCTCAAACCTTCGTGTTTGTTTAAGCAGTCTGATTTATATTTGATTGGAACCAACTATTGAGGATGTTCCAAGACCCGTCAGTGTCGGAAAGGGAGGGATCTCAGTCAGCGCCTAGATTCAGGTTGATTGGAAGCCAGACCTCAGCAGCTTTTAATGTATGCAAATATATATAGTCCTATGGGACCACAATTGTAAATCCTCTGGCCTGCAGACCAGGTGATCTGGAGATATCCCTTGGACTACAGTTGGAAAAGTCAGAGCATAAGATGAGTAAAAAGCTCCTTTCTGAGAGGTACCAATAGCTGTAATGGGGTCAGTGGAGAGCACAAGGATGGTATCCCCTGCCCTACATTACCTGAGAGCACCTCTGTAGACTTTAGATGTGTAGCAAACCTGAAGTCTGTCCCTTAGGCTGAAGCTCCAGGACCTGTAAGTAGGCCTTTTCCCAGAAAGACTGGGGGTATGTTTCAGCCTGTGTAGTGCCCTGAGCATGGTAGCCTGCCAAGAACTGTTTGATTATTACTTTCTCAGGGGACCCAGGAATGCAGGTCTCCCTGGCCACCAGAGCCAGATGATCAGGGAGCATCTCCTGTGTGGAGTGTGTGTGACTAACAGCTTTAGTGCAGCTGCGGGAGCATACAGGGCTGGGGTGCACCTGCCAGCTTTAGTGGGGCTACAGGAGAGTGCAGGGTCGGAGTGCACCACCGGTGCTATCAGAGTAGAAGGGGAGTGCAGCAGGGTGCCTGGCAGTGCCTTCGTCCATGGACAGAGTCCCAACAGGCCCCTGCCCCTCCCGTGGCTGGTTTAAGATCAGCAAATGAATCTTCCTCACAACAGCGTAGTGGCTTTTCAAACAGCTACTTTGTGTTCATCCCTGGCACGAGTGAGTCTGTGTGCAATCCTTTTTAGAGAAGTATATCAATTCCATTCCTTACAGCCTGTTTGGTCCACCGGATGTAAGCCCCACTGGCAAATAAAGAGGTAGCAGTATGTATATATCCTCTCTTTTAGAGGGTGACAAAAGAATCATCTGATAAAGTATCATACCTATTACCAGTGGTACTTTGCAGAGTAGACCTCAAGTACTACAGTCTACATTTATGTACTTTGTATTTGCATACTAAAATGGAGTTGCAGTCTGAAATATTGTCAAAAATATGCCCAAGTGAAAATTTTTGTTAGGTGATTCCAATTTGTACTATATCTTGCCACGCATTAGTAATTTGCCAGATTTGGTCAAAGTCAATCAATTTCCTTTAAGTCACTTAATCACCTTTAAAGTTATGGAAAAGGAAAACAGAACTGAATAGTTGAGACCGTTTTTTGACCAGATGACAGTTAAAATCAGCTAACTACTTTTCATTTTTATGTATTAGGAAATTTTTGGTTAATCACGTTGCTCTCAAATGTGTTTTATGATCACGTATGTCAGCTGTAATAGCATGTCTGAATTTAGTAGGCAGGTGAAATTGGTTTTAGTTGGCAGGTGAAATTGGTTTTAGTTAGGATTGTAGGATTGCTTTGATTAGCCAAAACTATTTCTTAAGAGAATCTCTCTTATTCTAACAGATATTAATTCTAAGGAGTACTTTCTGTGTTTTTTAGTCGGCCATATACTAACAAGGTCATCACTTTATGGTACCGTCCACCTGAACTGTTGTTGGGAGAAGAAAGATATACACCTGCTATTGATGTATGGAGCTGTGGGTAAGATAGGCTTACTGACCAGTTTAATTTACTTGAAATTTTTGGTAGTGAAGTAAAATCATGTCATTTGGTAATGATGGATATTTTTTTCCACTAGATGTATCCTTGGTGAACTCTTTACTAAAAAACCTATATTTCAAGCAAATCAAGAACTTGCACAACTAGAATTAATAAGGTAAGCTCATGATTGTAATATTTGTTGGGGGTGTGTAATAAGGAGGTTTTAAGTCTTTCAAGTTTGTGTCTTTAGGAGAACAGCATGGTTTTCTTGAAGGCTAATGATTGCTGAACGGAGGAGAAACTGTAATGTGGGCACTTCTTGATACTTGTTCTAGTAAAGTTAAGGATCTCAAAGTCCCTAAATCTTTTTTGCAATTAAATGAAAGGGCGGGGGGCCCAAAAAATTAAGACCAGGAAGAAAGAGTAAATAAATATGAGGAAGGAGAGAATAAATGGTAGATAAACTTTTTTTTAGTATGGCAGGATGGAAGAATTAATGTTTGGTGGGTACTGTAAAGACTTACTCTGTTTTACATCACATATGCATAATGTTTATATGTGAATGTTTATACATGGAAACATGTGTATGTACCCACAGGCATCAGTCTTCGTTATTTGGAGCCTATTGTAGGGCCTCAGTCATAAGGACATACATGCTAATCACCTTTCTCTTCATGTAATGTTTTAAAGTAATTCTTTTATTTTTTAAAAAAAAGCTTTGGCTTTCATATATAGTAATGTGAATTTGCAACTTCTAAGTTTTGTGTGTGTCTCAAAATATGGATGAGAACTTTTAGGAAAGATATTGGTATGAGGCACAGATACCAATATACTATGAACCTTCCCTTCAATAGACTTATTGGATTAATTGATGCTCTCCAGTCCCTCTGTAAGTAACAGCATGATAACATGACACACTAAATGTTTACAGCTAGTAGGCTACTACTCTCTAGTAAGACTATGTATTTATCCTACCTGTTGAAGTATGGTGACTAAGAGGTGGTTGTTTCCAATTTTGTATACCAACTTTTTATTATTATACGTGTGTCCTTTAAATATACACAGATGCACTGCTTTGCAAAGACTTAACAAAGTTGCTATCAAATTAACTGGGTGGGAGGCAAGTTAATTTAAGTTAGAAAGGTAAGTCATAAAAATTTAGAAGAATTTAGTACTCAAAATGCTTTAAATCCTTGATAATGTGGTTTGTTCAAGAAAGGTAATGCAGATTCAGTGAATCCTCTGTTCAAAGAGAGGCCTTGCCCTGTGTCAGAAAATTGGAGAATGTACATTTTAAAATTTTCAGTTATAATAAAATGTTTAAATTATGTATCTGTGTTTCTTTATTTTTTTTTTTATGATTCCCTCTTACCCATTTTTTCAGTTAAAAGGCAGTGGTCCTGATTCTTTGGATACTAGGGCTTCTATTAATGATGTTAACTTTTATTTATACATGATGCAAGCATTTTTCTAAGAATTTCACTTGAATTAGCCTCAGGTAAGCTTCATACAACCTTCCGTTTTCTTTTTATAGTTAAGAAAATGGAACCTTAGAAAGTGAAAAATTTGTCTGGGGTCATATAACTAGCAAGTGGCAAAATCGAGATTTGAATTTAGACAGTTTTACCATAGTAGCTAAGCTTTTAACTAATTCTCTACACCATGTAGGAAATAAGACTTCCTGGAGCTTTTAGGTTAGTATAACACATACATCAACAATTGACAAAAACATCCTGAAAAATTTCTGTAGAATCTTAATCCAAAAATTCTAAAGGAAAGATGAGCCAATCAAATCTAGCTTTTCATTAAAAATCAACTTGCTGAGTCAAGTAGGAGTCATCCAAAGAATACAAGAATGTTTCAGTTTTAGGACATCTATTATTATAATTCATCACTTTAATAGAAGTAAAGTAATATGTTTTTCTTGGTAGGTGTTGAATAAGCATTTGCTAGAATACGGACTAAGTGTAAAAGTATACTTGTTTAACATGGTGAAAATATGTATTGTAGACTAATAGCCAGAATAATATTTAGTGGTGAAATACTAGAAGATGTAAAACAAGAATGATAAAAATTGTCTTCTAGTATCATTATTTTAAGAATGTTTTAGAAGTACTAACCAGTTAACTGGTAAGTGACCCGGTAAGAGGTATAAAGAGAGTGGCAGGATGAATGCAGTATTGTCATAATTTGTATGTGAGAACATTGCACACAGGCAGCCTGCAAGGAAATTACCTGAAACATCTTAAGTAAAAGAGTCTAATAAAATGACAAGTGTTGGGAAAATGTTTGTGTACATTGTGTGTAACATATGAACACAATATCCTAATATACGAATACATATATACTAAAAGCAATAGCTTCTTAAAAATATGTACCAATAATAACCAGTTAGAAATGTACATGAAGGAAAGATGCCTTTAACAAAAGCACCACCATATATGCCCCAGGGATATTGAAAACTATAATGTCTCACGGAAAATTGTAAAGCAGATTTAAAGTAACTATTGGGAACAGCATATCTCGTTTTTGGTTGGAAGTCTTAACTTTTTTAAAGGTGGCAATTCAACATGTATTAATCATTATAGTCCTAATGCGAATTTCAAATGACAGTCTCCCTCCAGATAAACATTAAAATAACCAGAAAAATTCTTAAAAAGAAGGAAAATTTGGCATATCATATGTTAAAATTATAGCAACTAAAACCATTTTAGCACAAGATACATAGATGAAGTGGTGGAAGTACAGGGGAAGTCCAGAAATAAAGCCAGTTTATATGGACCTCCGAATATGCTATAGAAGTCATTTCAAGTCAGGGGGTATTAATTGAACAAGTATGCATTGGTTTCTGCTTGTGTGCCAGTTCCGGGGCACTGAGGATACAATGAAGGGTGGGGGTTGTATCCTCAGTGCCTAGTAACTAGCACACAACTTTTTCTAGTTTCTAATTGGGAGAGACAAGACAAATTAACAAAATATATCAGGTGGTGATAAGGGTAAGGAGATAGAAAATGATAGGAGGCAGTGTTATAGAGAGAGTCCAGGAGTTTCTCCCAGAAGGTATCATTTGTGCAGGGAACTGAGTGAAGTGAGGGAACAACAAAGTAGTAAAGATCTTGAGGCATGAGTGTACTTAGAATATCTTATGAACATGTAAAGTTGGTTAGTGAACCATATAGAAAAAAAAAAAGAAAGCTCAATCCATCCACTTGGTGACATACTGTATAGATATTAAAAAGGAAATGGTAGACCTGGAGATGTTGACATAGGAAAGCAACATCGTTTCATGATGAGCGGCTTTATAGAAGGCTGTTTGGTTGGATCCCATTTAGGTAAAACAGACACATCAAAAGAGTCTGGAATTGTTCTGTGAGCATGGATTTGTGAGAGGGCTGTGAAGAGGGCTATTTTACATTCCAATTTATATATTTCAGCATGTTTTTGTTTTGTTGGTAAAATACCAAATATTTGTAATAGTATAAAAAGGTGCTGCAATTTTGATTCTGTGGCATTAAGTATTTTTAAAACGTAAGGAAAAAAGTTTCTGACAAAAGAAACAGTTTTCTCCCTGTTAGGAAGGAGGCAGCAGAGTGTATTAATTGAAAGGGTGGGCTTTGGATCTTACAGACCTGGGGTTCTAATGCCAGCTCAACTACTTCCTGCCCTTGGGACTTAGGGTAAGTTCCACAGTGCTCTCAGTTTGTTTCTTCACAAGTAAAACAGGACTAATCAAATGCTTAGGGTTACAAGAGTCAAATAAATGTAAGTTTCCTATATATTTCTTCCCCTCACTTTACTTGCAGTAATGCTGGGATATATCCCCAATCTAAAGTCCCCGGAATGATGAGTTCTCATCTGCATTGTACAGAAATATGTATGAACTAATGAAAGGTGGGAATACTAATCAGAATCTGTCTTAAAAAGTTTCACACAGCAGTGGTCAGGTTATTTGTACTTAGCCTTGTTCCAAAAACTATTTTAGGCAAATTACAGAAGTTTTGTGATAGAAATAGTGTGGGTTTAAAAGTGATGGCAAAAGGTGCCTGGGTGGCTCAGTAGGTTAAGCGTCTGCCTTTGGCTCAGGTCATGATCCCAGGGTCCTGGGATCGAGCCTTACATCAGGCTCCTTGCTCCACGGGGAGCTTGTTTCTCCCCTGCCTGCCTTTCCCCCTGCTTGTGCTTGCTCTCTGTCTCTCTCTCTCCCTCGCTCTCTCTGTGTCAAATAAAAAATCTTAGGAAAAAGAAAAGTGATGGTAAAAGAAAGTAAAAAACAGGTGATGACAAAATGGGATGAATGAAGGCAAAAAATGTTTTTTAACATAAGGGTCACACTTTTAACCTAAGCCTTCTAGCAGCCTATAAAAAACCTTTATATCACACAGTGTACATTGCTTTTGAAATTAAAAAACAAAAAACATTTACAATCACGGAAAAAATTAGTAAGTAGATTGGAATGAAAAGAACTCTACTACTCCTGTCTGACCTCCACTCCCTCGCCCCACCCATACACACAAAGCCTGAGGCCTAGATGGTCACACAGGTGAGATTTTTAGAACTTTAAAGGCTTAGACTTTGATTGTTCTAGAATATAGGTAAAGAAGGAAAGCTCCCAGATTTTTAAAATTGAAGCATGTATATCTTCATAGAACAATAGCATAAAAAAATCCTACAAATTGGTACTTTTTGCTCTAAGAATTTCTCTGCACCCTTAAAAATTATGAAAGATCCCAGGAGCTTTGTTTATGCTGATTGTATTTATTGATATTTATCGTACTAGAAATTAAAACTGAGAAAGTAAAAATACCTATTTTAAAACAATATGTTAACAATGTTTAATTATAAAACGTCTGTATTTTCCAAATTGAAATAAATGTTGGTGAAATGAGTAGCACTGTTTTACATTTTTACATATCTTTTAATGTCTGGCTTAATAGAATAACATCTGGATTCTCCTTTCTGTAATAACGCTGTTTTCAATAGTCTTTCAGATAATCGTGCGTATTCTTCTTTGAAATTACACTAAATAAGTGGTAATTTCTTATAGGTTAGTTGTAATATACGGTCTGAAAATATATGAAGGGATATTTTGTATTGTAATATATTAAAATCCATTAGTCTATCTTGCACTCTGGATCTGTGATGATTTTGTAGCATTGGTAATATGGAAACTAATGGGTCACCTATTTTAGCAGATCTTCTAAATATAACATTTCATTATATAATTTTGGTTATCAGCACTAATCTCATCAGAAAAGCCGGTAGGTATTTATTGTGAAGCTGTCAAGTCCATGGCTTTCTAGTATTCTAATTTTCTCCTGAAAGCTCGGATTTTATAATTGAACATAAATACCGCAATTGTCATCCTTGAAGTAACAAGCCGACTTTGTTCACATGTGAGAAAATGTCTGGCAGATACCCAACTCTGAGTGACCATAGTGTGTTGCTTATTCAAATAGGTAAAAATGACTGTCCATGAAAAAAACACAGCTACTTCAGCTTGTAGCTCAAATAATTGCACAAGTGCGTCTCAGGATAGCTATCAGAATTTCTTGAGCAGCAAAAGTGCTTTATGAGTATTTTCTATTTCATCTCACTGAGAATATAAAGAAGATACATATTCTTCTAAATAGTGTTAGGGTTTAATAACATTAACGATTTTTTTTTTTACCATTTCAACAAGTACATTCTTAAGTGGAATGGCTGGTGTGTCTCTCCCCCACCCCCACCCCGGGAGATGGTATAGTAGTGAAGAGTATTTACTGCTGATAGTTTGGTGCCACTGCCTTGAATTGTGCTATGGTGCTGGTCATTCTCCTCACTATTGGTTTTGTACCATTAGTGCAAAATCAACACACTGAAAAAGGCAAATAATGTCTTAGTAACACCTTTCACCTGCCAGACCCCTGAAGAGTCTGAACCCCATTTTTGAGAACTCCTGTATACCAATCTCACATAGGAATATTGATGCACAACATCTAAATGAACAAGTAGAATACAGCATTACACTAAAATGACAGTACTTTACTGAGGGCAGGAAGTATTCCTCTGTTGAATGTAAGCGTAGGTATTAGGAAAGCTCTTAATATGATTCATGACATTAGATACTCGGGGTAAAATGCAGATGATGATTATAATAGTTTCTAAAAATGAAACAAAACTAAAGTATCCTTTAAAAACTTAAAAGCCACAAATATAAAGCCCGTAGTAAAAAGGAATAAATGAATTCTTAACAGGATATATGTGTGAGTTTGTGTGTGTGTCTGTGATTATCTTTGTTATCAAGTGTTATTTTTCTCAAACCAAAAGTCGTCATCCTTCCTAGTTGTAAACAATGAGAGTGAGTACTCCCATTAAAGTCAGAAACCAAACAAAACTACCCAATATTGTGTGGCATCACTGTAACATTGTTTAGAAATTGCCACATACCATACCATATCATGATAAAGAGGTATGCATGTTTGAAAAAATAGACAAGAATTGATTATAGGTGATAAGATTGTAAACCTGGAAAAGCCTCAGAGAAACTATTAAAACTATGGTAGGAGCCATAGGATCTCAGATGGCTATCTAAAACTTTATATGTCATATGTAAGATGTTTTCTATAACAAAACTTCTCTATTTACTGCTTAGACTGTATAGTAGGAATAAGAATACATTAAAAAACAAAAAAAACTGATAAAAAGCAATATATGAGATCTAATTGAAGACATGTAAATATAAAGCTGAAGAGAATAGAAAAATTGGATATTTCTGGGATAGAAGTATTAAGCCTTCTGAAGATAGCAATCCTTTCTAAATTAATCTATAAATTCAGAGCAGCAGTTGAATCCAAACAGATGCACTTACTTTTGGAGTGCGACAGCGTTGATGCTACAGTTTATCCTAGGAAAATGCGGAGGAGAATAATTAGAGGAATGGCTTATAGAAGGCTTTGTCCTGTTGCCCTTGGAAAAAGTAAAAGCTACTATATGGTATTAATACCAGAGTATATAGATCAGGATAGATTCCCAAAATAGACTTTAGATATTTGGGGATTTAGTATATGATACATCTCAAGACTTCTTCGGTAAGTGATTTTGAGGGAACTGGCTGGCCATCAGGCTCATTTTTGCTAGTATGCAGTTACCATCTATTGCTGTCCTATCTGCTTCCCTAGTTTCTAGTAACTTTCTCTGCCTCAGTACGTCTGTTCTGTCCTGTGTGCTGCTATCAGCTAGATAACTACTCCGCTATCTTCCCACAACACATAGAGTAAAATAATTGAAACTCTTTAGCTAAGAGGTAATGAAACTTACTTTTATTGAAGGGCTGTTGAACAGTCCAGATGCCAGTTCATTTAATCTCACAGCTCTGAAGTAAAATGAAACCTCTCTTTTACAAAAGAAGAAACAGATTCTTCAGCAATGCATTTTGACCAATGCCACAGACAGGTTTCAGTTTTAAAGTTTGTTTTCAAAGTCTGTCTTCATTATAGTTAGGCAAGTTGCCTTTTAAAACATTGTGTGGCTCCTATCTGTGCTCTCAGCTAACCTTCCCTGAGCCCTAAATTCCACCTGTTTCCTTTGTCTTCCTCCCACATGTCTGTACTTGAATACTTCCATGACTCTGTGCACTTCTATTTGCCAGGAACATTTCTCTTACTTCCTTTCCACCTGTCTGTTGTTTACTTATCCTTGGAGCTGTAGCCAAAATTCTGCACCTCTTCCATACTTGAGTACATGTTCTTGTATTTCTGCAGTTGAAAGTATCCTTCATTTTTAAAAATTTCAATATACTTCATACTTCTGTAATAATACATCAATCTGCCTGGGATTATTTATATACTTACTTGGAGAAGTACACAAAAGTGAGAGACACGGTTCCTAAACTATTAATTTATAAGCAAAACAGGCAGGTAAACCAAGATACAAAGCAGCATGAAATATAAGAAAGTGTCAAAAGAAACAAGTAGAATGCAGAATGACCCTTCTGAATGGCCATGGGGATACAGAAGACTGCACTGAATAGATTATTTTGATCTGAATCTTGAGAAATGAAAAAGATTCTCCACTAGTTAGAATCTAGGGAGAGAGAATATGATCACGGACAAGGAAGAGTGTGGTTGGTCCGTGGGGAGAGATGAACTGGGAATGAGACCAGCAAGGCAGATTGAGACCAGATCGTAGAACCATCCTCCCGGGGTCAGCCTTGTTTCCTAAGGGAACCACTATTTTTGAGGAGGTTGTAAAAATCCAGTTGTGAGGAAGAAGAGACTGGCCATGTACAAAGAGGCTCTTACTACCTTTTTAGAAGCTTGTGTTTCTAAAAATCCTAAACTATATTGAAACCAAAAAAGAACATTTCAGTGACATAGCTTAAAAAAGATGAGAAGTTGTCTTAGTAAATATGTATGTTTCTGAGATAGCATTCTACAGCTCAGCTAAAGGATGGCTTGACAATGTTAGTCATCACTTGTTTATGCACACTGGTGCATGCATTTATATTTATTATGTACAGAACATTTTTATTTTTAGTCAGTGATGCATGGACATTTCCTCTTCACATGTGAAGATCAGCTGAGCATTTTATGTTCAGTGTACATTTATTTTTTAGATTCAGTATATGCAAGTTAAGCATATTTAACAAATTTTTCATCTACATCTTGCTGAGTGAGTTTTTAAACGCTTACCAGCTGGAGTTACCTCTACACATCGTAACAGGGACTTAGTAGTTAGTACAAAAATAGGGCTTTCAAGCTACAGATAAGCAGAGAGTAAAGCAGTTAAAATTTCTCAATACCTTGAAATCAGTGGCACTACTTAAGCTGAAGAACTTCTGTTTCAAGAATGTTACTTTGAGGGTCCTCCTGTTGATCAAATGGAGCAGCAGACATGACAGTATAGTTCCCTTCCTGGGTGTAGGAAATTTGTTTCCGCTGTTCTCACAGACTTCATCATATTCATGAGGAGAAGTAGTGACAGGTACCTATAAGACCAGAGAAAGACATAAACCTACACTGTGGTTCCTTAATTTATTGGTATAAAATTTTTCATCTTGGTTCAAGATATGGTCAGCATATTTGGAGTGTTACCTGTGTTTTAAGACTTGATTTTGCAAATATGAAGGTTTTCTTTTTAGGAATTGGAATGTTTGGAGTGTTAGAAATATCCACTGAAAATAAATTGATTTCTTAAAACAAGTAATTAAATTGGGATGCTAAAATATTTAATGAAGTTTCTTATACATTGTATCAAGACTAACTTCTCTGTGTTGAAGAATGAGGTGATGTTTTATATAGCAGTTGTCTGTATTTTTTTCTTTTGTAGAGTTTATATTGATGTACATCTTTTTGTGTGTTGTTTAGCCGTATATGTGGGAGTCCATGTCCTGCAGTGTGGCCCGATGTAATCAAACTACCATATTTCAACACCATGAAACCAAAGAAGCAATATCGTCGAAAGTTAAGAGAAGAATTTGTTTTGTAAGAAAGGGATGCTTAAGTGTCCATATCACATTGAATTATTTTTTCTTTTTTTTAGTTATTTCTTGAGAATTCTAAATGTCACTCTGTCCTCTATTGACCCAAGGTAGACCTATCACAGTTCTTCTATATCCTTTAATTTTGAATTTCCCTTTGCTACATGCAAATTACTATCTCACTGTCATTATGGTATCAGTGATTTAGGGTTGTGTGTTTCATTTGGAGCTTACATGACAGAACGTGAACACCATTTAAAATTTTAATGAAGCAACTTTCGTGTTATTTGAGCTCAGGTTTTTATTTTGTTATAGGACAGCTCTTAATTTATGGTATCGCAAATTTCCAACAGTAATAAAATACACCATCGTTGGCCAATTTTCAAAGTATTTAGAATAATAGTTAAAAATTATGTAAAAATGACTATTTCTTCAAAGGAAAATTTGGAATTTATTGGAATAAAGTAGAGCAAACATGTTATAAAATGTCAGTAGCTTAAAGAAACATTAAACTTGTGTCAGAGACCACGTATGACTTTTGTCATCCTCTCCTGCCAGTATTCCTGCAGCCGCACTAGACTTATTTGATTACATGCTCGCCTTGGATCCTAGTAAGCGCTGCACTGCAGAACAGGCTCTCCAGTGCGAGTTCCTCCGGGACGTGGAACCCTCAAAAATGCCTCCACCAGAGTAAGTGGCTTTTCATTATGTTAGATCCCATCTGGCCAGTTTTAATAGCATCTATATAAAACAATCAGAAGCTCTTCCATGATTAGTTAAGTCAAAAGAAATAGCATAAATCAAAAGAAATAGTAGTAATACACATAGTTTGCACATCTAGAATGCAGAACCTTGCTTCATGTTCAGCTAACCATAGGATTAGCAAGAGCAGCCTTCCTCTATTTTATTAATAGATTTCAACTCTAAGAAAATATTCCTGGTGCTAGTATTATTCTGGTACTACTTCTACCAGGCCTAGTGTTTATACTGCTACTAATTGCTATAGTTAAAAATTTGAGTGCTATGCTAAGTATTTTCTTGTATTATATACTATCAGGTGGGTATTATTATTGTCACTATTCTACAGAGGAGGAAGCAGGCTCAAAGAGGTTAAGAAACTTGCCCAAGAATACAAATCTAGTTAAGGGTGGAGCCAGCAAGTTCAGTTAAGAAGAGCAGTTCTGAAATACTCCTTGGCAGACTATCCAATAGAAAATCCTTATCATTGGATAAAAGCATTATTAACAAAAGCCACTATAGAATGAGTTTATTGTATGATGGAGAGAAAATGTATAGAGTTTGGGAGTCAGAATAGCTTGGTTCTTGAACCTTCATTCCCTTGTGGCTCCTATAATTTCTCTAGATTGATTTGGGGGAAAGAGGGGACAAAGCAGTCCATTTGGTTCTTTTTGATAGAATCTAGAAAATTTGTAGGGATAACTTAAAAAATTATGATGAGCATCATAAAAGCAAGCCTATTCCTATAATAAAATGTTTCCATGTAATAAAATAAGCATATTATGAATGAAAAACATGGGCTTTGGAGTTCCAAATCCTGGCTCTTCCACTTATCACTTAGATTGGGCTTAAATATTTCTAAGACCTTCATATTCAGCCTTATTAAGTTTTTATTGAACTATATATGAGTTGCCATTATGGGATGGTTTGAAAGAAAAAGGATCTCATTTGATATGTTGAATGATCTGAATCATTCACTTTTGAATTAATTGTTTCGTGGTGGGTTTTTTTTTTTTTTTTTTTTTTTTTTTGCTTATCGACAGTCTCGAAACTTTGACTCTAGTACCCCTTCAAAGAATTCTTTTCAACTTTTAATTTGGAAACATTTCACCTCTACAGAAAAACAGGAAGAATAGTACAATGAGCATTCGTATACCCTTCACCTAGATTCAGTAGTTATTAACATCTGCTTTATCACTATATATAAGCTTTTTTTATATTGTGGGAGTGATACAACACATAAATAATTTGCTGTCTATCTGTAAGAGCTAGGACTTTTAACTAAGTACGATTATAAAGCATAAGAAATTTAACATTGCAGTACCTAGTAGACAGTCCATATTCAAATTTCTCCAGTTGGCCCAGTAATTTCCTTTATAGTCTGGTTTTTTGTTTTTTTTTGTCTTGGATGAAGAATTCATTCAAAGCTCACACATTTCATTTAGTTGCAGTGTCTCTTCAATCTTTAATTACTCTTTGGGCAGGCTTTTATGACATTGACATATTTGAAGAGTTCAAGCTAGCTATTTTGTAAAACATTCTATAATCTAGCTTTAATTGCTTTCTTGTGATCAGAATTAGAGTAACATTTTGTGTGCGTGTCAAGAATACCACTTAGGTAGTGAGGTGTGCTTCCTGCTTTATCCTATCAAGAGGAATATAAGGTCATTTTTCTCCCAAGGTAATACTAAGTTGATCTCTTGGTTTAGGTGGTCCACATGAAAGAATTCTGGTAAAAGCTATATTGAGCACATTTTTAATTAACATCTAAACTTTTTTTAATCAAGGGTTGGAATAGTTGCAAAAGATATAAATTTCAGTGTATGGTAAGTGTTGACACTTTTAAATGGGGCAGTTACATCACTCTTGTAAATGTATCTGGTGGGATCAAAGTATCTTAGCATTTTGATATTCACCAAGAGTCATTTAAGTTTAAAAAAGGAAAGAAAATTGTTGAATCACTATGTTGTACCCCTGAAACTAATACAATATTATATGTCAACTATACGTCAGTTAAAATTTTTTTAAAAAAAGGAAAGAGGTGCCTGGGTGGCTCAGTCAGTTAAGTGTCCAACTCTGATCTTAGCTCAGGTCTTAATCTCTGGGTCACGAATTTAAGCCGTGTTGGGCTCCATGTTGGGTGTGGAGCCTACTTAAAAAATAAAAAATAAATATATATATAAATGTATATGTAAATTTAGTTGGAAATGCAACCTAATGAAATAGTAGGGCTGTGATTTTTTCCCCCCAGGTAATGCTAATATCTATCAGTTAATACTCTTTATTCTAGGGGGCACCTGGGTGGCTCTGGGTTAAAGCCTCTGCCTTCGGCTCAGGTCATGATCTCAGGGTCCTGGGATTGAGCCCCCCATCGGGCTCTCTGCTCAGCGGGGAGCCTGCTTCCCCCTCTCTCTCTGCCTACTTGTAATCTGTCAAATAAATAAATAAAATCTTAAAAAAAAAATACCCTTTATTCTAGAATGAGGAAGTCCTACATTAATTGTAATTTTATTTTTTATTTTTATAAGTACTCTTGTAAATAAGCCTTTGCGAACGGATGGACTTTTGTCATAGTTTTATCACTGAGTTCTTTGCATTTCTTTCACATTATTTGCAAAAATCACATAGTGATTTATCATCAGAAATTATAATGATCTTTCAGATATCAACTTTAGGATTCTTTCTCATAATTTTCTTGATAATAAAAAATTGGAAACCATGTGACTTGAAAAGACTTTTTTTTTAATCTAGTAATTAGATTTTTTTCAAAATTTGAGAAAATAAGCTAAAGAAGCTTTACCAATACTTATTAAATGACTTCTTGTTTTTGTTTTTTTTAGAGGAGGGCACGCGAACCAGGGGTGGGGGGCTGGGGAGGGGCAGAGGAAGAGGTAGAGAGTTTTTTTATTAAAGATTTTTAGGGGACTCCTGGGTGGCTCAATTGTTAAGCATCTGCCTTCAGCTCAGGTCATGATCCCAGGGTCCTGGGATCGAGCCCCACATCGGGCTCCCTGCTTGGCAGGAAGCCTGCTTCTCTCTCTCCCATTCCCTCTGCTTGTGTTCCCTCTCTCGCTGTGTTTCTGTCAAATAAATAAAATCTTAAATAAATAAATAAATAAATAAAATAAAATAAAATAAAAAATAAAGATTTTTATTTATTTGAGAGAGAGAAATCCCAGGACCTTGGGATCATGACCTGAGCCAAAGGCAGCTGTTTAACCAACTGAGCCACCCAGGCGCCCCAGAGAGAGAATCTTAAGCTGGCTCCACACCCAGTGCAGTCCCCAACATGGGGCTCAATCTCACAACCCTGAGATCATGATCTGAGCCTAAGTCAGGAGTTGTTCGCTTAGCCAACTGAGTCATCCAGGTGCACCTAAATGACTTTTTACACTTGGTACTTTTTCTTTTATTAGTATTTGTTTCATCCAGTATACGTAGAAAAGTTTAGGAAGTCAACATGTAATGTCAGTACAACTTTGCCAATCCATATGTTAGATTGTTTTTCTTATTACATGTTTTTGTGAAAACCTTAGAACTGTAGATACATCCCATTTAATTAATGGGAAACGCCTGCCATGTAACCTAATTGGAAACTGTGCCCATGTTGTCAAACACATCACCTAAATTCACTTAATTTTCATCAGAACACAACTGACTGCATTTCTCCATTAAAAATAAGGATATTAAAAAAAAAAAAAAGGATATTAATACACACTTTGGTGAACAGGCTGTAATCCAGTAATAAATTAGGGATACATCACTAAAGCAGTCAGGTTGAAATTATAATGCTATTGATTCAATATATAAATTAAAAGTTATATAAACATCTCTGATTATTTTGTAATATGTAATAGGTAGTTAAAATGATAAATTGTGAGGTGAGGACTATGAAGAAGAGCATTGGTATGGTATTCCTTTGGGAACTATGTATGTATTTAACTCTTGTGATCACTTTTTTCGGAGTAATCAAATGAGAATGGGATATTAAAAGAAAAAACCAGAACAACTATATTAATTGTATTAGATGTGGTGTCAGATTTTTCTGATTTAATGAAAAGAAAGCATTTATCGCTAAAAAGTGAATTAGAATGACAGCTAGCCTATAATTTTATTTTTTCTAAACAGCAAGTAAAAAGCACTGAACGATTTATAAGATAAAATGTGATCAACTATAATTGGAATAAATATTTCATGATGTGATTTGATTAAAGTAGTTTTCAACTGTCGTGTTGAATGATAAATGGTATCAAACATGAATATAGTGCCTGCTGTGTGAGAGGCACTGTCCGGCACTTACATATGTTAACATATATTACCTCTACCCCATAAGGTAGATTGTATTGCTAATCTCATTTTTAAAGATAAGGAAACTGAGGCACAGAGGTCAAGGTACTTGCCTGATGAGACACAATAAGTAAGTGGCTGAGCCAGTATTTGAACCTTCAAAAAAAGCACATAAAAATTTGGTCATCTTGGAAAACATTGCTGATGTATCCAGAGTCAGCATCACTAACCTATATGTTTCAGCTATTTGTTGGGTAATGTTTATTTTTCCTAGAGATGAGTGTTGAGATAATCCATAGAGGAATCTTATAGCTTTAAATAGTGGGAGGGAACCAAAGCCCTTGTGAGTGGATTTCTTTGCTAGCTTTCCTCTCACGGGGCTTTCCTGCAAGAACGTCAGGGCAAAAGAAGTGAAGTCACTCCAGTTTCCCTACTCTGCAGTATATCTGAATTCAGAATATCCCACCAGGGACTAAGGCCACACATGATACATACACATGCACAGCACACAGAAAAGAAAGTCTTTGGCGGGTTTATGATGCCTTAAAGCTTCCCAATATCAATATTTCAAATTGTACCTTTGTTTGTTACTCCAGGAGGTTTTTACACGCTGAGGCAATGCACCATAGTAAGATGGCTGAGAGGTATGCCTTTGTTTTGTTTTTGGACCTCAGGTGCATAGACTTGGTTTAATCATAATCCTTGTGTCACTCATCATTGGTCCATGCATGGCTCTCTTTTTTTTCTTTTAGTTACTTAGTTATTTTAAATGATGTTAATAAGCAGCCATGAACCCACCAAATAAAAGCTAGAACCTTGACAATAACCTCCGTTAGTCATATCATCCCCTCTCCCCACCCCCTGCCCTACGACCTATCCCCTTGCCTCCCTCCACCTGAGGTAACCATCATCCCTGTTTTCTTTTGTATATACTTTTGTTGCCATCTATATGTACTCATAAAAAGTTATATTTAAAAATTTTAGTTGTTTTTAATTTTATTAAAAATTTATTAAAAGGGTGTCATGCTGTTTGTAATCTTTTGGGAATGACTTTTTTTACTTAATATTATATTGCTAAGATTGGACCATATTGTTGCATATGCCTTTACTTTATAACATGAGGTGAGAGTAACTGTGAAAGAGGAGGTGTGAATGAACTTGCTGTGCAGGCCATTCTCAAAGAGCAATGTCAGGAAAGAGGACAAAGAAAGATGTGAATTATTTTAAAACAGTTTCAGGTATACCCCCTTGGAGAGCATCCCTAGAGGGAAACATCCAGGTTGAAGATGGCAGATCTTTCACCAGGTTGGGGCTGCTTAAGGGCATTTGTAGTTATTCTGGGCAAGTTTATTAACCTTTCCAAGCCTCAATTTTCTCATCTTTAAAATAGACATAATAGTAACTTCCCATTGGAATTTTTATTAGGATAAGAAGAAAACAATTTCTAAATCAAACATTTATGTCTTTCTTTAAGCAAAAGTTACTCTGCAGTGTTGTCAGTTTTATGAAATCACGTTAAGGCAGAATTGTTTCAGAATTGTGGGTAATTTTGATAGTTGCTAGTTATTCAGAACTCTTTGTTGATGGGTAGTCGTGAGCCTGGATTACCTATTTTTGAAACTTCTCTGTAGCATAGTTTAATTTTAGAGCACTTCATTATGGAAGAGGGTATTAAAAAAGTAAGAAGCTTTTACTAGAAAGTTTTTCACAGACGTATCCTAGCTTTTACTACTTTTTAATCCTGTTTCCATTTTCTGCAAATGGCATATTTTTTGCCTTTTTTCCCATGTCCTATTCAATGTGTGGTGGACTGTGAGAAGAACTGGCTTTAAAAGGTTGCACCAAGGATGATAGTAACATACTTTCATGAACTTGTGTTCTTTGTTTATAGTTTTACTAAATGATTATTTACTGATTATTCAGAAGTCACAGAAAAATAGTCCGGCTGTAGAGGTGAAGCCCTGAAGGGGGGGAGGCGTCAAGGCTGATTTTTATTGAGGAGTCACACAGCATGTGTCTGCAGTCTTCAGGAGCGACTGGGGGGGTGGGGAGCAGCTCCATAGTTACTATTAGCAGTTTTGGGGTGTTGTTAAGAAGTAACATTGCACACAATTGGATACTTTTTTCTCCAGCCTTCCTTTATGGCAAGATTGTCATGAGCTGTGGAGTAAGAAGCGAAGACGACAGAAGCAGATGGGCATGACTGATGATGTGTCCACAGTGAAAGCCCCCAGGAAGGACTTGTCTCTCGGCTTCGACGACAGCAGGGCCAGCACACCGCAGGGCGCGCTGCCCTCTTCGCAGCTGAAACCTCAGGCCAACTCGAGCCTCGCACCTGGTCAGTGTGCTTTGCGCGGTGGTCGGTGTTCTTTCCTTGTTCTGGGCCTCACGGTGATGAGACAGCTCTAATGTAAAAGCATCTGTGAAACATTCAGGTTTATTCCCCCACTTGACATTTTCCTGGGAATTGCCTGTGCCTGTGCAGACACCGCACTGCCCCTGGCGCCGCAGTAGGAAGTCGCCTGGGGGTAAGATGGACTCGGCAGAGAGTGGTCAGGTTTAGTGAGTGGTCAGGTTTCTCGACTTCCTGTCTGCCCTAGTGCAGGATTTCGTAGACAGATACGAAATGGCTGAAATTCCTAATAGAAGCTCTTTTATATGGTTTATAATGTCTGCAGATGACTCTTAATATACATCCTATGGTATTCTAGAATCTCAAAGATTGGACTCTTCCATTGTGCCAGAAAAGACTTGGTGTATGATAAAGAAGGCTATTTGAGGGAAACAGATTTCTTCCTCTTACTCAATCTGTTATAAGAGTCAGCTTTTCCCTGAGAATGAAACCTTTTCAGTGTTGTCGGAAATGTTATTAAACTCATTCTGTCATTTAGTTTTAAAGGTCAGTTGGTTGATGAAAACAGATCTGATCACATTCAACTTTTGGTGGTTGAGTATAAATATAGAGTAGATTAGCTGAGAAAGCTTGAGAAAGATTACCTTTAATGCTTTCCCATGTAATCTGCAAGCTTATGCTTGACCTTGGTCAGACTACATTAAAGCACTGATACGTGGTACTTTACAAACCAAAACCAGTTGTTATTTTTTGGTCAGCGTTTAATTTTATTTTTTGTTTCCCTCCTCCCCCTTTCTTTAACTGTCACTTTTAAGAAGTGAGAATTCTGGTTTTGTGAAATAGAAATGAATCCTCTCTGCTCCATTTTCGTCATCATCAGCTGTCTTAAAATAAGAAAATGCCCTTTCTGTAGAGGAGAGAGCATCGTTACAGAATACCTCTGCTGATAGAGACGTGAACTGGAAAATGAGGGAAACTGGTTCTTAGTGCACAGCAAACAAGCTTGGCTCCTTATTTATTAATATCTGCGGGTCACAAGAAGAATTTGCAAAAGTTTGTTTTGAGTTAACCTAAAAATAACTAAGAAATAATAAAAAGTATCTCAAGATATATAAAGAGAAAAAATAAAAGGATAGCATTAATCATCAGTGTTTCATCTTCTTGAAGTTTCTGTTCGCCTTTTATTCTTATAGAAATTGCTTATTGGTGTAGTATCACTGAACTTACATAGTAGTATATACATACCCTCAAGCCTTGTTGTTATATGTGACTCACAGAAGCTTGAACAAGAACCTTGTGTAAACCATCACAAGTCTAAACTGAAAACTGGAAAAAAACAAGAGCATCTGTTCTGCTGGTGCCGAGCTAAAACCCTCTTGTGTGCACATTATAAGCATGTTTATGTAGGAAGTTCTAATTTCCCAAAGTGAGTTAACTTAAAAAATGGTAATTTGAATAAAATACATTTTATGAAGGAGTCTGCAACATTCCAGTTTGAATTTACTGCAAAAATGAGGTGGAGTCTTTAGATATAATCATTATTTTAGACGAGCAGTGCAGTGAGTAGAGCTCTGAGTCTGGAATCAGAGCACCTACGTTCTGATCTCATCTCAGCCACTTGCAGAGTATGTGACTTTGGGCAAGTGAGTTAGTGTCTCTGGATGTCAGTTTCTTCGGTTTTAAAAGGGGGCGGCGTACTAATAACAGCATGGCTTTAAGGTTGTGAGGAGTAAAGAATATGAAATGCTTAGAGAGTGCTGACTCTGTAGCTGTCCTCCTCCAATCTCATAGTTCCTGCTTCTGATCAGGGCGTAGGCTTACAGCCGCAGTCTCGAGTTTCCTTTTGAAGTATTTCCCACTGAAGAAAACTTCAAAATGGGCCACAGTTTTTGTTGTTTTAACTTACATGCAGTTCCATCTTAAACGTCCATGAAGTTAGAATTAGACTGAAATGCCTTTTTCACAGCGTTTCTTAAACACTGTTCCACAAATGTACATTTGAATATGGTCACACAGGGCCATTTTGGGGGGCGGGATGTGCTATGAATTATGGCAATTCTAATTAATACAAATTTTGTCTTTAGTAAAAACAGGCCCTGGACAGCAGTTAAACCACAGTGAATTGGCAATCCTACTAAACCTACTACAGTCTAAAACAAGTGTTAATATGGCTGATATGGCTGATTTTGTCCAAGTGTTGAACATTAAGGTAAACTCTGAGACTCAACAGCAGCTAAATAAAATAAACCTTCCTGCTGGAATTTTGGCAACAGGTGAAAAACAGACAGATCCATCCACACCACAGCAGGAGTCTTCGAAACCGTTGGGAGGAATTCAGCCTTCTTCTCAGAGCATGCAGCCTAAAGTGGAGACTGACGCTGCGCAGGCGGCCGTGCAGAGCGCGTTTGCAGTTCTGCTGACTCAGTTAATAAAGGCCCAGCAGTCAAAGCAGAAGGATGCGCTGCTAGAAGAGAGGGAAAATGGATCAGGACACGAAGCATCGCTACAACTCAGGCCACCTCCAGAACCTAGCACTCCGGCGTCGGGTGAGTGTGCAGATGGCCGACCTCTAACGAACGTGCTGCTGCTCACGCCGTGTGCGTGGTGTTGGGGGCAGCAGTGATGTGGACGGGTTCTGAAAAGTCCCCGGTCACTGGTTATAGGTTTTTTTCTTATTCGTTTACTTCTAGGAGCAGTTTCTTTAACAAATTATCCATGTGTGAAGTGGCTCATTGTGAATGCCATAGAGTTTTCTCATGTTAACCTGTGGTTGAGAAATAATCTTTTACCCCAACTACAATATGATACTGACCAAGGCAGAGACTTTGTGTACAGATTTTGTTCTTCAAGCTATAAATAGGTAGACGTGAGATACCTTTGAAAAGTCAAATGCAATTAAAGTTTTCAGTCACCATAGACTTAAACGGTAGCTCACAAATTAGTACCTACATCCCTTTTTCCTTCTTTTCCTTTTGCTTCCCTTCCCTTCCTTTTTTCCTTCTTTCCTTCCTTCCTTCTTTCTTTTTTTTCTTTTTCCGGAGATGAGACTTCTAATGTTCTTTACAACCACCCATAGGAAACATGGACTGTTTTGAACTTCTGGTTTTCCATGGTAACTTTTAACTCTCTTTTTCTGCTTTGTTTCACTTAGGGCAAGATGACCTCATTCAGCACCAAGATATGAGGATGTTGGAGCTCACACCAGAACCAGAGCGGCCTCGTATTCTGCCTCCTGATCAGCGACCTCCTGAACCACCTGAACCACCGCCAGTCACTGAAGAAGATCTGGATTATCGGACAGAAAACCAGCATGTTCCCACCACTAGCTCTGCGTTAACTGACCCTCATGCCGGAGTGAAAGCAGCTCTGTTACAGCTGCTTGCCCAGCATCAGCCCCAGGATGACCCCAAAAGAGAAAGTGGTATTGATTACCAGGCAGGAGACACTTATGTACCCACTTCTGACTACAAGGACAATTTTGGATCCTCTTCTTTCTCTTCCGCTCCTTACGTTAGCAATGATGGTCTAGGAGGTAGCTCTGCTCCAACATTGGAACGACGGAGCTTCATTGGAAACTCAGATATTCAGTCTTTGGATAACTACAGTACTACTTCATCTCATTCTGGTGGTCCACCTCAGCCTTCTGCCTTTTCCGAGTCATTTCCCAGTTCAGTAGCTGGATATGGAGACATTTACCTCAATACCGGTCCCATGTTGTTTAGTGGAGACAAGGACCACAGATTTGAATATAGCCATGGCCCCATTGCAGTCCTGGCCAACAGCAGTGACCCTCCCACAGGGACAGAGAGTACTCATCCTTTGCCAGCAAAGATGCACAACTATAACTATGGCGGTAACTTACAGGAAAACCCGGGTGGCCCCGGCCTCATGCACGGGCAGACCTGGACTTCTCCTGCCCAAGGACCTGGATATTCACAAGGATACAGGGGACACATTAGCACACCAGCTGGCAGAGGTCGAGGCAGAGGGTTACCATACTGAGTATCTGTTTTTCCTCAGGCACATCATTTTTATCTGGAAAGACTTTTCTAGCTGCAATTTAAGGCAGCAATCCAAGAGACTTGAATAATATTAATTCAACAACAGCTTTATTTTTATGTGGAAAAGGGTCTTGCATACAATAGTTAAAAAAAAGAAAAAAAAACCTTTGCTTAAATTCATGCTGTTCTAAAAACTAGATCTGTTGATTGTACATCTTCACAAATTCTAGTTAACAATTTTATTTTGTATTCTTGCAGTTTTAAGTGGATGCTAATCTTAGGGACATAAGAGTCTTTTATGACCCTCTTGCAGATCTTCTGAACTATGCACATTTGTGCTTTTTTTGTAAGTTTGGACCAACTTTTATGTAACAACCAACCAACCCCCCCCCACCCCCTTCAGTTTTACAACAATCAGAAAGGGCACTGATTTATTTGGTATTTTTCTTTTTACAAAGCTACCTTTAGTCAAAGGTCACTGTCAGTCTTTGCACCTGCTTTCAGTGTTATTGTGAAAGGTGTACTTTGTGCTCACTTCAGAAAATAAAACACAACCTTTCTCTTGATGCAACAGTTTTATAAAAAAATATGGTCAACGTTATTTTTGTTTTATTTTGCAGATTATCATAGCTGAGCAAAATGCATTCAAATGAAATAGTGGGTTTTATATGAAAAATATGGGGTGGGGAGGGTAAGTAAGTGCCTTAACAGGTAAGCTTAAGGTCTGAAAAAGCAGTTAACCTTTACACCCATTTGTCTTCTAAAGGGAATCAATACACTGTATTGAAGAGGCACGGAGCTCTCCAGTGTTTCGGGGCTGCCTGTCAGTTCCTGCTAGATCCGTTCCCTCTGCCTATCCCACTTTCTTCTTTCCTGCCTGTCTTCGGGCTGTGTTACCTTCCACTATCACCTTATCTTGATAGGAGAGCGAGAGCGAAGAAAGGGACTAGAACTCCAGTCAGGACCTTGTTACTTCCAAGAAGTTCTACAGAGTTAGGTCACTTAAGTGGTTGAAAGTAATAGCTAAATGAGAATTTCCAAGTACCATTTTTTTGCAGGCTGCCATAACTGTCCCTGTTTCCTTTTGCCATGGATCATTGGAGGGCAGTAGTGTAGACGCAAGGCTTCAGAAACAGAATTTGCCTGATTCTATTAAAGTTCATGGGGGGGGAGGGGTGGCAAATATCATATATCTTAAGTTATGCAATTGCCATTTTAAGAAAAAATTAACTGTTCAGTTTGTTAACTAGAAACATTGCCTAGATTGAATTTATTGAAGCTAAAAAGAAAAAGTAGTGCGAGAAAACCTCTTCTCTTCCCTCCTCTCACCTTCTGTGAGGTTTATTATGACTTCTGCCAGACTTAGAGCAACTTTAGTTCATTTTAACATTTTTTTTCTTTTTTTAAAAGCAACAAAGAATGACGGACTAACCCTTATGTAAGCTGTAATGGTGTCAAGTTGAACTAACTTTTTGTGCACGCTCATGCACGCACAGAATTATAATAATTCTCGAAAAGAACCAAAGGTGAAGAACCAGTGTTTCCATTATCACTAAATGGAAAAATAAACTCTGGAAATGAGAGTTGTGCCAATTAACCATTTTGTTTTAACTGTTTTCCTGGTAACTTACTTTTCGATTGGAATTGTAAATTGGAAGAACTGTTTTAGAATGGAAATTGCTCCAGTTCTAAAGTCAGTCTTTTAACCCCCATGCCCTCTATCTGATTTGTGACCCTTCATTTCAAAACAGTATATGGGAAGCATTGTAGGTTGGTGACAGTAAGGATATTTTAAAGTGGATATTTTACCATTTTACTGCTACAAAATGAGTTGATGTCAGTTGATCATTTTATTTTTTCAATGGAATTTTTTTTTGGGGAGAAAGAAATGAATGGAAGAAAAATTATTTTGCTTTTATTTGAATATTGAGTACTAACAACTTATAATAAAACTACATTGCAGGAAGTGAAGAAATATTTTGAAATTTAGCAAAATAGCTACAGTATTCAAGTATCTGAAATTTTAATATGGTGAGTCTTAGCGCTTTAGACTTTCCTATAAGTGACAGTATCTAAGTTATTCTTAAATAGTCACACTCGATAATTCTGCTGACCATAGCAGCTAACCTAAAATTGAAGATATTTATGTGACATGAATAGCCTGTGTTTTAAAAATTAAATATTTTATATAAAATTGAACTGTGTTTGGATAGTTCTTCAACATTTCAGTTATATATTTATGTTGGGCGAGTGGCTGGGAGGACAGGGAAACTGTTGCTTGAAATTGGAAATTTGGACTACAGCTTCTAATATTACCCTAAGACATTAATTGTGAGACATACCAATGTTTTACACACCACTTAGAAAAAAATGTTGCCAATTAAAAGACAACACAATGCTAAGATGCATGAATTGTAAGACACTTTCCAAATTCAGAGATGTTAGTCTACAAAAGAATCGATGAAATACGGTAGTAAAAATCTTAATGCATCCCTTCCATACCATTTAATACTTGAATAAATTTAATTTCATAAAAAGAGCAGGGATGGAAATCACTAATTCCAATTATAATTGCCGCAATCCCTGAATATTTTTGAGTGAAATCTAAGGAACATAAAATATTACTTAAGTTCTGGGGAAAGAAACAGGTAAGTCAGATGGCAAATATAAAGATGAAAGTTGAAGGCTCAGAAGCCTGATCTACCAAAAGAAGACCATTTTATTGTCTCCCATGTGAAGTTCCCTTTTGTGTTTCCTGACCCAGCAAGTTTTTCTGCATGCAGCTCAAGTCTTCAGCCCATTATTTGTTGGAGAGCTGTAGTCACCCATGAAATTTTAATTTAAGAGACTCATTTTGAGGGGTTTATTGATGAAAATGGTTTGGGGAATGTGAATTAAGATAATGTTCTAGCTGTGATTCCGGGCTTCGTTCTGTCAGTGAATATACATTCAGTGCCTGCCGAGTGCCAAGTACTTGGGATGTGTCAGTACAGTCTAGTACTTGGGATACACCAGTAACCGCGAAGGGCATTAAATCATACTTGTGGTGGGCTGACAGGCTACTCAGCTGTATCTAAATTATACTTAAGTGAATATAAGAGATGAAAATGTGAGTGTGAAATTTTAAAGTCAAATTGGAATAAAGAAATAACATTCCAGAAAGAAATAGAACAACTGGAAACTCTTATCATGAAAACAAATTTTAAGTTGCATCTGCCCAGTTTGTAATAGGACAATCTGCAGGAAAGGTCAGGATTTCTTAAGAAAGGTGGAAAGTAAAATGGGTTAAATGCTTCCAAACTCCTCTCATAGGAACTTGTGAGTCAAAGTTCTGCTATGTTTGCTGGGAGCACAGTCCAGTTTTACACAACTTTTCACCATAGAGATGCTGGTGGGTATTTTTAAAGTCTGAACAGGATGTTCTAATAATCTAGTGTCATCTGATCTGTCCCCTCACTTTATATAAATAAGAAAAAGATTCAGAGATGGGTTGCCTGGGCTGTCCCTCTAAGCCTTATCTAAATTCTGCGGGAAACAGTTAACTTCTTAACAAGAAAATGGACTTAAAATAGTTACCAGTGTTTAAAATAATAAAATTAGAATACTGAACAATTAGTTTAACAAATGGCTCCAAAAAGTCAACTTTAAAAACTCAAAAAATGGAGAAATCAACTAAAGCAAAACTCTAGAAAACTTAATTAGAAGCCTACAACAGGATGGATAGTTTTTTAAAAGGAGGTTCCAATAATTAGGTAGTAAGACAGAATCTTTCCTTTAAATCTGTTTTCTGTTTGTAGGAGGAAGATCAGCAGGCCTTTGCAAACAGTGCTTTTAAATTCTTTCAAGGTTTTATAATTTCCAGTGGTGTTAGGAGGGAGCAACGGTTTCTCATTTACCAAAGCCTCTTCAGATAATTTCTTAAAGTGCTTTTAGTTTAATTAAAAATAAAAGCTATTAAGAACAAATTAATAAGCTATCAAGGGATCCAGTTGAAGATGGAGAAAACAGAATTTTGACCATAATGGAAAGAACTTGTCCTTTGAATTATGTAGACTAACAAGTTTTGTGGATCTTACTCCTTTCACCATGTCAAATGTCCTATTAAAAAAATTTTTAGTTCTAATTGCATTCAGAATGAGGCCCTGTAAATGAATCACCCCTTGATTTTTTTTTTCACAGTTAGTTTGTTGTAAAGGTGTTGTACTTCTTTGCAAGAACTTTTAGTAAAGTCTTGTAACTGTGAAATCTGATGTGTTTAATATAAGCCATTTGTTAAAAAAAAAAAAAAAAAAGGCTGTATATGATAGTCTGTAAATAAACTGCCGTAAGAATTCCAGGCCATTTTTAGCCTTGTTTTGTTCTTGCTTATATCCAGAACAGACTTTCAGGGATAATCTTAGCTGACAAAGAGGACTACTTGTTATCCATTGTGCCATGTTTTATGAACAAAGCTTAAAACCCAGAACACAATTTTCCGGGGCGCCTGGGTGGCTCAGTCACACTTATTCTTCTCTTTTTAGCCTGGTACACATTCAAAAATGTAGGAACACATCCAGTCATAACCATTAATATTTCGCCTTTGATGGATATATATAAATGCGCATCTACTCTTCCTACAACAAATGGGTTTGTATTGCCCATAAGTTTGTGGCTTATTTTTCTCATTTAATAATACATAGTGAACTTCCTTCTCTGTCAATAATTACGTTCTACCCTCTTTTTAATGGTTGTCAATTATTCCTTTATAGAAGAACCATAACCTAAAATTTCCTCATTGCTGGACACAAACTATTTCTAACTTTTCTGTTAAAAATAACTGTGCTAAAAATCCGCATAAATACACAAATACACATGATTTCCTTGGCATTGCTGGTGGGAAGGAGTGTACTTCTAAACCTCTGCTGAATCAGAATTGCCCAGGAAGGGTCTGCAAGTTTTGCATTCATTCCTATTACTTTTCATTTAGCTCTGTTAAAACTTTTAAATCTGCCATTTGGACAGGTGATAGATCATCTTAATTTGTATTTCTTTGATTGCTAATGAAGTTCATTATTCTCTCATGTTAGCCAGGTATCTTTTATTAACTATTCACATGTTTAATTGTTAGGTGTTTATCTCTGTCGCTTTGAAGAGCTCTTTGTATAAGGAAGATAGCTTTACGGAAACTGTAACTTTTAAAATACTGTATGGTGTGTTTTAATGTAGAAAAATCTAACATATATATATATATATATATATATATATATATATATATATATGTATATATACCCACACACACACACATAAACACTCTATTCCTGTGGTTTCTCCTTAGAAAAGCTTTCTCCGACATGATTTTAATTTTCACACAAGTTTTGTTTTATGTCTCTGGCTTCCTACTCTTACACTTTAATACTAAACCATTTTTAGAATTTAGTTGATTAGATGTGAGGTAAGGGTCCAACTTTGTGCTTTCTTTGAGTGGCTAACCTAATTATCCAAACAGCCTTGGTGAACAGTACATCCTAGTCCTAGTTTGTAAATATCATCTATGTCTTTTTTGGGTCTATTTCTGGGCTTTCAGTTACGTTCCACCCTGATTTCTTCTGTTACAAGTTCGCTTGGATTGTATCTTTATAAATTATGCATCTGTCATTGTCTTTTTATCACTGTATTTTCAATTCTTAGAAAAATGCATAGTACATTGGAGACAACAATATTGTTGTAGGACGGAACCTAAGCGTCCCTTTTTCAAAGTTTTCTATTCTTGCCTGTTTATTTTTTCCCCTGTGACTATCAGAATCATTTTGCTCACTTTCCCCATAGTATCCTCTTAGGATCTTAACTGGAAACATTAAGTGTTTAAATTTACTTCTGAGTCTTTGCGTTGAGAGCACAGAATTGGGTTTTTTTGCATGGTCCTCATTAAAAGTTTCAAAATTTTCTTTACCATAGTTCTGATAAATTGTTTTTTTTAAAAAGTTTCCAAAAAATATTTTTGTTGCCTTTAGAAATGGCCTCTTATTATAAGTACTGTAATATTTTAAACTAGTCACTGCATAAATAGCAAAGGGATCATTGCTTTCTTAAAAAATGGCCACATTAACTTTTATTATGATTTTTAATACTTTTCAGTTGATTGAATATGATAATGGGCATTCTTATTTCTGATTTTATGAATATCTAATTTTTAGTATTTCCCTCCTATGTATAAAGTACAGATTAAAAATAGAATATTATGTTAAGAATATGCATGAAGCCCATTTATTAGGATCAGACGTTAAACTTTTTTTCAAATGACTTTTCAATGTCTACCGTTATATTTATATAGATTTTCTCCTTTGAGCTATTGATAATAGAAACAAACTAAGTTAGTAGAACTAATATTAAGCCACTCGTTTAAAATGCTGCTGTGGGGCGCCTGGTTGGCTCAGTGGGTTAAAGCCTCTGCCTTCGGCTCAGGTCATGATCTCAGGGTCCTGGGGTGGAGCCCGGCATCAGGCTCTCTGTTCAGCGGGGAGCCTGCTTCCCCCTCTCCCTCTGCCTGCCTCTCTGCCTACTTGTGATCTCTCTCTCTCTCTGTCAAATAAATAAAATCTTTAAAAAAAATAAAATGCTGCTGTATTCTATTGACTAACCCTATATTTAGGATTTTGTATTTATGTTTATGCATAAGAGACAAGTCTGGTTTTGATTAACAGGTTTTGATAGCTTTGCAGAATAAAATGGAAAACTATCTCATGTTTTATTTGGTTTAGAATAGTTTCTATATTGTGAGAATTATCTGTTCATTGACATTGACGCTGTTTTATTTATACCTTGACTCTTCTGCAAGGTGATTTTTTCAGTTTTTTTACTTCCTGGTGTGTTCTTGCTCTGTCCAGGGTTCTGTTTCTTGAGTACATCTTGGTAGTCTTCCCTTTGCTGGAAATTCATCATGTGGTCTACCTTATACTTAAAATGTTTTCATGGGGCTCCTGAATGACACAGTCAGTTGAGCATCTGCCTTCGGCTCAGGTCATGATCCCAGGATCCTGGGATTGAGCCCAGTGTTGAGCCCTGCTTTGGGCTCCCTGCTCCGCAGGGAGACTGCTTTTCCCTCTCCCTCTGCCTGCCACTCCCCCTGCTTGTGATCTCAATCTCTCTCTGTCAAATAAGTAAACAAAATCTTTAAAAATAAATAAATAAAAATAAAATGCTTTTAGCATAGGGTGCCTGGGTGGCTCAGTCAGTTAAGTATCTGACTTCAGCTCTGGTCATGATTTCCGGGTCCTGGGATAGAGCTCCCCCTCAAACTGCTCCTTGCCTCCCCTTGCTGGCTCCACACTAGTGGGGAGTCTGCTTGTCCCTCTCCCTCCATCTGCCGCTCTCCTGCTCTCCTGCTCTCTCTCTCAAATAGGTAAATAAAATCTTTAAAAAAGTAAAATGTTTTTAGCATATAGTTGCACTTAATAATCTCAGTGTTGTAAATACATTTATTATCTATTATTATAATATTATCTATATTATAATGTATCCTTTTTGTGTCTTCTCTTAGCCTAGAGAGGGTTTGCCCCTCCATTGTTTTCCTCACCACCAAGGAAGAATGATCTATTCATTATTTTCTCATTTATTTCCTACCTCTTGAGGATCCATTATTGATCCACTTATTTTTCTTTCTCCAATTCTAAAACCATGTTAATGTTATGAATTCTCTGGTTGTTTTCTTTGGCTCCATCCCGTAGGTCGAGAATGGTGTGTTTTCATTATTGTTTTCTAAATATTTGGTGGCTGCAAATTTGATTGCTTGTTTGATCTAAGGATTATTTAGGATAGTGTGCTTCAATTTCCAGGTGGCTGGTTGCATTTTTTTATTTACTTTAGTTTTTTGATGTTAGCTTATAGTTTCTGTTACATATAGTTGGTGCACACAGCCTGCTTTTGAGAATTTATTAAGGATTTCTTTTTAGCCTGCTAAGCAAACACATTTTGTAAATATTTCCTGGTGCTGTGGTACAGGGTATGTCCTTTGAGACAATTTGTCATATAACAATTAGGTCAACATTATTAATTGAATACCAGTAAGATTCTCTAGATCTTTACTATCTATGCTTTACTTCTATCTCTCTTTACTTCTCTATGCTTTACTCCTCTTACTTTACCACTCTCATACATAAGAGCAGCATGAGAAATGTAAATTCTCAAACTGCTCTTACGTATTTTCCTTATATGCCTAATCCTCTTTGCCTTATATATTCTGTGCTATATTCAGGACTTACAGGTTCATAGCTTCATAATCTTTATTCCATTCCTTCAAGTTTTTAAAAACCTTTAATTCTACTAGGTCCAGTTTTAATATTATCGCAATCACTTAGTCTTTCATCAGTTTATTTTATACTCTCTTCTTTTTCCAGTGCCACCTTGCTGGCTTTGTTTTTAACCTTTAGCTAACTTTCTTTTCTCTCTTTCTCAAATTCGTGTTTGGGGACCTTCTGTTGATTTGTAATTCTCCTATTCAGCTTTAAATGTTTGGAAGACATATGTAAACCTGTTTTTTGAATGAATGACCGCAGGTATAAAGGAGTTGCTATAGAACATCACCAAATAAAAAGAAATTTGCCCACTTCCCCTATATTCTAGCCCTCTATTTCCTTCTGTATTTTTGAAGTAAAATTCATGATTTTAGACTCATTTAAAAAAATAATGATGTTTCAGTTCTGTTACATAACTATTATAATAATTACCTAAACCTAATGCCGCATAGAACATACTGGGACAGAATGTTAGACAATGTTAATCGTTTTAAGATTAGGAAGGGACAAAGATGTCCATTATTAGTTACTACTTGGTATTCAACATTTTGTGGCAGGTCTTTGTTACACAGTTAAGAAAGAGCTGGGGAGAGGGAGGAAGGAAGAGAAAAGTAGGTTTGGAAAGGAAGAAAGAGTTCTTAATGGCAGACTATATGACTGTCAATGTATGACACCAAAGAGAATCTATAGGAAAGTTAATAGCATTAATACGTGATTTGAGAAAGTTGCTAGAAACATTTATACAGAAGAACAGAGGGCCAAGAATAGCCAAGGTAATTTTGAAAAAAAACAAGAATTTGGACTTGCTCTACCAGACGTTAAGTTTGCTGGGACAGTACAGGTATTAAAGTAAAAAAGAGCAAATGTTTAAAATACACATTTTCGTGGGTCTGAATGACAAAAATTAAAAATACTGAGGAAGGGAAAATGCACTTTGACATAGCAATTCCATTTCCGGGAATTTGTTATTCATAAATAATCTCATTATTTACAAAGTAATAAGCATAAATATCCTAAATATCCATCTCTTGGAGAATATTGTTATGGATAAAAGTATAGTAAGATTCCATTTGATTAAAGAAATATGTCTATATATAGCATATAGAAAAAGATTTTGAAACCTAAAACTGATCATGGGTTATCATATAGCACAGTGGTTTAAAAGGCAAGCTTCTAAGCCAGCATCAGATTCTGGCTTTACCATATATTGATCTATATAATCTTAGACAAGTTATTGAAACTCTGATTCTCAGTTTTTACATTTGTGAAATGGGTACAATACTAAAGTGTTATGGGTTAAGTAACTCGATAGTGCCTAGAATATAGTAAGTGCTTCATGAATATTTGGTCTTGTTACTGACAGATTGGGTGGGAGTGGTGAAGGGCAAATTTTGCTTCCTCATTCATGCTTGCTTTTTATCGTAATATCTTTTTTTTAAGGTTTTATTTATTTATCAGGGAGAGAGAGAGAGCACAAGCTGGGGGAATAGCAGGCAGAGCAGGTAGAGGGAGAAGCAGGTTCCCTGCTGAGCAGGGAGCCCGATGTGGGACTCGATTCCAGGACCCTGGGATCATCACCTAAGCTGAAGGCAGCCGCTTAACTGACTGAGCCACCCAGGCGTCCCAATATCTTTTTTTTTTTTTTTTTAAGATTTTATTTATTTATTTGACAGCGAGTGCACAAGTAGGCAGAGAGGCAGGCAGAGGGAGAGGGAGAAGCAGGCTCTCTGCTGAGCAGGGAGCCCGATGCGGGGCTGGAGCCCAGGACCCTGAGATCGTGACCTGAGCTGAAGCAGATGTTTTACCGACTGAGCCACCCAAGCGCCCCCTTAATATCTTTTTGTAATATAAATTTTAAGGTAGAAGGTACCAAGTTCAGTCAACAAATAATAACATTCACCCTTGAGGCTTTCCACAGAATATAAAAACTGTCTTAAAGTATCTTTTGTGTGGTCTCATCTTAAACATCAGAAAGAAGTGATTAATGGGGAACTGTGTGTAATTCATCCTCTCTTTTTCCTTTAAACACTAATGTTTACTACCTTCAGATTTAGAGAAAGGACTTCTTTCTCTATCTCCACTGGAGGAGGTAAGAGTGGGCTAGTTCTACGTTTGCTATGAGGAAATGGTCTAAGTCTTCCTACACTGGAACTTTGCACTTTGGAAATTTAGATCTCCATCAGCGCTCAGATTCGTTGTCTCGGGCCACACTTGTATACAAAAGCTTCAGCCCCGAGTGGGCATCAGCCACGTCAGTTTTATTTTTAACTTCACATTTAAACTTTTATGTAAATATAACATGGATACATTAATGTACCAGTAAGTGCATCCAAGGCTTTTTTATATATGTTTACACCCACGTAACCACCACCCAGATCAAGATAGACAACATTTCTATCACTCTAGAAGGTCATGCTCCTTCCCAAGCAGTACTCCTAGGAACCACCCATCTAACTTCTATCACCTTTGACTAGTTTTGCCTGTTCTTTAGCTGTATATTAAGGGAGCCAGACAGTATATACTCTTATTAACAACTTTGTTCCAATAAATTTGATAAGTTAGATGAAACAGACGAATACAACTTAAGACCGACAGAAGAAGAAACTGAAAAGTCTTATTTCTATGAGAGGAATTGAATCTATAATTAGAAACTTTTCCCCCAAAAAACAAAACAAATATAACTGCAGGCTCAGAATGCTTTGGTAATGAAATCTTCCAAACACGGAAAAAGCAGTGACTCTACCCAACTCTTAGAAATTAGAGAAGAAATATGTTCCAACTCATATTACGAGTTCAGCATAATCCTGACAACCCAAACCTGACATGGACTTTACATGAAAATTGCAAGCCAATATCTCTCACTGAACATCCCTAACAAAATGTTAGAAAATTCATATTAAAAAACAACAACAACAACAAACAATGATAGAGGTATGATGACCAAGTGGAGTTTACTCCAGAAATGCAAGGTTGGGTTAAAATTCTTAAATCAATGCAATTTACCACATTCAGATGATAAGAAAAACTGTATCATCATCTCAGTAAATGCAGAAAGTATGAAGATTAAACATCTATTTATGATAAAAATTCAGAAATAGAAGGGAACTTCCTTAATTTGATAAAGGATATCTGTTCAAAACCTTTTGCTATCATACCTAATGGAGAAATAGCAAACCCTTCCTCTCTGAGGTCTAGACAAGAATGTTTATCATTGCTGTTGGTCAATATTTTACTACAAGTTGGAGCCATAAGACAAGGGGGGAAATGGAAAGTTTGGAAAAAAAGAAACAAATATGTCTTTATTTGCAGACAGAAAATACAAAAGAAATCACAAAAAAGTTAATTTAGCAAGGAAACTGAATAAAAGATCGAAATGCAAAAATCAATTGTATCTATATATACTAGCATAGTTGGAAATTGAAATTCAGTAAACATCACTAACATTAACATAAAAAAACAATACTTAGGAATAAATCCTACAAAAGATGTACTTCTGTGCTAAAAACTGCAAAAAAAGGGCACCTGGGTGGCTCAGTTAAGCATCTGCCTTTGGCTCAGGTCATGATCCCAGGGTCCTGGGATCGAGCCCCAAGTGGGGCTCCCTAATCAGTGGGGAGTCTGCTTCTCCCTCTCCTTCTGCTCCTCCTCCCAACTCGTTCTCTCTCTCTTGCTTGCTGTCTCTCAAATAAATAAATAAATAATCTTGGAAAAAACCCCAAACCAACAACTACAAAACATTGCCATAAGAAGTTAAAGGAGATCTAAAAGTATGAAGAGAAAGAAAGAGAGAGAATGAGCTAGCTTACGGATAAATACATTAAACTCACAGATTGGAAGCCTCAGTATTATTATGTCAATTTTACCATACTGGGCTGTCTACAGATTCAATGCAATCCCAATTCCAGCAGAGGTGTGTGTGTGTGTGTGTGTGTGCACGAGAAAGAGAGAGAGAGGGGAGAGAGAGAGAGAATTGATACATTGATATTAAAATTTAAGGGCAAGTGGGAAAGGAACGAGGATGGATCTTGAAGAACAAAGTTGAAGAACTTACTTTATTAGATCTTCAATGCTTAATGTCAAGTAGCAGCTTTTAAGACTGTGGTTCTGACACAGAGGTAGATGGGGACCAATGGAACAGAATACAAGTCCAGAAATAACCCCCCATATACACATTGACCTTCATGTAATTGATGAGATAAAATCATCTTTTCAATAAATGTTGCTATCGTAATTAGTATTCATGTGGGGGAAAAAATGAAGCTTGAGTCCTATATCCTATCATATTCAAAAGTTAATTCGAGATAAATCATAGACCTCAATGTGAAAGATTGAAAAAGCAAAGCTTGTAGAAAACAAGAGATTTGTTGTGACTGAATGACACACAAAGCACTAAAAGTACTTCATTAAATTTAGGAAGAAGGTCATGTTTTCTTGTAGTCACTCTAAGTGGTATCCTCAGATCCAAGTAGAATTTAGAACATTTAAGTACTTCTAACGTCATCTTGATAGTTTGTGGAATGGCCTTAACTCACATTTAACTGGTATGCTTTCAGGTTTTTATCTAAAGACACTACAGGACACACTCATGGAATTAGGACTGTATTTGCTGTAATTGATTCTTTAACCAACGCTCTGGTGTTTACTGTGTTAGGCACTCTTGTAAGCCCTTTCTAAATATTAACTTATTTAATCCTAATAAGTCTTAGGAACTAGATACTAGTCATAAGTACATTTTATAGAAGACGATACTGGTGAAGAAACAGTAAACGAATTGCCATGGTCACTTAACCCATTATAGGCAGAGCTGGGGTTTAAACTAGCCATAACAGAATACCCCAGGCTGGTGGGCTGACGGTTAAACAGAAATTTATGTCTCCCAGTCTGGAGACTGGAAGTCCCAGATAAAGGTCCAGACGGACGGATTCCATTTCTGGTAAGAGCTCTCTTCTGACTTGAAGATGGCCACCTTTTCCCTCTCTCTGAGTGTGTGGGGAGGGAGGGAGAGAGAGAGAGGGAGCACAAGCCAGAGAGAGAGAGAGAGAGAGAGAGAGAGCACAAGCCAGAGAGAGAGAGAGAGGGAGCACAAGCCAGAGAGAGAGAGAGAGAGGGAGCACAAGTTAGAGAAAGAGAGAGAGAGAGAGAGGGAGCACAAGTCAGAGAGAGAGAGAGAGAGAGGGAGGGAGCACAAGCCAGAGAGAGAGGGAGCACAAGCCAGAGAGAGAGAGAGAGAGCGCACAAGCCCAAAAGCTCTCTGGCATCTATTTTTATAAGGACACTAATCCTGGATCAGGGGCCACTCTAATGACCTCATTTAACCTTAACTACCTCCTTACTCCACATTTAGCTACACTGGGGGTTAGGGCTTCAGTTTATCAATTTGCGAGGTGGGGTGGGCGATGGGGACACAAACATTCAGTCCTTAATGGTCAGTCTTCCTCCAGAATCCACACAGAAGCACTTATTTTAAGGCCCACATAAAAAGAGTTTTCTTGAAGAAATTGGTGCAGGGAGAAATTAGCATATTGAGCACACTCTCCTCCCCAAATGTGTGTATGTTTTTACAATTCAATAACAGCATTGGAACACAGGCCTCTGTGTCCCAGAAGTTTTTAGAAATTCTTGGAAGATAGAAAGCAAATGAAGTCGGAGAAACTTGAATGAAACACAATGAAAACATAGGAGGAGACCACACGGTGAAAATTTTCAGAGAAATTCCAAACTGAGAGGCACTTAAATATAGATCCTTCTGATGCCAGTGGAATTGGTGTGGCAGACAACTACTCACAGGGAATCCACTTACAATAGGGGGGTGGATTTCTATAACAGGGAAGAAAGTTTGCCTGGTAACTTTTCTTTAATGATTATGAAAGCTATGAGAATAAATGTATTAAATTTATAGTCAACAGGGGCGCCTGGGTGGCTCAGTGGGTTAAAGCCTCTGCCTTCGGCTCAGGTCATGATCTCAGGGTCCTGGGATCGAGCCTCACATCGGGCTCTCTGCTCAACAGGGAGTCTGCTTCCTCCTCTCTCTCTGCCTGCCTCCCTGCCTACTTGTGATCTCTCTCTCTCTCTGTCAAATAAATAAATAAAATCTTTAAAAAAAATTTATAGTCAACAAAACTCATTATAATTGCAACTGTACTGTTTCTCAAAGGATACCAATGGAATTGCCTTTTTTTTTTTTTTTTTGTCTTTTTGTCATTTGTGATGTAGTATTTCTGATGAAGCAGTGTGATAACACAGTGAGACCCTGTTCATTTCAGGCTTCATTTTCGTAACCTCTTCATCCCTCTGACTTTCTCTTTCAGGACATCTGGCCTTGAGGCAATTTGAAACAACAGCCTTGGGTAGGAAGGAATGATTCATAGTCCCATAGTTCTGAGAAAGGCAGAGTAAAGTTTATCTCTTTTCCTCAATCTTCTCTCCTCCTTCGTCTTCTACCTCCTGGGGCAGAGACTTCAGCTTTTCAAGCCTCATGGTCTTGACTTAGATCCCAGGCTGTACCTAGAAAGGATTTCTGCTTTCAGGTAGGTCCCTTGGCTGGATGCCGCTCTTTCTCGTAGGCTACAAGAAATAGCCAACATATTCCAACATCCTAATTTTTCTTCCTACCATTTTGCTAATACTACATTTCTGTAGGTGCACAATGAGTGTCCCAACGTATAAAGTAACAACCTAGCCAAACGCAAGGGTCATCCAAACCTGCGACAGGGGGGATCACGTCGTCCAACTTTCCACCTCCTTCACCTTGCGAATTATATACACTTCAGGAGGAGCCACTTGAAGCGCCCCACTTCCTTTAACCATATTCTCTAGCAGGTCAGCACATTCTGGTTGCACAGAATAGAAACTCCAACTCATAAGCAATAGGGAAATTTATTTTCTCACATAAATCCAGAAAAGGTTAAGCTTCAGACACGGTGTCAGGCTCCTTCTTTACTTCCTTGCAGCTTTCTTGGTTCTGTCCTTCTCTGTGCATTGGTTTCATCTTCGGGGGGGGGGGGTGTTGCAAGACTGTTGTGGCTATTCCTATATCATCAACAAAACTCTAGAGCAGAAGGATCACCTCTTAAAAATTACATCGCATTAGCCAGAATTGAGCTACATATACATTGCCAGTTCAACTCCTGAAAGGAGCAATGAGATTACCATGGTTAAAAGAATGTTGGAATGGGGCACCTGGGTGGCTCAGTGGGTTAAAGCCTCTGCCTTTGGCTCAGGTCATGATCTCAGGGTCCTGGGATCGAGCCCCACAACGGGCTCTCTGCTCAGCGGGGAGCCTGCTTCCCCCTCTCTCTCTGCCTGCCTCTCTTACCTATTTGTGATCTGTCAAATAAATAAATAAAATATTAAAAAAAAAAAAGAATGTTGGAGAGTCACTTCTCATTAAGCATTTATTTAAAAAAGAAAAAGGCAGGCGCCTGGGTGGCTCAGACGGTTAAGCGTCTGACTTCTGCTCAGGTCATGATCCCAGGGTCCTGGCTACCTGCTCAGTGGGGAGCCTGCTTCTCCCTTTGCCCCTCCCCCCGTTTGTGCTTTGTCTCTCTCAAATAAATAAGATCTTAAAAAAGAAAGAAGGAAAAAAAAAGGCTGACAGAAGTAAGAATCAGAGTTCTTGGGTGTTAAAAACATGATTGCAAACAAACAAAAAGTGGTCGGGCTGTGGAATTGCATATCCACAGCGGAAGATCAAATCAGTGAGCCTGACGGAAGTGCTGGGGATGGTCCTCCCCCAACATTCCCCACAGGAAATTTTAAAATTGAGTAGGAACATAGATACGAACATAGATAACGATATCCTGCTATTCATCTGATAGGAATTCCAAAAGGAGAGGACAGAGCGAATGGAGAGGAGGAAATAAGGAAAAAAGTATTAGAAGAAAATTTCCCGGAGTTGGAAGAGGCAGGAGGCTTCTAACTGAAGAGGCTCGGAGCAAGACATGCGGTAGAAGAGTCACACGTGAAATACATAAAAGTAATAGGTCAGAATTTTAAATTTTATTGGAACTTTAGATCTATTTATGTTGAGGAAATAACAGAAAGAGACTGTCAATAAAAGAATCAGCCCGCCTTCAGACCCTTCACCATTAACACTGGATGCTAAAAGCTACTGCCAAGTCTCAGGGAAATAACTGGGACCAAGAACACCCTACTTGGTATGTTCAGGTGTAGTCGTGTTCCCCGGGCCTTCCTGCTTTGATAGACCCCTGGCTCTTCCCTAAGGACACCAACTGCCCTGCCAGCTTCTCGAGTGTAGCTGTTTTCTCTCCCTTGCACCACTGGGTCTGGAATCTAGTCTGGTTTCCTTCTCGACCTTCGTTTTCAGTTTCAGACTGCTCTTGTTGCCTCCTCAGAATGACAAGGTTTCGACTCTCCTGTCCTCAGACTCTCACTCACTCCTCCTGTCATGGTTATTTTACTGACCTCTGAGTTATTCTTCCCTTTTTGGCCTCCCCTCCCTACCCCACTCCATCCCCTACCCATTCTCTGAAAATTTTAATTCCCGGCTCACTCATTCTTGCCTATTTCTATCTTGATTTCAACATGTGGACGATCCTGCAAGTCTTGGTTTGTTTCTTGACCACTTCTCCAAAGGTCTTATCTTCTCTCATGACTCATACCCTTGTCCTACACTGGGCTTTATCAACACCAATAATATAATCCCCCCCACAAATCTCAGTTTCCAGCATACTGCTTACACTACGTTTTGGAACCCCTCCTAAGCTGCAGCTCACTCCCCTAGTCCTGGGGCTCTGGATACCTGCTTCACTCGAATCTCTCCCTCATCTACCTCTTCAGCTGCCACGGGCACCCCCTTGCTTTCCTGTACTCACTTGCAAAAATGAAAACTCTGTTTAGACCTATGTTGCAGAAACACTACTTATTTTTTAAATTTTATTTATTTGTCTGAGAGAGAGCTCAAGCACAAGTAGGGGGAGCGGCAGGCAGAGGCAGAGGGAGAAGCAGACTCCCCGCTGAGCAGGGAGCCTGACGCAGGACTTGACCCTGGGATCATGACCTGAGCCGAAGGCAGACGCCCAACTGACTGAGCCACCGCGATGTCCTACAGACACTGTTTAAATCCACTCTATGCCCGCATGCCTGCAGCAGAACATAGTTGGAAAAACAAACCATGCTGACCAGTTTCACCTTCCTTCATGATCACGTCTCACTGTGGACCCATGAGGCTATCTTACCGTGTAATCGGTTCTAGAACACACACATCTTCACACTAAGTATCTCCGGAATGAGGGTGTGTCTTACATGTGTCACTATGACATGTCACGCTTTAACTGGTAGGGTTTTCCTTTTCTATGGTTCCTAAAATATTGGTGTGTCTTTCAATGAGCGGCATTTTAGAGTCAATGAAGTATAGCATGATTCTCTAGTCCTTCCACATGATCTTTCTGCACACCCTTTCTCTCTCCTCAAACCTCCAGTACTTCCTCCTGTATTAGTTGCTGGAGCTGCCAACTCCGCCTTCTTGCCATGTAGTCACACAGTCTTCCTTCTGCGTGTGCCCACGTGTCCTGCCTGTGTGCCCGAATTTCCTCTTATCTGGACACAAGTCATATGATTAGGGCCCATACTGACAGCCTCATTCTAACGAAATCACCTCTGTAAAGACCTAATCTCCAGATACACTGACATTCTCATGTACTAGAGGTTAGGGTTTCAACAAGGGGAATCTTGAGGAGACACAACTGAGCCTCTAACACTCTCCCATTCTCCTTTCAGTTGACGATGTTGTTCCCTATCTTACAGATACAGAAATGAGAAATTCCAAAGTTCCTACCACATCACCTCTACCTTTCAGTGATTGCCCCCATTTCATTAACTGCTTTCCTGTTTCCATGGATAAACTATCGGGACTCCTAGAAAATCTCTTCTTGCCAAACCAGGAACTTCCCTCCAGCTCACCTCTCTCTCCTGTGTTATCAATTTTTCCCCATATCAACTCTGAGGGCACCAGTCTTTGTTTTGTTTTGTTGTATTCTCTACTTCCAGCCTCTAGAAATGTGTCTGGCACACCATACAAGCTCAATATCCAGTGAACAAATACCGATTTTTTATGTAAAAAGGAAACGCTTCACCAGAAGTAGAATTATAACAGTATATCAAATAAGACAATAAAATGACACAAAGTTAAGTCAGTCAGTCCAAGAAAGACAGAACACTTGGTAGGAATAAGCCACAGTCCCCTGAAGGAAAAAGTCTCCATGTTCATCTCAGATATTACCATATACCAGAGACAAGAGATTCAGAGAGAACCACAGCTGAGGAAAAATCTCACTTTACTGTCCAGACAGAGAGACTTTGCTATTCTTTTCAATAAGGGTATGTTATATCTGTGTTTTCATTTCTTTCCCACCCTAATGGAACCCATCCTTCCTCTCTTTCTCTTCCTTCCTCCCTTCCTCCCTCCTTGGTTCCTTCTTTCTGTCATCCTTCGTCATCTCCTCCTCTTCCTCCCCGCAATTGTAAATAACCTATCTCCTTTCCACCACTGCAATATTGAGTGTGGTGAATTGGTGTATCACGAAGTATACAAATACAAAGTATGTGATTCAGTCAGCCGGAAGGAGTTCTACTGTATCAAATCCGAAAAGAGAAATACAGATCATCCGGGGCTTTTTTGAATTTCGGAATGAATGAATAACGAGACAGAGTTGTCTCTATAAAGAGATGTGTTTTGTCACATATGGTAGCTACATTTTATCAGGTGTGACTATTTTAAAAAGTGTATGTAAGCCGATTGCAATGAATCCTGGATTGGATCCTAGAAGAGATGATCAGTAATGGAAAACTGATGAAATCCAAAGCCTGCAGTTTAGTATTCTTAATATTGACAAATGTACTGTGGTTATGTAAGATGTTAGCATCAGGGAAAGTTGTGTGGAAGCTTTATGGGAACTCTCTGTCCTATCCTTGCAACTTTTCTGTAAATCTAACATTAAAAATATAAACCCAAAACAGTGTATGTATAAAGAAACCTATATATGGCAACTGGGCTGCCGGGAGATGGAATGTCTTTTCTTACTTAGCATTCATTTTCCCTTTGTCAAGAATATTCTTTTCATTGGGAAGCTACGCATTCCTTCGCTCTCAGTCTTCATGATTCAGAGAACCACGAACTTTCCTCTGCCTCTGCGGATGGTGGGTGCCCCAAGCATGACCTACAGATCCATACCACATTCTCTGAGTCACATGAGCTTCAGGGATGGGCCCAGCACTCAATCAATGCCTGGGAGACTCAATTCCAAGACTCGCGTGAAACTGTTAAGAAGGTAGGATCTCTCCTTTCCACTGGGATTGCTAAGGGTTGTATCAGCCTTACTATCATAAAGCAAGTCTGCTGGAAAATGGCACCAAGACCGGAAAGAGCAGACCAACCAACCAAAGGGATCAAACCCAGAAACTGATAACATTACCTAAGCTCCTCTATCCAGCCAGCCTTGGACTTGGTCAATGAAGTACATTTGTTGTGTGGGTCAATTTTAAGTCAGATTTCCTGAACCTTGCAATTTGAATCCAATATAAAAATATCTAACTATAGTGGGTTAATACTAACCTGTTCATCTAGTATGATACCTTTTTAAAAAGTATTTGTGCATATAAAATCTTTGGAAAGATTTAATCTGCTAACTGGGCTGGGGTCACAAGACTTTCATATCCTACTTTATACAATCCTGAATTGTTGGGATTTTTCGTAAGGAAAGTATGTTATTTCTATCATCAGAAGTAGCAAACATTAACCAGAACTACTGTCCTATGAAGTATCTATGATAAAGAAAACAAAACAAAAAACCAGCTCAACCTTAGTTATTTTAATTTGCCTTGTTCAGTTAGATAATTGAACCAATTCAAGGCATACACTGAGACACTAAAACTTTTTCCTTAATGCCATATAGCTGAAAGTGATAAACACATAGCTCATGACAATGTGAAGAATTTTGTGTAGGCATGAAAAACATGTGGCTTTTGAGAGAAAACTCTAGTAATGTACAAACTTTTATTTTGTTAACATCTATTCCCTATAGCTTTGATTTTTGGTCCAATTCATTTTCTAGGGTTATGAATTTAAAATGATTATAGCATAGTACATAGTACCAAAGTTTGAGGTGAAATTTGTCATTGTTTTAAATTCAGGATTCATAATACAGTGTTATCCTTCAACAGGAATTTCATCACACATTCTATAGGCTCATGTAGCGATGTTAATTAAAGAAAAAAAATCATCGCAATCATCCATTAAACTTTGTTGAATTACAAAACTGGTCCTGATATGTAGAATGTCAACCAACGAGAATTCCTTTGTATCTACATATTTGGGGATTATTTAGAAAAGGTACTGAATAGATTCCAATCCTAGCTTAAAAAGTGACCTCCCCCCATCCTTGGCCCAGCATTTACTGAGTGACATTAAAAGCATTTATTAAGGGACAACACGTATACATTTCTCTGCTGATCACTCAGAACAAAGGTCACAAACTGATGACCCAAGGTTGGGATTCAGCTTATCGGTGGTTTTCTTTTACTCAAAGTGTTTGAACATTTATTTTTTATTATTTTTTAAAAAAGATTTTATTTATTTATTTGAGAGAGAGAGAGAGACTGAGACTGAGAGCATGAGAGGGGAGAAGGTCAGAGCAAGAAGCAGACTCCCGAAGAGCTGGGAGCCCGATATGGGACTTGATCCTGGGACTCCGGGATCATGACCTGAGCCAAAGGCAGTTGCTTAACCAACTGAGACATTTAAATAATTAGTTTGAAACTGGGAGGGTTTTTGTAAAAAAGTCCAGATTCCAGGAGTCATTTGAAAAATGGGAAAACCTGGCATCATTGCATTCCTGCATCAGGCATTTCGTACAAACTTACAAAGGGCTTAATTTTTCTACTCTAGGAGAACGAAAGGAAAAGTGAATTGGGAGAAATCAGAGGGGGAGACAAATCATGAGAGATTGTGGACTCTGAGAAACAAACTGAGGGTTTTAGAGAGAAGGGGGCGAGGGGATGGGTGAGTCTGGTGGTGGGTACTGAGGAGGGCACGTATTGCATGGAGCACTGGGTGTGGTGCATAGACAATGAATCTTGGAACACTGAAAAAATAAAATTAAATTTAAAAAAAATTTCTCTGCTTCTGTCACATGTAAAAGCAGGTCAGAAAAAGATGTCAAGAGACATGGCTCCTCCTCTTGCCCCTCCAATCCTCTCTCTCATAGCTGAATATTGAAGATGCTTCACTAACACAGAGCTCACTGTTCTACAAGAAGTATTAGGGTTTCTGACTTTCAAAAGATTAATAACAATTTAAAAGACCAAAGGGCATGGTAATATGCAGTATTTATTTAAATGTTGCTTCAGCAGCATCAAATTACAGATCTAGTATGTTTAAAGGCCATTTGATAAAATCAAAACAAAACAAATGAAAAGCATGCTGATACTTTCTTATGGTGAAAGCTTACCCTAATTATAAAATAAAAAAGAGGAAATGAAATTTGAGTACTAGATACTAGGTATTTATCCAAAGGATACAAACATACCGATTCAAAGGGGCACGTGCACCCCCAATATTTCTAGCAGCAATGTCCACAATAGCCAAACTATGGACAGAACTCAGATGTCCATCAACAGATGAATGGATAAAGATGTGGTGTATATATACACACAATGGAATATTACTCAGCCATCAAAAATACGAAATCTTGCCATTTGCAATGACATGGATAGAAGTAAAAGTATTATGCTTATTGGAATAAGTCAGAGAAAGACAAACACCATATGATTTTGCTCATATGTGGAATTTAAGAAACAAACAGATGAACATAGGGGAAGGGAAATAAAAATAGATGAAATCAGAGAGGGAGACAAACCATAAGAGACTCTCAACTATAGGAAACAAACAAGGGTTGCTGGAGGGGAGGTGAGTGGGAGGATGGGGTAACTTGGTGATGGGCATTAAGGAGGGCATTTGATGTAATGAGCACTGGGTGCTATATGCAACTGATGAATCACTAAATTCTACCTATGAAACTAATAATATGCTATATGTTAAATTTATTTAAATTAAAAAAAAAAGAAATTTGAGTGCTAGAGTCATGAAACTCCACCAAGTATATTTATGCCAGACAATATGGTTACCTAAAGAAAAATAAAATTTTGACAGTTTCCTTTGACTCTTGTTACTCTAGCCTCATAGGCATTGGTTTTGGTGCTCTTTCTTTAACAAATCTTTATTTTTATTTTTATTTTTTTTAAGATTATTTATTTATTTATTTGACAGAGAGAGAGAGAGAGATGACAAGTAGGCAGAGAGGCAGGCAGAGAGAGGAAGAAGCAGGCTCCCCACTGAGCAGAGAGCCTGATGCAGGGCTCCATCCCAGGACCCTGAGATCATGACCTGAGCCGAAGGCAGAGGCTTTAACCCACTGAGCCACCCAGGCGCCCCTTTAACAAATCTTAAGTATTAAAAAGTTAGTGACCTATCAGGATTTGGATAATCTATATGGTCCATTCACTGATACTGTATGGTGAGGTAACGAAAGTTGGTCTGTATGTAACAATTTCAGCCTCACAGAATCATCTATCTCTTCTCTTCCCATTCCTCATTCCCCTTAAACAAAGAGGGATTTCCAGATAACAGCAGAACTTTACTTTTAGTATCTCTATGGATTGTGTTACATCTAACCAATCAGAGTTCAAGGCATGAAACAAAATACACTATATTACTAAGTGGGAAGATTCTTTTTTTTATTTTTTAAAGATTTTTAAAAGATTCTATTTGTTTATTTGAGAGAGAGAGAGAGAGCATGAGAGGGGAGAGGGTCAGAGTGAGAAGCAGACTCCCTGCTGAGCAGGCAGCCCGATGCAGGACTCTATCCCAGGACTCCAGGATCATGACCTGAGCTGAACGCAGTTGCTTAACCAAACGAGCCACCCAGACGAGCCACCCAGGCGACCAAGTGGGAAGGTTTTTAGAACACCACTGGAACACTTGAAGGAGCAGGATCTAAGATGGGCCCCTGGAATGCTGTCTGCAAATAGAGAAGTCGTCCATGGGGAGGTTCCTGCACTGAGGGCAGGCTAGAACTGGAGATACCATCAGCAGCAACTGCATCTAGACAACAGGAAGACAATTGCATCCAGGCAACTAGGGAATTCGATCAAGAAGCTAGGCTGGCAAATGAACCCTGGAATCTTCTCAGGAAAACCACAATCTTTCTAACCAGTGGCAAGAGCCAGAAAACGCTGAATATGGACTCGACTTACTTCTGCTTCCCAAATCTTGGGCAAGTGTAGCTAATTGGCAAAATCAGATTTCAATTCAGAAACTGGGTGCAAAGGAGTCGGAGCATTTAAAAAAGCAAAACAGCTTTCTAACAATGGAAGGTGAAGGAAAGTTGAGAGCCAATTGAAGTATTTACCATATACCTGTTTTAAAAAATTACTTTGTGTCAAATTATTTTTGCAAACATATATTTAAAGGTATACAGAATTAAAGGGATTCAGTGACAACTCAATTCTACGCATTTACAAACATTTAACACAGATTATATATAAGGTAGAAGGACTGAGAGAAAAATAAGAAATACCTACTCTCACACAGAAGCTGTAGGACTAATACCGTAAACCTCCTCATTCCTGGAATCCATCCATTTCCAGCTCCACTGTTGCTATCTTAATGCAATTCATGACCATCTCTGCCCTGATTAACTTAGTGGCTTACTAAATGGTCTTCAAAAATCTATCAACTCTGTTTTCCACACTGAAGTCAAAGTTAAAAAAAATTTTAAATTAGCAGACTTTATTTTTCTCACTTTAGGTTTACAAAAAAATGAGTAGAAAGCACAGAAAGTTCCCATATAACCCTTCATCCTCCCTTTTCCCCCATTTCCCCTGCTATTAACATCTTGCATTAGTGTGGTACATTTGTTATAGCTGATGAGCCATTATCAATACATTATTTAACATATAAAGTCATAGATTAGAGTTCCCTCTTTGTGCTGTACATGCTGTGGGTGTGGGTCAATATTTAATGACACGTATCCACCATTAACAGCACCATACAGAATAACAGAATAGTTTCACTGCCCTAAAAATCCCCTGTACTTCAACTACTCATTCCTCCCTCCACCCACCAACCCCTTCCAACTTCCAATGACCACTCGTCTTTTTAACCGTCTTCACAGTTTTGCTTTTTCCAGAATGTCACATCAATGGAATGATAGGATGTTAGGCTTTTCAGATTGACTTCTTTCCATTACCAACATGCTTCTAAATTTTTCTCATGACTTTTCGTGACTTGGTAACTTGTTTCTTTTTATTGCTGGGTAACTTCAGTGTATAGATGTACCACAGTTTGTTACCTATTGAAGGGCATGTGGTTGCTTCCAAGTGTTGGCAATTATGAATAAAGCTGTTATAAATATGAATATGCAGGTTTTTGTGTGGACATCTTTTCAATTCATTTTTGTAAACGCCAAGGAATGTGACTGCTGGATCATTTGGTATGAGATCATTTAGTTTTTGAAGAAATTGCCATCATTTTGCATTTTCCCCAGCAATGCCTGAAGGTTCCTGTTGCTCTACGGCCTTGTAAACATCTAGTGTTGTCAGTGTTTTGGATTTTAGCCATTGCATTAACCATTGTAACAATAGTATCTCACTGTTTTGCAAATGTTTTCTCCTCATCTACGGCTTGACTTTTCATTCTCTGAACACTGTCTTACAGAGAATTTTTCAACATTAATGAAGTTTAACTTACTTTTTCTTTTATGGATCATGCTTTTAGTGTTGAATTTAAAAAAGTCATCACCACAGCCAAGGTTACCTAGATTCCCTGTTATCTTCTTTCATAGGTTTTACATGTAGCTCTATGATTCATTCAGTTAATGTTTTTTGAAAGGGGTACTTCTAGACTCACTTTTTATGGTCTGCAGACTTCCAGTTGTTCTAGTGCCATTTGTTGAAAGACTGTCCTTTCTCCACTGAATTGCCTTTGATCCTTTATCAAAGATCAGTTGACTATATTTGTGTTGGTCTATTTCTGGTGACTGTGCTCTGCTCCATTGACCTGGTTGTCTCCTCTTTCACCAATACCACGTGGTCCTGGTTACTGTGCTTTATAGGAAGTCTTGAAGTCTGATAGTGCCGGTTCTCCAACTACATTCTTCTTCAATATTATGTTGGCTATTTTGCTTTTATAATTAAACTTTACAACCAGTCTTTTGCCAATTAAATTCAATTAAGCTTTAGAATTGATTTGTTAGTATTTTCAAAATTACTTCTTGAGATTTTGACTGGCATTGAATTGAATCTATAAATCAAACTAGAAAGAACTGACATCTTGACATTATTGAGTCTTCCTGTGTACATGGCATATCTCCACTTACTGTTTTTACCAGTGTTGTAGTTTTCCTCATAGATATCTTGTATATATTTTGTTAGAGTTATAGTTGAGGTTTTTTTGTTTGTTTGGTGCTAATGTAAGCTATTTTAGATTTTTAAAAAAGATTTATTTAGAGGGAGAGAGAGAGGGAGAGAAAGAGCAGGGGGTGGAGGTGGGTGGGTAGAGGGAGAGGGAGTCTCAAGCAGATTTAGTGTGGAGCCTGACTCGGGGCTCAATCTCATGACCCTGAGATCACAATCTGAGGTGAAACCAAGAGCTGACTGCTCAACTGACTGTGCCACTCAGGCGCCCCACCACATTGGATTTTTAGGTTCAAATTTTAATCGTTCATTGTTGTAAATAAGAAAGGAATTAACTTTTTTTTTCTGTTTTGTTTTTTAAAGATTTTATTTATTCATTTGTCAGACAGTGAGCACAAGCAGGGGGAGCAGCAGGCAGAGGAAGAAGCAGGCTTCCTGCCGAGCAAGGAGCCTAAGGCGGGACTCAATCCCAGGACCCCGGGATCACTATCTGAGCCAAAGGCAGATGCTCAACTGACTGAGCCACCCAGGCATCCCAGAAAGGAATTAACTTTGATATTAACTTTGTACACTTCAAGTCTTTTCTAATTACTTATTTCAGTTGTTTTTTAATTGTGATTTTCTACATAGAAATAGTGTTGCTTGTGAATAGGGTTTAATTTCTTTTCAATTTGTGTATCTTTAATTTCCTTTTTTGGGGGGACTTCCAGTACACTGAAAAGCCATGATGAGAGGGGACATCCTTGCCTTGTTCCTGATCTTCGCTGAAACTTATTTTCTCACGGAGTGCCTGGGTGGCTCAGTCCTTAAGCATCTGCCTTCGGCTCAGGTCATGGTCCCAGGGTCCCAGGATCTTGGGATGGAGCCCTGCATCGGAGCCCTGCTGAGCAGGGAGCCTGCTTCTCCCTCTCCCACTCACCCTGCTTGTGTTCCCTCTCTCGCTGTGTCTCTGTCAAATAAATAAAATCCTTAAAAAAAAAAAAAAGAAACTTTATTTTCTCACCATTAGGTATGATATTAGCTTTAGGTTTTTGTAGATATTCTTTCTCAAATTGAGAAAGTTCCTTTCTATTCCTAGTTTGCTGAAAGTTTTCATCATGAATGGGTGCTGGATTTTGTCAAATACTTTTTCTGCATATATTGATGAGATCATAAGATTTTTCTTCTTTAGCCTGTTAATGTGATGAATTACATTGATTTCTTTTTACATTGATTTTTGAATACTGAATCAGACCTGCATACTTGGAATCCCACTTGTTCATGGTATATGACTCTTTTAATATATTGTTGGATTCAATTTGCTAATATTTTGCTGATGATTTTGTCATCTATGTTCATGAGATAATGGTGTGCAGTATTTCTATCTTGCAATCTGTCTGGTTTTTGTATTTGGGTGATTCTGGCATTACAGAATGAATTAAGAGGTTAGAGTGAATTTTTTATTATGAAATATTTTGAAGAAATGAGGAAAATAAAACAAACATGTATACCTCATAGTCTTAATAAATCTTAATATTTTCCAAATTTTGATAGCTTGTAATACACACTCACCTATCCATCCACCCGAATTCATTTGAAGCCTATATCCCCCTACCCCAAAATTATTACTGTCATGAATGGTATTTCTTACTTTCATTGATGCTTTTATACTACTTTACTTTTGTTTGGCAGACTTTTAAATTTTCATGTAAAGAATATAATGAGCTTTTTTTTTCTCCTCTTTACATAAAATTATTATTATTCTTAAAAAGATTTTATTTATTTGACAGAGAGATAGAGAGAGACAGCAAGAGAGGGAACACAAGCAGAGGGAGTGGAAGAGGGAGAAGCAGGTTTCCCACTGAACAAGGAGCCAGATTCGAGGCTCGATCCCAGGACTCTGGGATCATGACCTAAGCCAAAGGCAGACGCTTAATGACTGAGCCACCCAGGCGCCTCCATAAAATTATTTTGGATTTATTAATATTGCATCATGTAGCTCTAATTAATTTGACTGCTGAATTCAATTACATTTTGCAAATTTACAACTTAAGTAATCTTTTTCCTATTGATTGTCATTTAGATTATTGCCAATCTTTTGATCTACCAAACATCACTGCAAAGAACATTCTCTAATGTATCTTTGCAAAAATACAAGAGCGAGTATTTTTCTAGGTTATATATTACAAAAGAAAATAGTTCATGTTTTAATTCTCTAATTTATTTTATTTCCAAAGGTAATTTCTTCAAGGTTTTCAGGTACTCAGTAAGAGATTTAAATATATTTTTATGTTGAGTTCATTGTAAAAAACAATGAGGTCATAGTCAGCAGGTTATTATACAAAGTTTGTGAGCCAATTCACCTATAACAACTTTAAGTAAACATCAATTTTATGCAGAAGTATTTTTAATAGTTTACTTTTCTATAACCTCATGTTGATATGTAATAATCCTTGGAGGACAACAGTAAATGCAACTGTAAGATTATTATAGGAATGTCTTTGGCCTTCTGAGTAAACAATTAACATTTAACTTAGAATTTATAACTGCTATGCGAATATTCTCTAACTTTTGAAAAATCTTTTCTAAAAATATTTGCATTCTCCAAGGTACTTTTGACAATCTCAGAAAGCTTACTACCATAACCTTTTCTGACTTGTCGCTAATGATTTCGGCTACAATTTTAGACAAGTCTGAATTACACTAACATTTATAATAATTTTGTTCCACAATAGCTAGATGTGGATTTGCTGGGTTTCAGGTTTATAGAGCATCTCTAGCTTTGCTATATTGCCAAATGCTCTCCAAAGTGGTTCTACCTTATTATACTCTTTGTGGGAACTTATGTTGGATGCTCTGACAACTTTGTGTTGCCATCAAAGTGCGATGCGATAGCTCACTGTGACTTCAGTTTACAGTCTTGTAATTACGAGGGACTCATGTACTTATTGTCCATATGGATTTGCTCTTCTATAATTGTCTTTCTTGGCTCATTGAGTTGCTTGACTTTTTCATTGAATTGAAGGAATTCGTTATATATTCTAGATATAATTTGTTATGTGTATTGTAAAAATCCAATTTTTAACAAGATTTTGTTTATTTTAGAGAGAGAGCAAGTGAGGGCATGGGGAAGGTAGAGGGGGCGGAAAGAATCCCAGGCAGACCCTGTGCCGAGTGTAGAACCCCATGCCGCGCTTGTTCTCACGACACTGAGATCATGACCTGAGCTGAAACCAAGAGCGGAGGCTCAATCAACCGAGCCACCCATGCAGCCCCCGCCCCACTTTAAGATTTCATTTAGCTATTTATTTTAGACAGAAAAAAATCCCATCTTTTAACTTTGTTTATAACATTTATAATGTTATAATGAGTTTTTAATAGTCAAGTTTGTCGACATTTTATATGGTTTCCCTATTTGCTGTAAGAAATCCTTCCCTGGGGCGCCTGGGTGGCTCAGCTGGTTAAGCATCTGCCTTCGGCTCAGGTCATGATCCCAGGGTCCTGGGATGGAGCCCCGAGTCCGGCTCCCTGCTCAGCAGAGAGCCTGTTTTCTGTTTTTCCTTCTCCCCCTGCTTGTGTGCTTGCTCCCTCCCTCTCTAATAAATGAAATCTTAAAAAAAGTCTTTCCTTATTACAAGTTCATAAAAAAAATGTAGCTGCCTATGTTTTCTTCTTTTTTTTTTTTTTAGTTTTACTGTTCACATTTTGGTTTTTATTCTACTTCAAAATTTGCCTTTGAATGGTGTAAGGATCCACTTTTACTTTTTTTGTAAGCCTAAATATTTGACTTGTTAGCACTTGTCTGTCCTTTCCGCAGTGAATTGCAGTGCTATCTTAACCATATATCAAGTTTCTATAAATGTGTGTCTCTGAGGTCTCTCTTTTTGTGTCATTAGTCTATTTATTCCTGCACCAGTCATTATATTTACAAGTTTCTTTATCTGGTAGAGCATCTGCTTACATTTCTCAACATTATTATGACTAATCTTGACCATTTCCTCTTCCATATAAATATTTGGATCATTTTGCAAGATCTGTAAGGATTGAGATTTTTATTGGATTAATTTATAATTTAAGGATGGGCAAATTTACAATATTGTCTTCCCACCCATGAATAAACTCTCCATTTAGTCATGCTTTCTAAAAAGTTCTTCAAAAATGCTTTGTAGTTTTCTCTGTAGTTTCTCCCCTACAAGAGTTATTGCAGCTTGCCATGGAGGATGAGCCATTTTACCTCCTGTCTTCTTTGATTGGTGTAATGCTATAATTTTATATTGCTCTTGGATCCAGAACAATAATTCAAAAGTTTGTCTCTCTTGCAATTGTACGCAGACATCATCTGCAAATAGGATTAGTTTCTTCTCTCCCTTTACAACTCTCATACCTCAGATCTCTTCTGGAGTTCCCACTTCTCAGACTTTTGTGTAATTTTAAGAAATGCTTTGTCTTCGTTAGTGCGTTATTAGTATAGATCCTCTCCTTCAATCGGGTTTAACATAGAAATAAATTTCCAGATGCCAAAACATCACTGCAATCCTGATATACACCCTACTAGTTTTTTCTTCACTTTTCTCTTGTTAGGTAATTGCTGAATTGTGATCTTATTTAAGATTTTTGATGACTATGTTCATAAGTTAAAGACTGTACAATTTCCATTTATAGGTCCTTGGCCAGGCCAGAGATCAAGTTATTATGAAGATTGTAGGCTGTGTTCAATACTTTTTTCTTCTTCTTTTTTTTTTTTTTAGTAAGTTTTTGTGATACAGGCATTAATGTGTCCCATGAAGACTTGGTAAGTCTGGTGTCCATTTATGGGGAGAATGATTATCAACTCAGTATCTTTCATGGCTATTGGTTATTCTGGCTTCCTATTCTGAGTCAATTTTGATAATGTCTTTTTCTAAAAAATTACTCATTTCATCTCTTTTCAAATACTTTGATCATACTATGTTTGAGTGACTTTCAAAGCCTCTATCAGCAGCAATGTAATTTCTTCATCTTAGTCCTCAGTGTACCAGAAAAAAGATAAACATCATTTGTCATCTGGGTCCAAAAGACCCTTTTAATTTTAGAAGTATTTTAAGTTCACAAAAATGTGCAGAATATATAGTGAGATATGACTTTACTAGAAATTTGAATAAAAATATAAACATAGCAAATCAAATTTTTACTTTCCTGGATTTCATAGTATTAATATATGAGATACTGGGTAATGTACTTCAAATGCAATGGACATTCCTTAACTGTCACAAAGCCTAGAACATATTCAATTCATAAATCTTGACTCCAGATTCCAAGTATATCTCAATAGGCTCTGAATTAGTATTCCTTTTGGTTCTTCTTACACTTGAATCTTCAAAGTGCAATATAGTTTAGACTTTGATGTCACAATTTTTGAAAAGGATGGCTATCTTCTGTGCTTCATAATTGCAAAACATTTTCACTTTTAGATTTGTAAACACCAATTAGAATGGTCAGCCCAATGGATTTTTCACTTTTATATCACTTATTTCATTTCAATCAATTTTGAATATGCACCTGCCTTTAAAATTTGTCTTACAAAGTCTTATGTAAATTTTGATGAACAAACACAAAAGATGTTCTTATGACACTGTATTGTGTGATGAAGTCCTTTCTTTTGGATGACTAACTAAAGATGAGGATGTATTTCCTTTTGTCCTTAAAAATGTATGTTCGCTCATTAATTCCTGAATATTAGAAAAATTTTCTAAGATAGTGTCATCTGAAAATTTATAGTTAGGGTTAGAACCCAGAGTGCTCATTTGTCTAACAATCATGAAACACCTGTTAATTTTTGCCGTATGAATGGAAAATAAAAAATGACAAATTCTTAACTGTGCTCAATGAAAGCGTAAAAAGTTTACATTGATAGTGTTCTCTAGACTTCTTTTATACCTTCTTGAAATATGATGCAGTACTTGCGCAATGCAATAAAAAAATGAAGGATGAAGCAATAATGAAGATTTATTTCATTTCACTATTGCATTATCCTTCTTGGTGATTCCATCACTATTTTTTTCCTACTTTTTTTTTTTGCAGGATTTCTGATGTTATACCAAAGGTTAATATTATATGTTTTTTCTTCTCCCCCTCTTCATCAATTTTTGTTTAGTTTATCCAAAGAATACGCTTTTCTTTCTTAACACTCTCCACAGTTTGTCTTCTGTTTCATGGACTTACTTATTTTTTGATGGAGGGTACTTTTTGTTTTTAAATTTATCAAACATTTTGGTCAGAAAATATGGTCTGCGTATTAATCAAATCTTTGAAATTTGCAGGCTCTTTGTGATTTAGAACATTTATAGAAATTATTATATGCTGTGTGTACTTGAAAAAATATACATATAATATCTATAACCTCTGTTTTGTGCACCAATTCTCTCTATCCTTACAAATTCCACATCTGCTTGCTATATCCATGCCTAGTAGAGATGTGCTAAATTCCCACTGTGAATTTTTTTTCCCCACTGTGAATTTGAATCTTTTTATAACTTCATTTTATCATCTTTCATTTTACTTTTTTTTCTCTTTTTGAGAGAGCAAGCACATTTAAGGGGAGGGATAGAATCTTAAGCTGCTCCATGCCCAGCATGGAATGTGATGTGGCGGTTTGATCTCACGACCCTGATATCATGACCTGAGCCAAAATCATGAGTTGGTTGCTTAAGTGACAGGCACCCAGGGGCCCTTATAATCCTTTATTTTAGATGTATCTTTATAAAACCAGCAAATAGATGGATTCCATTTTCCTAATCCAATCTGGTGTTTCTTTAAAATGAATTTTTATCTTTCTTAGATTCATTGTGATATATTTGGGATTACTATTGTCACTTTTACTTTTTCTTCCTTACCTGATTTCTTTTGGATTTATAGTTTACTGTACTTCCTTTCTTCCTCCTCTGCTGGAGACCTTTAAAATTTTTGGTCATATATTCTCTAAAATATTTTGAAAAGTAATATACCGTCTTATACATGTTCAAGTGAATATAAAAACAGTTTTACCTAATCTTAAAAACTGTAAAGGAAGTCATTTCTGTAATATTGAAATTTTAAGCTAACTCTAGTACATTACTAAGGTATCCAGCTGAATCAATATATCACAGCAATTTGATATTCACCATCACTCCTTAAAATAGTTATCAGAAATTTTATGCTATTTTATTCCCTTTGCGTATCTTCACTGTACTCCCATGTAATTTTATCTTATTGCAATAGTGTATTGCTTCAGTGTTTTACTGATACTCTATTATACATCTGTCCCCAAATACATGAAATATATTTATTGAAATAAAAATTTTTTTAGAAATTAAAAAAATACATTTCCAACAACTATAAAGCTCCAAGTGTTGAACATTGTCTGGATTATCATTATTATTCAAATGATAAAAAATATATTACTTTTAATAAGTTAAAAACACAAAACAAGTTTTACTGGAAATGTATCTCAATAAGATGGATAGTGCTGTATTTTCTCATATTCATGGATAAATTCTGCCATTGCTAGAATAAGACATCAATTTCATTACTATTTTTTATATATAGATATAAACGCTGAGAAAACACACGTATATAGTAAAAAGGGACAGAAAGAATTGTTATAAGTGATGCCACTCAATTCTTGGACTCTTTTTAAGTTATATGCCAAAATTATAAACTGAGTCTGTCAAATTTTTAATAATTTTAATTGACAATCTGATTGAGCTTTCTTCAATTTTGAAAACAAAAAATTAAAAACCACACTCATTAAAGACCTTGTTGTTCAAGCCATTCTCTTTAATTCTTTGGAAAGTTAACCAAAGATGTTTAGTAAGACTTATCTGTAACTTTTTCACTTACTCATCTTGCTTATAGAGCTTAAAATTAAGACACAACTGAGTAAAAAACACCTTCCACAAAATTGGAAACTGCATAGATTTCTTAAGGATAACTCTATATAGATTAGAAATTTTATATTTGATAATCATGTTTCTTACAGAAATTAGGATGTAATATAAATATCTGAAAAGGAAGAATTAATCATAACTAAACTTATTTTCTAAAATTAAATGCACTATGCCCTAGTGTATATTTTGGGGATATTTATTCCATTTACCTATACATGAGTGTATGTTCTACTTTTATGATTATTATTTATAGTATTTTATCAAACTAAGACACACATCTGGACATTTCTGAAATTGGGATGCATCTTAAATGATGGCATATCATAATTTAGTAAGCAGTTTTTTACTAAGTAGTATGTAATAGTGAATCATACAATAGTGTCTTAGATTAGATGAAAAATTAGATTGTGGAAATTAGGAGCAAAAAAAGATAATTACTAGCAAGTTCAGGAAACATGCAAGGTATACTGATGACTATTACATGTCTTATTTACAACAAAACCCGTAATATGTTTATGTTAACTTAAACCTAAATACATGTTAAGAATGAAAAAATAGGAAATAAGGAAGAGAGCTGAGCCAGGTAAAAAATTAATATGGATTTACAGAGTCTGATAATGAACTAGCAAAGGTTAATAAAAATGTTTCTAGGAATCTGAAAAATATACAATCATGAACTTACCTTTGATATGGGATCTTTTCACTGGAAAATCTAGTATTAGTATGTCAGAAATAAACATGGAACTTCTACCTTCTTCCTCCTTGAAACCATGCTAATTATGCTACTGAGACAGGTTTGAGACATATTTATCAGGCTTTTTACTGTTATGGAGAATGGTGAAAACAGCTTGCTTAACAGCACTCACCAAAACTCATCATGCTTTTGTACCAATTTTGAATACTCTAAAATAGATGAGGCAAATAATCTAATCATTTGTTTGTTGCCTAAAAATAAGGTAACTTTATCTTCATGTTTTGTTCTTGTTCTCTGCTTTACTTTCACATGATTCACCCAGAGGAAAAATGGTTTTTTGAAGTCAGGAAACAAAAAAGTCAAGGCCATTAAACAAAAACTGTCATTATACTATTTCCTACTTGACAACACATCTGAATTCTGAACATCTCCACACGGGCCAATAAACCCATTTCTAAGACCACACTTCACTCATAATGAAAACTAACTTCCACCATACTTTCTTAAATAGGGCAGTCAGAAAGGTCTGTAAGGAACAGGTTGAAAGGGAAGGGCTGTAACTCCACATCTTGATGGGGCAGTGCAAGGTTCTATAAGATTATGTGGGACCTGAAATATTGTTAGGGTTATTTTTATAAAACACAAGCTTGCCATAGTTTTATTATGTAAAGTGGGAGAGGGTGATAATGAAAAGGCAGAAGGTAAAAAGAACTGGCATAATCCATTGAACATGGAAATGTTCTTTAGACAAACCATTTTAACAAAGGGTATATATATGGGAACTGAGGATCTGGAATGTTTTCTATGCCTGCATTTCCCTTAGAAGGTTGAAGACTCCCAGAAGTACACATACCCTTGCTTGAACAGCCAACTTCCATTCTTTAGTTACCTGAATATTTAAGATGCATACTTAACTGAAAAATTTTCTAAGTTATATAGCATTTCTATGGAGGTAAAAATGTGTATTTTGGAATACTAAAAAACAATTATTTTTCATCTTAAAGAATGATCAATTCTTTCATTGTTAAACAAAGATAGACTAGTAATAGAAAAAAACCAAATTATCAATGTTGCATCAATTTTGTTAACTGAATACACTACCAACTAGAGCCAAATAGTAATGCACCTATCCTGAGGACAAAAGTTTCTCTTAGGAAAGTCAGAAAAGGTCAACTCTGAAGTGGATGTTGGTGACTTGGCAAGAAAGAAATTTTACATTTAGTTGTTTAATATTACACTTACAGTGAAATAAAATGCATGTAAACCATTAGAACTGTTACAATTTGTGTATCTTCCAAATACACTATGAATACAATGGCACAAAATCCTTTCTGACTTCCTTTTTCATCTTTGCCAATAACCCAGTGATCTCTAAGAGGTGGTTTAATAATTATTTCCAAATGCCATTTCCTAAAGATAGTATTTCTTACCTACAAAATTCATTAAAAGGTTTACAAAAGTATTCTACTTGCTCTAATTTTCATCGCAGTTCATGACTTCAAATCATCTGGGAAAGATGTTAGAGAATAAAGATATTTCCTTTAAAACACTGGGAAAATTACTAATTTACTATTCCTTTTATAACAGGAGACAAGGCAGAGCAATACAGTAGATCTAATCAGAATGTCTGCATTCATTCACCAAATATTTATTAAGCACCTACTATTTCTCAGACATCATTCTAGCAGCTGAGGCTCTACAGGGGTGAATGAGAAAGTAATAGCTACCATTTATTGAGTGCTTACTATGTGCCAGGCTCTGGCCTAAGAGTTGCGCATACATAAACCCTTCCAATCCTCAAACACAACACCTCTATGACATGGGTACTATTTTCATTTTACATATGAAAAAATTGAGGCATAGAGAAGTTAAATAACTCATTCACCTTTTAATTGGTACAAATAGTCCTGGCTATCATGGAGCTTCTATTAGTCTCAACTCCTGCCCTCTCCTTTTCTTCTTTGCCTCTGAGACCTAAGAGATAAGAAACTGGAGTATGGCTCAAATAGGTGATGTGACCATTTCATTTTAGATGTTTCTTTTTGGGAATGTTTAAAGAGAATTTTAACTAGCTCTATCTTCACCATGTTGTGATCTCAAAGTACCTAAAAAGCCTGATTGTTAGAAGACTTAGTTTTGTTAAAATATTTGGGGAGAAATAGTTAATGTAGGTATACACATGTAGCATCCCTTCCTTTGGAAAACCACTTTTCTAATCCAGGCAGGCCTAGTGGGGCTGAAGATTATGGGGCCCTGCCTCATTATAGGGCAGGTTCATAGTTCAAGCTAATTAGGCCCCATTGCTTGGGCCATTATTGGTTAAGGAATACAGAAAGAAACGTGATCCAGGCAGGACAAGTCTGTCTTTCTTGGCATGGACAGTGTTGGGAGATGTTCTCTTCACAAAGGAAGTGATTTCAGAATGCTGGTACCCACCTTCCTTGGCTCAAGAGAAAATGACTCCAAAATATTGAGAGATGTCGATAAATTCACATACAGAACACTTTAATCTAGCTACGGTCTATCATTGCCCTTTCCAGTTAAATGAGTATAAAAAGTATAATTACCCTTTAAGTGGGTTTCTGTGACTTTCAATCAAATTTCAATGCATTTACAAAAGCATTACATAAAATATGCACAAAGAACAATGGTTATAATAAATATGAACAGAATTCTTTTCTGTTCTCTTCATTCACCCTCTTTCCCTGTGAACAAATACAGAACTGTCTACATCTCAAAGGACGGTTTATTTCATTTTCAAAAGTAGTATGCAAAATATTTACCTATGAATGCTAAGCAAGTGATTACAGGCATTATTTTAATAATTCTACTTCTTTAGCATATGACAAAACCACAATATACCTAGAAAAACAAAATGTTTTATTTTAAAACATTGGAAAACCATCAAAAGACAAATGTCCATTATATAACCATGAACGTTAAATATCTGGAAACTGTGAATCTTCTAAAATGTGGTAGGCACTTCCAAAGAGCTAAATATTGCAAATTATTCTACTGTATGTCTTCTCTAATCTCAACAATACTTGATATGATGAAAAATACCAAGAAGACTCAACTAATTATTCAAAATCACCATCTTAGGGTTCGTCTTAATTACAGGAGTAAAAGTTTTGTCCAAGATGTTCCTGACACATGAAGCTTCCGGGTGAATTTCAGAAATGTTAACAAAAGTATCTTCCTTTTTTGCCTGTGAATGTTTGAGTATTGCTGTATTGTTGGTTAATATCCACTACAGATACTGGTTCTAGGCCAGCCCAAGGGTCTTCAAGCATGGAAGGCTTGAAATAATTTTCCAACTCATTAGACATTCTTTTTTCTCTACCACGCCCTGATCCAAATGGTGTAGATGTCCTTGGAGAACCCTTTAGAAAAAAAATCATCAGTTAAAAAAATGTTTTGTAGAGATAATTGGCACTTTTTTTTTTAAAGCTAGTGGGGATCACACAGCTAGTTAAAAGTGGCGTTTTGAACCCAAACATGTTCAACTGCAAAGTCCATTTCCTTTAATCTAGTGTTTTCGTTTGTAAAAGTATTTAAGCCAATTTGACATACTCCTTTATTAATAATTCCATGCCAACTTGACAGTTTTAGAAATCAAATACTTTTTGATTTCTAATGTAATAACTTTGCAGAGCAACTGGTGATGAAATAAGAAACTGTGTTTCAAATTTTCCTCAAAATTTCCACCTTTTTTTCTGGAGGGAAATTAAAACTTTTTTAACTGTACAGCTTCAAAGTTTCAAGAACCTTTCCAGCTTATGAAATTTTATCTACTGAGCCCCAGACTCAAAAGGGGTGGGGTTGGTTTAGCACAACGAAAAGCAGAAAACCGTTTAAGTTTTAAATCACACAAATCCTAGACACACCAGAAATACTCCCTCGGTCTCCTGTGTTCACTGAGAAGAATGGGAAACTTCCAAAATCACTGATTTTTCCTTAAGACGACTTAGAGCAGAAGCCAGTGTAGTCTGAAGCTTCCCTCCCCATGACCTTCCCCCTCCACCCCGCCCACGCCAAAAAAGTGAGCCAGTAGTAGGAAAATGGCACCAGTCTATAACCCTATAACTCAGAGAGCTCTACACTGGGGATTCATTCGTTTTACCCCTCGGAGAATAATTTACTCAGACGAACTGCCAAGGTCCCTGGCAAAGGATAGGGAATTAGGGAAATCTGTGTAGGAACAAAGCAGGAGGGCTCTAGAAACAGAAAGTACAGCTCTGCTACTTAAGGTCACCTAAAGTAAGTTACTTAACTTCTCTCTCAGCCTCAGTTTACTCATCTGCAAAACAGGGCCAACAACAGTATCTCACCTCATAGAGGATTAGACAAAATAATCCATGTAAAGGGATTATTAGTACCATGCCTGCCATACAGTAAGAGCTCGGCAAACGCTGGCTATTATTACCTGGGGGTGGGTCTGCTGTTGCCCTGGGGAGTAGCCGAATTGCTGCTGGGACCCCGCGGGGGACTTGGAGTAGGAGCCAGGGTAGCCGCCAGGGGACGGAGACCCGAATCGGCCCCCCGGGAAGCTGCCGCCGTGTCGCGGAGAGTGGCTGCTCCCGTAGGGCCTAGACCGGGGCCCGTACGGCGGCGTGTGGTGCGGACTCCCGTACCCGTCCCGAGGGGAGGGCGGCCGCGGTCCGCCTCCGCCCGGGGTACCCCGGAAGCTGCTCCCGCTACCCCAACCTCCTACGCCCGCGCCGGGGTAGGGAGGAGTCGGGGGTCGAAAATTCTGTCGGTGCATCTCAGGAGACGAAGACGAAAACCTCACCGCCGCCTTCTCCCGCCGGAACTGTCCCGACCAACCCTTCTCACAGACTCGGTGGTTCTCTGCCAAAACAGTCCTCTGGCCGCCAGCTCGGTACAGCATATTGGTTCCGGCCTCACAAAGGTTCCGGCACGTGCAGGGTAGAAGTGGGTTACTGAATTGGGTAGAGATCAAGTAGATTTAAGTAAAGGCAAGAGGAAGAAAAAAGACAAAAGCCGAACACTCTACTCCAGCAAAGGCCTTATGCTCTTGCGGCGCGTGCTCGGTACCTACTAACTGGACTTCGCAGACTGAAAGGCACGGCCCGGAAAGCACTAGCCGGGCAAGCAGTGAAAGGCAGCGCCCCGCCCGGTAGGCGGGGGGCGGGGCCTGAGGTGCTCACGGGCGCCCCCTGTGGCGGCGGGCGGCGCGCGCGCTGCGCTCTTCCTCACGCCCGGACCCGAGCTATCTGAGAGGAGCGCGATGCTGGCGACGCTGGCGAGGGTCGCGGCTCTGCGGAGAACCGGCCTTGTCTTCGGCCCGGGCGGCGGGAGGGGTTTGTGGACCGGCCACCCGCAGTCAGGTACCTTCCGAGACGCGGTCTGGGCGGCGAAGGGGACCCCGGCCCCAGTCCCCGCCTCGGGCGGCGCCCGCGCTTTCCCGAAGTGTCTCTTGCCCCCACAGCCCACCCTCTGGCCTTTCCCGACTCTCGGGGCCCTCGCTCGGTGGCCCCGCGGCCGGCCTGCCCCGTGCCCGGGCCGCCCCGGGGTCATCCTGCTCGGTGTCCGGGCCGGGGGCGGACAGCTCGCGCCCCTCTGCGGTCGTACTGGGCGGACGCCTCGCCTCTGCCCCTTACCCCTACCCTGTCTCGTCTCCTGAGTTTAACTCACTTTGAAAAGGTACCCCCGGCCTCATTTCAGAAAGAATGTCATAGTACAGCTCTGCAGAACTGGGGGGAGAGGCTGTGGTAACAAATGTCGGACTTTACTCCCTTCCTTGTTCTTGTTAAATGGAAGCGGATTAGGGAGGTGGCTCCGAGGCACAGATGCTGATTTTCAAAGAGCACACTTTGACCAAAGCTCTGAAAATCTTGACTGTTTCACAGACTTGGGGTTATAAAGACAAATGTGCTAATCCAAGCATGACACCTAATGTCTAATAAAACACGCTTTTGTACCAGACACCTGTCCCAGAATTTTATTTAGAGATGTGGTTTAAATTAATACCGTTTTATAGAACTTTCTTTACTCCCTCGGAGTTTGGGAATGATAGTGCACTATGACTTGTGAAATTAGCTTGTGGCAAACAGGATCTTAAAGAACTTTAGGACTCCGGAGATCACAGCCAGTGGGTGGCCGGGTGCCACTGCTCACTGTCTCTAGGACATGCTCAGGGACAAGGCTAGCTGAAGTGTGATGTGTTCTCAGCTTGCATCCTCCCTGGGGAGTGGAGACACAAATGGCTTTCTGTTATTCTGAGGGAATTCTGTTCACCTATTTTCTCCTTTAGACACAATTGTAGAATCAATCAAGTCAGGATAATGCCATCAAGGCTTAGTGATGCAGTTAAGGCATGAGGACCCCAGATGATCCACTTTAGTATGTATTTCTCTGTCTTGGCCAAAAATTTAGCTTTTGGGCGTTGTCTTTGGTTCTTAGCTTAATGACTGGTAATTGGGCACTCAAATATTTATTGAATGAACGACTGGGTTGGTCACATCATTATGGTTCAGTGACACTCACTTGTCTTACCTTTTATATCATCAACCAATCCACTTTTTTGGGCAGAGAGGTTAGAAATAGGAGGGCGGTGGGAACCAAAATTACCTTTGTTAATTTTTTTTACAACTGGGAAATGATTTGCAGAATTGATTAAAATACTGTATGTTGTCTTTTTACTTGGCCTACACTTCTAGAATGTTCTTTCCTGTAGTGGTGTCTTGCTGTCTTCTACACATAGGAACTTGCATTAGAAATGGAAGAAGGAAAGAAATACAGTGCAGAATTTTTGACAGGTAGATTATACGTGACAGTGTACCCTTCATCAGGTTTGCAGGGATATATGAGCTTTGAGAGAGGTAATTCTTTTTTTTTTTTTTTTAAGATTTTATTTATTTGAGAGAGAGCATGAGAGAAAGGACGAGAGCGGGGGAGCGTCAGAGGGAGAAGCAGATTCCCCACTGTTCAGGGAGCCTGCTGTGGGGCTCCATTCCAGGACCCTGGAATCAAGACCTGAGCAGAAGGCAGACACCCACCTGGCTGAGCCACCCCGGCACCCTAGGAGAGTTAATTCTTAATAATTATGTGAAAACTCCAAATTCCACTTGGATCACTTCTGAGAATAGGCCATTTGCTCTTTTAGAGATGAGAAATAGGCCAAAAGAAGTAAAGGACTTGCTTAAATTCACATAATAAGCAGAGGTGCAACCAGAAGTCAGGCTTCTTGAATCCCAGGAGATTTTTTTTTCCCCCTAAGTAAAGATAAATGAATTGACTATCAGTCTGTTCCTTTTTTTTAAAAAAGATTTTTAAAAATTTATTTGAGAGAGAGAGAGCGCTCGACCGGAAGCCTGAGGGAGGAGGAGGGGGGGGGAGCAGCAGACTCCCCACTGATCAGGAGCCTGACACAGGGTGCCATCCAGGACGCTGGGACCATGACATGAGCCGAAGGCAGATGCCCAGTCGACTGAGCCACCCAGTCTGCCCTTTGACAAATGCAATAGATAGGGGTGCCTGGGTAGCTCAGTCAGTTAAGAGTCTGCCTTCGGCTTAGGTTATGATTCCAGGGTCCTGGGATCAAACCCGTCATTGAACTCCCTGCTCAGCGGGGAGTCTGCTTCTCCCTCAGCTGCTCCCCCTGCTTCTGCTCTCTCTCTCAAATAAATAAACAAAATCTTAAAAAAAAATGCAATAGATAAATAAACATTGTAAAATTTAGGAAGTGCTGTATAGCATATTATTTTAGATTTAGAGATTAGCATGCATAACCTTAATAATGAATTTTTATAAATGTCGCTAGAATCTTCCCGCGTGTTAGCGTGGGAATTGCAGTCTGGGTGCCTGAACTGATGGGTCTGAGGCATCTATTTGTATTCAGTTTATTTGTATGGTGGTGAGTTCAGGAGAAGAGAGGTGAAGGGAGAGGGAGGAAGTTTTATGTTGGGTTACCTGGAAGTAGAAAAGTGAGGAACTGGGATGGTATATATGAAAGTATGGTGGCTGCTCCCTGAAGTCTGAGTCCTGTGAAGAGAAAAGGGCACTTCTTATTTTTGTGAGCAACAAAGGTTTTGGTTCCCCCCCAAAAGAGAATTACAGCACTGTTTAGGGAGGATCAGTAATAGAAAACAGGATACTGGATAGGGCTGTGCTTTCATGGAAGACACTATTAGTGTTTAGGTACTTTTTTCAGGTGACACTGTATACATAGGACATCAACAGACAGAACATCAAGAACTTTCTGAGTACCTGTGAACTATATCCGGAGCCCCAGAAATAATTGGTTAACTTTGTGGTGTTGTGTGTTTTATAGGTTTCACATTAATGAAAATGAGAGTACCACACCAAGAAAATTTAAGTGTAAATATAAATGAAACCATGTCTGTTTTTATAAGACAGGATTTTTATTTAGGTTGCCTAAGATTTTTTGGTGGTTTTTTTTTTTTCCCTCGGTGTTATTTCAATTTTTTTTTTTTTTGGTAGAGACTTATCTTCAAAAAACATTATTGGAAGCCCAACTTTTGAGAGCAGATGGGCTGTATTTGAAGCAGGAATTGGGCTTTCAGAGTTCTGCTCGCTCTGTGCCTCTAATGCCCCCCCTGAAAAGAGGCTTCTGGGGTACCTCTGAGGAGTTCCCAGGGCTCTCCAGAAAGTGTGTGAAAGCCAGTATTTTAGGAGGTGTCAGATATTAACAAGGGTTGCAAATGTAAATGTTTTGGTTTGTTTTACTGTATATTATCAGGAAGTGTATATTTTCATATTTCTGCATGGTCACAGCTTTGTAAACCAAGAAAACTAGAACCTGGGTTAAAGGGCAAGACTTGGAAGTAAAAGATTGTTAAGAGATTAGATTGTTAGAGAATGCCCAGGAAGTTTGTTTCTTTTTTCAAAGGATTGTAAAATTTGAGCCTGAGACACATTCAAGATTGAGATTGTAAACCCTGTGAAGTTAATCTTCCCTTGGGAGACACTTATTTACATTCCAAAGGGTAAGACCTCTGAGACCTTCCCTCTTCTAAGGAGAATTTGCTTACGTTAGGAAGATTAGCTTTTTTTCTGCCTTTCTCAGCGAAAGGTAGCAGTTGGGCAACTATAATACACATACTCCTACATTCATACTTTTGGGACCTTCCCTGTAATTCAACCCCTGTATGTACAGGCCTAATCAACTGGCTCTCCATATGATGCCTGTGGCATATTAGGTGTAGGCAAAGTGGTACATTTTTTGGTGTAAGTAAAAATAACTCTGATCTCTGCTCTAGAACCTTGTGTTTACTCTCAGGCTAAAAAAATGCATAAATGTAAATATTAAAAGCATGTTTTTGATATAAAACATTTCATATTACAGGAGAATGTATTTAATAATTTTTATGTATAGAAATGTTTGTATGTATGCTTAGAATATAATCTTTACCTTAGTATTTCCTGAAACTTTCAGATTATTTTCTTTTTTCTTATAGAGTCGTTATTAGCTGTTTCATGTAAAAGACTTCCAGTAGTAAAAAAGTCAGTGTATCTGTAGGATGTGATTAATTCAGTCGTTAATAGGGTTAGGTGTGTACTTAACACAGTGGATCATTTAACTATCACCTACATAATATTTTCATTGATAAAGCAAGTATTAGAAGCAACTTGTTCTCAGATTCTCTGAGAGCCAAACTTTACTATTAATCATCTTCTTTTCAACTCTAAGCATATATGCATTGTCTGTGGTAGTCAAGCACGGGCGAGTTGTTTTATACATAATTACTTATTTGTAGACTAATATTCTTTTTTTTAAATGTATATTTTTAAAGATTTTATTTATTTGACACAGAGAGAGAGTGAGCCCAAGGAGGGATAGCAGGAGAAGAAGCAGTCTCCCCACTGAGCAGGGAGCTGGACATAGGGGCTTGATTGCAGGATCCCGAGATCATGACCCGAGTTGAAGGCAGACACTCTGTAGACTAATATTCTTTACTCAGATGTAACACAGGTGTTAAAGCATTAACTCACACTTGTAAAAATTTTCATTGAGAATAAAATTGCTGACAGAGTACTTCAGTACGAAGGAAAACATAAGAGTATAGCTATTGTTTTCGAGACACGAATTTTTATTTTGAAATTAGAAAATAAAATTTTAATTTCACTGAAAGTTGTATTTTTGTATTTTTGTATTTTTCCAATTATAAAAACAATATAGACATTTTGTAGGTAACCTGAAGTGTTTAAAAAAATAGAAAGCAAGAAAAGATATAAATTGCTTATCCAAGAAGCAACTATTAATATTTAAATAGAAAAAAATAAGCCTTAGATAGTTTTAATCTTTAAATAGGAAAATAAAAGTTTTTTAAATGGGAAACCCACCTATACATGAGCATTTATGTAATCTGGGGTTGGGAAAACATGGTACCTGTGCAGAAAAGAGTTAACATATTTATTTATTTTTTGAGAGAGAGAGAATGGGAGGGGTAGAGGGAGAGAGAGAATCTCAAGCAGGCTCCAGGCCCAGCATGGAGCTTGACGCAAGGCGCCTTCTTAGGACTCTGAGATCATGACCTGAGCCGAAATCAAGAGTTGGATACTTAACCAACTGAGCGACCCTGGCACCCCTCAGGCTGCTGTCTTTAGAAGGACCATCTTAGAAGTTTAGCCCTTGGATGACATCTGGGAACTAGGCACTTGAACAGCTTCCTAATTAATAAGGGTGCCTAGATAGTTTGTACAATCCTTGTGATTTATGGTGAACCTGCTTTTCCTCTGAGTCTGGAATTTTGGTATGTGGGAAGCAGAGCATGTCTATGTGAATAGCCCTCAGTAAAAACCTTTGATTCTGAGTCCGTAATAGATTTCCCTGAGCAGAAGCATTGGACATGTGGCTCTTTTTTTGTTGTTGTTTTTTTTGTTTCTGGACAAAGAAGCTGCTTGGTGTGGCCCCTCAGAGAAGGAAGAGAACATAAGAAGCCTGTGCATGGATTTTTCCAGACTGTGCCAGTCTTTTTCCTTTGCTGATCCTGTCATATATCATTTTGCTGCAATAAACCTTAGTCACGAATACAACTATATGCTGAGTCCTGTGAATCCTTTTAGCAAATCACTGGAAGTGTGGGTAGTCTTTTTTTTTTTTTTTTTAAGATTTTATTTATTTATTTGACAGAGAGAGACACAGTGAGAGAGGGAACACAAGCAGGGGGAGTGGGAGAGGGAGAAAGCTGGCTTCCCGCTGGGCAGGGAGCTGAATGCGGGGCTCCATCCCATCCATCCCAGGACCCTGGGATCTTGGCCTGAGCCGAAGGCAGACACTTAACGACTGAACCACTCAGGTGCCCTGAAAGTGTGGCTAGTCTTGAGGAATCCTGAAACAATACCAGAGGTGGAAAGTAAAATGATTTTTTTGAAAGCGAAATTCCAATATAACTCAGAAAGCAAACAAGAGATAGGGAAAAGTTATTTTCACAAAATATGAATGATAAAAGGTTAGTATTCTTACTGCAGGAAGAATCCATCCAAATCAATAATAAGATAAATGTGTCTTAGCAATATGGGGCAAAATAATTTACATGGGAATTTATAAGAATAATTTATAAGAGAAGACATGAAACGAGCAAATAAGAAAAACTGTTTCAGAATTTAATTTCCGAAGTCATTAAATGCAAATTAAAATGACAGTGACATGCAAATTTTTAACTGTCATATTTGCACAAACAAGTAAATAAATCCCACAAAACCAAGCAATCATATCCAGGGTTATGGAAGATGGTGGAGAATATATACCATTTTTGTATATTGCTGATGCCAGTATATATGGACGATTTAATAATTGGTATTAACAGTATTAAAGAATTTGTAACATGAACACATGCTAGGCCTGCCTCTGTACTTGGAAACATGCTCTTTGTTTTCCCTTCTCCATCCCCCAAAACTCTAAAAGCCTTAAAGAATAATTTTATCTTTAGTACTTGAAGAGAAGTTTCTGGGAGGGTTCCATAGACCCTCACACAGAAAGCATCCTAAATTCTCTCTAGTAGACATCTCTTCTGCTCTTCAGAATTACCCACTGGAAGCTATTAAAAACAAATCAAATTGTAAAACGTATTCTTTTTCACATCCTTATCCACCCCACACAGTTCTCCCAGGCTGAGCCTTCGTATGCCTTACCTTCACCTCTATTCCTCTTAGTGAAATATTTGCAGTGTGCTGTAAAATAGGACTCAATATCTTTTTTTTGTGTCAAAAGAGGACTCATCCTGTTCACAGTCTAACACTGCAACATCCCCCCCCACTCCCTGCACACATATTTTCTTCTTTGCTGTGATTAAATTATAATTTCCCTCAAGTACTTAATGATAGAGTTTCATCAACAACCTAGAGTGAGCACTGTTTTGCCAGTTCTCTAGAAGAGATGCTTTTTTCTAATTTCTAATTTTCTTTTCTTTTCTTTTATTATTTTTATTTTTATTTTATTTTTTCAGTGTTCCAAGATTCATTGTTCATATACCACACCCAGTGCTCCATGCAATATGTGCCCTCCTCAATACCCACCACCAGGCTCACCCAACCCCTCAACCCCCCTCCCCTCCAAAATCCTCAGTTTGTTTCTCAGAGTCCACAGTCTCTCCTGTTAGGTCTCCCCCTCCGATTTCTCCCAATTCACCCTTCCTTTCCTTCTCCCAATGTCTTCCATTTTTTTCCTTATGCTCCACACGTAAATGAAACCATATGATAATTGACTCTCTCTGCTTGACGTATTTCACTCAATATAATCTCTTCCAGTCCTGTCCATGTTGATATAAAAGTTGGGTATTCATCCTTTCTGATGGGGGCATAATATTCCATTGTATTTATAAACCATATCTTCTTTATCCAGGATTTTGTATCCTGCCACATTACTGAATTGCTGTATGAGTTCTAGTAGTTTGGGGGTGGAGTCTTTTGGATTTTCCATATAAAGTATCATGTCGTCTACGAAGAGGGAGAGTTTGATTTCTCTGCCAATTTGAATACCTTTTATTTCTTTTTGTTGTCTGATTGCTGTCGCTAGGACTTCTAGTACTATGTTGAACAAGAGTGGTGAGAGTGGGCATCCTTGTTGTGTTCCTGATCTTCCCCACTGAGAATGATATTCGCTGTGGGCTTTTCATAGATGGATTTTATGAAGTTGAGGAATGTTCCCGCATTAAAACCTTCATTCCTATACTTTGAAGGGTTTTAATCAGAAATGGATGCTGTATTTTATCAAACGCTTTTTTTGCATCATTTGAGAGGACCATGTGGTTCTTCTCTCTTCTCTTATTGATTTGTTCTATCACATCGATTGATTTGCGTATGTCGAACCACCCTTGCATCCCAGGTATAAATCCCACCTGGTCATGGTGGATAATCTTTTTAATGTGCTGTTGGATCCTATTAGCTAGGATCTTGTTGAGAATCTTAGCACCCATATTCATCAGGGATATTGGTCTGAAATTCTCCTTTTTGATTGGGTCTTTGCCCGGTTTGGGGATCAGGGTGATCCTGGCTTCATAGAAAGAGTCTGGAAGTTTTCCTTCCATTTCTATTTTTGAAAAAGCTTTAGGAGAATAGGTATTATTTCTTCTTTGAATGTTTGGTAGAATTCCCTAGGGAATCCATCAGGTCCCGGGCTCTTGTTTTTTTGGGAGGTTTTGATCATTGTTTCAATCTTGTTACTAGATATTGGCCTATTCATGTTGTCAATTTCTTCTTGTTTCAGTCTTGGAAGTTTGTAGGTTTCCAGGAATGCATCCATTTCTTCTAGGTTGCTTAACGTATTGGCATATAGCTGTTGATAATAATTTCTGATGATTGTTTCTATTTCCTTTGGATTGGTCGTGATCTCTCCCCTTTCATTCATAATTTTATTAATTTGGGTCCACTCTGTTTTCTTTTGGATTAGTTTGGCCAGTGGTTTGTCGATCTTTTTTTTTTTTTTTCAAGATTTTATTTATTTATTTGACAGAGAGAGATCACAAGTAGGAAAACAGAGAGAGAGGGGGAAGCAGGCTCCCTGCCGAGCAGAGAGCCCAATGCGGGGCTCGATTCCAGGACCCCAAGATCATGACCTGAGCCAAAGGCAGAGGCTTAACCCTCTGAGCCACCCAGGTGCCCCTGGTTTGTCGATCTTATTGATTCTTTCAAAAAAACCAACTTCTGGTTTCGTTAATGCGTTCTACTGTATCTCTAGTTTCTAACTCATTGACCTCTGCTCTAATCTTGATTGTTTCCCTTCTTGTGCGTGGGGTTGGCTTGATTTGTTGTTGATTTTCCAGTTCTTTAAGGTGTAAAGAGAGCTGTTGTATTCGGGAGTTTCAGTCTTTTTGAGTGAGGCTAGGATGGCTATGTATTTTCCCCTTAGGACCGACTTTGCTGTATCCCATAGGTTTTGGACGAATGTGTCTTCATTCTCATTGGTTTCCATGAATTGTTTAAGTTCTTCTTTGATTTCCTGGTTGATCCAAACATTCTTGAGCAGGTCGGTCTTTAGCCTCCAAGTGTTTGAATTCCTTCCAAAGTTTTTCTTGTGGTTGAGTTCCAGTTTCAAAGCATTGTGGTCTGAGAATATGCAGGGAATCATCTCAATCTTTTGGTATC
>CM052887.1:9988133-10018883 GCA_028534135.1 Potos flavus | reverse complement strand
CTTTAAAGTACTCTAAACTCCTGCAATTACCTGTCAAACTATAGTATTAGGAGCAGAGCTTTTTTTTTCAAGACTTCTAACACGCTAGAGAGAAAACATCCTGCTAACTATTCTAAATAAAGCTTCAGCAGACTAAGAGAACATGCTTTGAGAAGATGTCCATCTTCTGCTGTCTTATGCCTAAGTTCTGGTAATTAAGTTCTCAGTAAAATATCGAATTAAAAAATCCTTTTAGTGTATATTACATGTTCTATTTGATATGATATTTGATCATTTTGTTTTATGACTTGGCCTTTTTTTTTTTTTTAAATGTTGGCTAGTACAGTTGAGGGGGGATGCCATGATTGCTGTCACACAGATGAGCCACTTAGGTGGGCATCTGTCAATTATGTCTACTCTAGTGCTGCTCAAGTTTGTTTGTGTCCCGGAAACCTTAGGGCCAAATACCAGGGGAGTCTTAGAAGCAGCTCTGGCCAGCATAGAATTGATGGCGCCTTCATTATAATTATACTTCTTTGCATGATTGCTCAGCCATATCCTTATAATAGCTTTTAATCCTAGAGGGTAAATAAGATAGAGCGATATACAAGCTGCTCAATATATCACAACAAATTAACAACTGATGTCCTTTCCAACTGTTTTTCCTCTTATAATCACCCTTTATTCCCATTCAGCTTATTCCTGTCTTTCACAAACTGGCAAAATATGGGTGTGTAAATATCCTTCTTAAGTATAGAGTATTGAGAGTCATATTTATTTCTGTTCCTTAAAACAATCATGTGTTTTTCTTTTCTTGTTTTAACATTTGGAATAAGTTATTTACTTTAGTAGGTGGTGTGACTATGTAATACCTATATGATAGTGATAATAATGACAAAATAAACTTTTAGTAGGCAGTTACCATATGCCAAAAAGTGTGCTGAACACTTTACATACAACATCTCATTTAATCCTTGCAGACTCTATGATTTAGGTGTTTCAAATGAGGAAACAAGTTCAGAGAAGTGAAGTTATCTTGAAGGCTAGTGGGGAGTAAGTCCTGGGGCAGGAAGTCGAATCCAGTCAGTCTCCAGATTGTCTTCGTGCTCTTCACTGTGTAAAACTCATTCATTGATTTTGACTTCAGTGTGCTCTGGAAGTTCTATCCGGGTGTCTTCTCAGATAATACAAGTAAATTTCTATTGCCTGATGTGAAATGAATTCAGTTTAAAAGTTTTTGCTTCATTAAACAAAGTTTTACTAATTTATTATGGCTGTGAGATGGCATTGGTAGTGAAATATAGACTTCTCTTAATAGATTTGTAATGAAATGAGATTTATGGGATGAAGAGACCCCTAAATGTATTTCATGCATCATTTCAAATAAAACAGGGGCCCTAAACAGAGATCTGAGTACAGACGACCAGTACTTTTGGAGACCTAGGCAACAAGAAGAATTACTTGTATATTCATTCCTCATGTCAAAATATCTTCTCATATTTGAGGTCTTTTTATGTTTTTGTTGTTGAAAATATTTTTCTCTCTAATTTTGTTGATTCTTTATGTTTTCATTTTTTCCTTGTCTTTTTTTTTCTGATTAGAAACATAATCACAATTAAGCAAAATTACAGAAATATAACTCAGCTGGTGAAAGTTCTTCATAAATTCTTTCCTCAAGATTTAACCACTGATAGAATTTTATGAATGCTCCTACAACTACCAACATATGTTATTATTATTTTTATTTAGGGAGAGAGAGAGAGAGAGAGAGAGCAAGCACACATGTGCATGAGCCATGGGTGGGGGAGGGAGAGGGAGAGAGAGAATCTTAAGCAGGCTGCACACTGGGTGCTCTGTCATGACCCTGAGATCATGACCTGAGCCGAAATCAAGAGTTGGTTGCTTAACTGGCTGAGTGACCCAGGTGCCCTTACCAATATACATTCTTAATGTTATTATGTATATTTATCCTATAATTTGATTTTATTTATTTGTTTTTTAAAGATTTTATTTATTTATTTGACAGAGAGAAAGAGATCACAAGTAGGCAGAGAGGCAGGCAGAGGGAGAGGGGGAATCGGTCTCTCTGCTCACGCGGGGCTTGATCCCAGAACCCTGAGATCACGACTTGAGCCGAAGGCAGAGGCTTAACCCACTGAACCACCCAGGCGCCCCTTGATTTTATTTTTTAACTTAGAAATATATCTTGGGTCAACTTTTCATGTCAGGATATATAAATCTGTTTCATTTTTCTTAATATCTACCTGAGAGTCTGTTGTATGAATGTGCCAGTGCTTATTTAACATTTCACCTATTGGTGGGTTTTTGTATTGTTTTGAATATTTTACTTCAGTGTTAAACTTAGAGGGGCAATTCACAAAAGAAGATATATGAATGGCCAATTATTACATGAAAAGATGTTCAACATTATTCATTAGGGAAATACAAATTAAAACCACAACAAGAAACATTATCTACCCATTAGAATAACATTAAAAAGAATAGCAGTTCCCAGTGTTGTGAGGATGTGGAGCATCTAGAACTCTCATGCACTGTTGTACAACTACTTGGGATATCTGTTCAGCAGTTTCTTAGAAAGTTAAAGATACACTTACCATATTACCTAGCCATTCCACCATGTATTTACTCAAGAGAAATTAAAACATGTTCACACAAAGACTTGTACGTGAATGTTCATAGCAGCTTGATTCACTATAGCCTAAAAATGGAAACAACTCAATGTCCATCAAGAGCTGAATGGATAACAAATATAGTAGAATACTACTCACTTATAAAAATGCAACAACAGGGGCACCTGGGTGGCTTAATCAGTTAAGCAGTGGACTCTTGATTTCCTCTGCCCCTCTTCCTGCTCATCCTGTCTCTTTCTCAAATGAATAAATAAAGTCTTTTAAAAAAATGCAACATGAATGAATCTCAAAATTATTTTGCTTTATGGAAGAAGCCAAACACAAAAGAATACCTACTAAATGATTTCATTTACATAAAATTCTAGAAAGTGCAAACTAAAGTGTAGTAACAGAAAGCAGAACAATGGTTGCCTAAGGCTGGGAGTGGAGGGAAAGATAGTTTGCAAAGGATAGGAGGAAACTTTCAGGTGATGGAAAGTTCTATTTTTTGATTGTGGAGGTGACTTCACTAGTGTATGTAGCTGTCAAATCTGAATTAATCGTTATTAATATTTATTTTTTTTAAATTTTTTTGTTTTAAGTAATCTCTGTCCCCAATGTGGGACGTGAACTCATGAACTCAAGACTCTGAGAGCAAGAGTTACATGCTCTACCCACTGAGCCAGTCAGGTGCAAAACTTAATTAATTGTATAATTTATTATATATAAATTATTCTTAACAATGTTGATTGAAAACATCTAAAGTACAGCAGAAAATCCAAACAAGTTCTGCAGTAAACGTTTTCTTACCTATGTCTAGGCATACTTGTGGAATCTTTTTGTGAATTATATTCCACCAACAGGAGAACCTAGTCAAAGGATTTTAACATTTAAAATTTTTGTTTAATTTTTTAAAAAGATTTTATTTATTTGACAGAGACAGAGAGAGATCATAAGTAGGCAGAGAGGCAGGCAGAGAGAGAGGCGGAAGCAGGCTTCCTGCCGAGCAGAGAGCCCAATGCAGGCCTCGATCCCAGGACCCTGAGATCATGACCTGAGCCGAAGGCAGAGGCTTTAACCCACTGAGCCACCCAGGTGCCCCTTAACATTTAAAATTTTTATGGGTAGTGTTAAATTGCTGCCCTACAAAGTCATTAGTGATTTACATTCTGCAGTGTATGAACGTGCCCATTTCACCACACCCTTGCCAATATTGGGTGTTAATTTATAAATGTTTGCCAATCTGGTGAGAAAAAAATTCTTATTGTTGTAATTTTCATCTTCTGCTTATAAATGAAATTGGTATAAACATCTTTTGCTAGCATACTGGAAATTTTTATTTATCTATGAATTGACTGTTCATATATGTTTCCTGTTTTTCCATTGGGCTTTCTTTCTTACTGATTTTTTATTATAATTTTTTTTTTTAAAGATTTTATTTATTTATTTGTCAGTAGGAGAGAGAGAAAGAGAGAGAGCTATGTGGGACTTTATCCCAGGACCATGGGATCATGACCTGAACCGAAGGCAGACACTTAACTGACTGAACCACCCAGGCGCCCCTCTTTCTTACTGATTTCTAATATTATTTTATATGTTGTAGAAACCTTTTGTTTTTTACATATACTGCAAATGTTTCCATCCTTCAGTCTGTTACTTATCTTTTAAGTTTAATCATGGTATCTTTCATTGTACTGAGTTTAAAATTTTATGTAGTCAGAACTATCAACTTTGATGATTTAATTTCAAATTTTTTTTGGGAGAGAAGAGCTTTCCTCAACCAAAACTAATGTATTTCTTTCATCTTTTTCCAGTGTTTTAATGTTCATTTACTTTAAATTTAATTTGTATTTAGATCTTAGAACTTAATAGGATTATGTGCAGGTCACATTTCCTCTTTTTCTATATGGATAATCAGTTTTCCCATTGATTTGAGATTTTCTCTGCATTATATAACAATTTTTCATTTCTATGTATGGCTGTTTCTCTCTCCATTTGTTTTGTATGTTAATATCGTATTTTAAAAATTATACTTTTTTTTAACCTTGTACGCTAAATATTCTTCCCTCCACAAAAAATTCTGGGCTATTCTTGATCATATACTCATCAAGATGAATTTTAGAATCAATTTATCAAACCTTCTTTACTTTTCCTTCCCCTGTGGCCCACCCTTCCGAGATGTGTTTGATGATGGTATTCAATTTTGTTTCAAAGCTTCCCAGGGCTGGTCAAGGGCTTCCTCGTTGAGCTAGCACTGATCTTTTTCTTGCCTCTTTTATACAGTTAATTGTTATTAGAGGTAGTTATGTTCTATAAACTGAATACCTAGTTAGTGAATACTGAACCATTGCTCCTAGGGGAAATAGAGGATTAAGTTCCTGCAAGTCTTTGGTCACACATTTTTGACCACTGATTAATACACGTGATGTTGTTAAGTGTGTTTTTGTTTAAAGTCACCTTATTTAATATATTTGATGTTTCATTAATTTTGAACTCAGGCCCATAACATTATAACTTCTATAGCTATAGTCATGCCTGAACAAAGCTCAACTAACATATTTTCTCTATAAGGCTCATCGTAGGGATGCTTGGGTGGCTCAGTTGGTTAAGCATCTTCCTTAGGCTCAGGTCATGATCCCAGGGTCCTGGGATCGAGCCCCTGTATTGGGCCCCCTGCTCAGTAGGGAGTCTACTTCTCCCTTTCTCTCTGCCCCTCCACCTACTTATGCTCTGTCTCTTTCTCCTCAAATGAATAAATAAAATCTTAAAAAAAAAGGGGGCACCTGAGTGGCTTGGTTGGGTGACTGCCTTTGGCTCGGGTCATGATCTGGGGGTCCTGGGATCGAGTCCTGCATGGGGCTCCCTGCTCAGTGGGAGCTTGCTTCTCCTTCTTCCACTCTCCTTGCTTGTGCTTTCTCCCTCTCTCTCTGACAAATAAATAAATAAAATCTTTAAAATAAAAAAAAAGGCTCACCATAGTCTTCTTGCACTTAGGAACACTTGACAGCAGTTCAGCCACTACTCTTGGGGGCCATTTTTTTTTGAAGATTTTATTTATTTATTTGAGAGAGAGAGCGAGACAAAGAGAGAGCCTGAGTGGGGTTAGGGGCAGAGGGAGAAGCAGACTCTCCACTGAGCAGGGAGCCAATGCAGGATTCAATCCCAGGACCCTGGGATCATGACCTGAGCCGAAGGCAGATGCTTAACCGACTGAGCCACCCAAGTGTCCCTTGGGGGCCGTTTTAAATGGTGAAATCACCAGAAAAAGCACAGAAATGTGAAAATGTGACACTAAATACACCACATAAAGGACACTTGCTTACAGTATGAGACCTGAAACAAGAAGGCCAGTTCGTTTCCTACTTTGACTTCGGCTGGGAACATGTACAGCAAGTGACTGAAATTTTTCTGCCTTCTGTGCATGTCCTGGAATGAGTGCAGAAGCCCTGCAGTATTGATTTTGGAATTAGTGAATAGTCGAATTCTCAAATATAGAATCTGCAAATAATGAGAAGAGACTGTAATTTCCCTCTGAAGCTCCTGCAGTGTGTGTAAATAATGAATCAGAGAAAGCTTCAGAGTGACATTATTTATCAAAACTTTGCAGGGGGCAGCGCAGCAAAATGATACTTCACCTGTTGCTCATGAATTTAACATAACATTTATTTTTTAATTTTTAAAAATCACGGTTTTACATATACTTCAGATCTGTAAGGTTAATTATGAAAAACAGTAGCCTCTTATGTCTTTCCACCCCTTTCCTTTTCCCAGAGACAACAAATTTCAGTTCTTTAGTTTTTACCTCCAGATCTCTAACAAACATGATTATAATGCTACTTCTTGATTTTGTTTTTAGGCATTATCTGCAGTGATAAACATTAGCTTTCTCTTACCATCATTCCAACAATTACACATACACTTTCCATCTTACCAAATAATAAATTTTGCTAGACCAGTTCAGTATTTATTTATTTATTTATTTATTCAGTATTTATATTGTTAAGGTTATACAATTATTCTTCATATTTTGATTACATTGCTGCCCTTACACACCTTTTTGTTTTCCCTTGTGTTTATATTTGTCTGGCTTCTTTATTTACTTTCTTAATATCTCTCCTTAATTCATTCCCAACTGTATCATAAGTATAAATATTTCAGCTATTGTGTTAGTATTTTCTTTACTATCATCCTGAGGATTCCTTCCATCTTTCTCCTCCTTTAGATCTTCCATTTTCTGACTTGATATCTTCTTATTTCTTATTCCGTTTTTGGTGGAGCATATCCTCTAGAAATAATTTTCCCAAGAAAGGACAGGAAGGCAAAGTTTTTGAAAATTTGCATGACTGAAAATATTCTTTTTCTACCCTCACACAAGACTCATGTCTCGACTGGGTTTAGAATTTAAAAGAGAAATAAATTTTCCTCTCAAAATTTTAAGATTTTTGTTCCATTTTAATGTTTTAGTTTCCAGTACTGTTGAGAAGTTCAATGAGATTCTGCTGACCAATCCTTTATATATGCTGTTTTCTCCCTAGAAAGTTTTCAGATCTTCTTTAGGCAGAGAAAAAAAAATCTTAATGTTTCAAATTCTTACATGGATGGGTCTGGGTGTATGTCTTTTAATACAGTTTTTTAGTTTTTTAAATTTTTAGCACTTTGTTATTTTTTAATTTTTAATTTTCTTATTGAAGTATAGTTGAAACACAATGTTACATTAGTTTCAAGTGTATAATATCATGGTGTGATGACTCTATATATTATGCTATATTCACCACAAGTGTAGCTACTATCTGTCATCATACAATGCTATTAAAACACCATTTACCATATTTCCTATGCTGTACCTTTCGTTCCCATGAATTATTCATTCGTGGTGTGTGTCTTTTTATTTTTATTAATTTAATTAAATTAGTTAATTTTTTGAATTTTAGTGTAGTTGATATAGAATGTTACATTAGTTTCAGGTATACAATATAGTGATTTGACAAATCTGTACATTGATGTTATGCTCATCACAAGTGTAGCTACCATCTGTCACCATGCAATGCTATTATAGTATCGTCGACTCTGTTCCCTATGCTGTGCCTTTTATTCCCATGGCTTACTCATTCCGTAACTGGAAGCCTGTATCTCCAACTCCCCATTTTGCCCATCCTCCTACTCCTCTCCCCTCTGGCAACCATCGGTTTGTATTTATAGGTCTGATCCTGCTTTTGGTTTGTTTATTCATTTGTTTTGTTTTTTAGATTTCACCCATAGGTAAAACCATGAACAATAGTCTCATTTGCAGTTTTAGGAGGAACAATAGACTGTAAGCTTCATGAGGGAAAGTATCATGAGTGAATGTGTGAATGAACGAGAAAGTGGCATAATGGGTTCTTCATTTTGGGAGATTACTCTAGAAGCAGTTTTGTGAATGGATTGGTGGGGACGGAGGTTAGGCAGAAATAGGTTAAGATGCTTTTGCAGGTAGTTGGGACAAGAAACGTTGAAGGCCTGAGCGGAGGCAGTACCAGGGAATTGGAGAATAATCAGGCAGATTTAACAGAAAATTGATGGCTGATTGAATGTGGGGAGTGAAGAAGAAGACATGTCTGGGAAGATCTCTAAATTCTATCTTAGAGTGGTTAATGATGCCATTAACTGAGATAAGGAAGAGAGAAATGAGAAACCGATATGGTTGAAAAGATTGGGCCAATTTACATTTTGAAAAATAATTCTGGCAGCATTATGGAGGGTGCTTTTTACTTTTCTTTTCTTTTTAATGTAGGCTTCACGTCCAGCGTGGAGTCCAACAAGGGGTTTGAACTCATGACTCTGAGATCAAGACCTGAGCTGAGATCAAGAGTTGTATACTTAACTGACTGAGCTACCCAGGCGCCCCTATGGACATTGTTTTGAAGACAACCAAGATTGAAGCCTGACAGAAGAATTAGTAGGTTGTTAGAGTAACTCAGGAGAGAGTTGATGATGACCTGAGTACAGTGGTGGCAGTGGAGATGAGAGAAGAGAAGTGAGCCAAGAGATATATTTTTTAAAAGATTTTATTTATTTATTTGACAGAAAGATCACACGTAGGCAGAGAGGCAGGCAGAGAGAGAGAGGGGGAAGCAGGTTCCCTGCTGAGCAGAGAGCCCGATTCGGGGCTCGATCCCAGGACCCTGAGACCATGACCTGAGCCGAAGGCAGAGGCTTTAACCCACTGAGCCACCCAGGTGCCCCGAGCCAAGAGATATTTTTGAGAAAGAATATGCAGTAAGTGGTTCTTTATTAAATTTAAGGGGTGCAAAAAGAGAGAGGGTTCAAGAATTTTGTTTGGGTTTTTGACTTGAGTAATCAAGTGGGTAGGAGTGCCATTTACTGAATCAAGAAACACAGGAAAAGTTTGGGGAGAAGATAGAAATGATACTGACAGTAGTTGACATTTATTGAGCACCATGGCTAAATGCTTATAAGGTGATGTTTCATTTAATTTTTTAGTATCTATATGAGATAGGTCCTAGTATTATCCCACTTTTACACATCAGGGTAGAACAAAAATTCAGGGTAAAACAAAAAAATCAGGGTAGAACAAGGTCACAAGTTAGTAAATAGAGTAACAATTTGAACCTAGGGGTGGTACTCTTAATCATAATAGTAATTGTATCTTTCAGTTTTCCCTGGTAGATCATGGAATACTTGAGGAGGAAGGGATATGATACCTCTCACGTTGTATCTTCATAGAATGATTAGCACATAGTAGGGACGAAGGTTGTTTAATGGGAGCTTTTACTCATGACCTACCTTGTTTACCTATTCTACTCACTCTGCCCCAGCTCCAACTCACCCTCTTTTTAAAAATCTTCCCAAAAGCCACTCATGTAAGGTATTTGAGTTTGTGCTAGGCTTTACTGAATTAATTTGGTAATTATGGGTAGGTACCACATATAACGTAAAATCTAATACTAACTCTTGTAATATATTAAAAAAAGTCTTTGAGCTGTCTTGTTAGTGGAAATTTTTCCTTGGTGGTTTTTCTTCTGCTGTTTTTCCTCAGCTTCCTCTCTCTGTCTGATTTTCCTTTCCATTCCAGCTGCTTATGTATACTTCCAAATGCCCATTGAATTCTTTGGTAGAGCATTTTCACTGTGTCTTTGTTTAACTGTGTCTTTTTTTTTTTTTTTTAAGATTTACTTACTTATTTTAGAGAGAGAGAACATGAGAGCAGGGGGAGGGGCAGAGAGAGAGAGAATCTCAAGCATACTTCCCACTGAGCACAGAGCCTGACGTGGGGCTCGATCTCACCACCGTGTAATCATGATGTGAGCCGAAATCAAGAGTTGGAGCCACTCAGGTGCCCCTAACTGTGTCTTTTTCCACCTTATTCATGCTCTGTCCAGGTTAGAGAAAAATCAGCTATCTGACTTTAAAGATTCTGGTCTCTTTTAATGATCCTAGTAAGTTTGAGCTGCTATAATAGAATATCACAGACTTATATACAACACGAATTTGTTTCTCATGGTTCTGGAGGCTAGAAATGTGAGATCAGAATGCCAACATGGTTGGATTCTGGTGAGGTTCTCTTCTGGGCTGGGGGCTGCTGACTCTCTGCTGTGTCTTCACATGGCAGAAAGGCGACAAGGAAGTTCTTTGGGGCTCGTTGCATAAGGGTACTAATTCCACTCATGATCGTTCCACCCTCAAGACCTAATTACCTCCCAAAGGTCCCACTTCCTAATATAACTTCGGAGGTTAGGATTTTAAGTTATGAGTTTTGGGGAGACACAAACATTCAGTCCATTGCAATGATCATATGAATTATTAACTATATGAGTTCCTCCCTCCCTCCCTCACTGCTTCCCAGTGTGACCTTTCAACTAATTCTTAGTGAGTACCTACCGTGTGCCAGCTGCTGTTCTGGTGGGAGATACAAGACAGCCAAGACTTGCCTTCATTGAGGTTACATTCTAGTAGAAAAGACAGTATAAGAAATAAATTAACATATACGGTAATGTGAAGTAATATTAGGTGTTATAAAGAAAACTAAAACATACTGAGACCCAGAGGGGTACTGTTTGAGATTGGATGATCAGGCAAGGTTTCTCTGCAGTGTTTGAGCAGAAATTTGAGTGAAGTAAGCAAAACATGCAAATATGTGGAGGAAAAGAGTTCCAGGTCTAGCGAAAAGCAAGTGCAAAGGTCCTGTTACATCTCGGATTCTCCAGAAAGCAGATGTTGAGACAGAGTGGAAAGGACAAAGGATTTATTGGGGAGTAACACCCATGAAGGGAAAGGAAAGAAATAGGATTGGGCAGAGGAGCTATCAGACTTGCATGCACCTGTCAGATTCAGCACACCAAGGAGAGCTGATACAACAGTCCACATTGGGTGGAGGAAATGAACAGGCCCTTCTGCCCAACTTTACTTGGTCATTTGACCAGGGACTGTCCTGAGAATAGAGCGCTCTCAGCTGAGTGAGGAAAGGTGGACCTTGAGGAAACTAATACTGGCGTTGTAAGTTAACCATGCTTCTTGTAGGTTGGGCAGAAATTCCTTCCTTTGAAGGGGAATCTGGGTGGTCCATCTCAGTTTCTGCCACAGGCCCTAAAACAGAAATATACTCCGTGTGTTCAAGGAACTGCAAGAAAGCTAAAGTAGTTGGGGAAGCGTGAGAGGGAGGGATAGGGGTCATGGCCGGAGAGGTAGCAGAGGGCCAGAGCAAGCAGCATCCGTGGGCTTTAGGAAGATGTTAGATTTCATTCTAAGTTTGGTAGAAAGCCATTAGAGGATTTTGAGCAGGGGAATGACATATGTTTTACATTTTGAAAGGATAGCTCCGCCATAAGCCATTTTATCTGTTTATCTATTGCTGTACATCAAACCACCTCAAAACCGAATGGCCTAAGACAACAGTGGCTTATTTTTACTCAGAGTTCTGTGAGTGTCCTGCTGGACTCACCTGAACTCACTCACCTGGCTGGATCTGGGTGTTTTAAGATGGCTTCACCCACATGTCTGGACTTCACCTGGGACAGCTACAGACTGGGATGCCTAAGCCTCTCTCCATTTGTTCTTTCATCTTCTGCTTTTTCATGTGAAGGTAGAAGTGTTCCAAAAAGTCAAGCCCTACCGTGTAAGCACTTTTCCAGCCTCTGGGGGCATCAAGTTTGCTAATGTTCCCTTGGCTAAAGCAAGGCAGTTGTCCAAGCCCAGAGTCAGCATGGAAGGAGAATGTACAAGGGTGTGGATATCTGGAAGTGTGATTCATGGAGGCCATTGCTATAACAATTTACCAATTAAACATTGTTTTAGTTACTTCCCCTTTTCTGATCCTCTGCTCATCAGTTTATCCTTTGCGTATAATTTAGTTTCCTACATAAGTGTGTTTCCAAGAAAATAATGCACCAGTCACACAGACTTCACATATTTCCTATTGCTGTGATAGCAATTTCCTATCGTAAAAGAATAAATTGGCTGGTTTCAAGGACAAAATGCCCACTCTATGGACTTTGATTATTTCTTCCTAGAACAGTGTGGCCTGGGGACCCTCCTAGCTAAGAATTATTGTGCCACCATGATGCTTCTCAAGACTATAATGGGGTATGTGTAAATGTGTGACTCCTGTAACTTCCACTGGTGATGGAGCTGCACTGAGATTTTTTAAAAAATGTATTGAACTGAGAAATTCTCATTCATTGCTGATGGGAATGCAAAATGGTACAGCTCCTTTGGAAGATGGAGTGGAAAACTAAACATACTCTTACCATACTCTTCAGTAATTGGCATTCCTTGATAGTTACCCAAATGAGTTGAAAACTTATGTCCACACAGAAACGTGTGCACAACATTTTAGCAGCTTTCTTTCTTTTTTTTTTTTTTTAAGCAGCTTTCTTCATAACTGTCAAACCTTGGAAGCAACCGAGGTGTCCTTTAGTAGGTGGATGGATAAGTAAACTGGTACATCAAGGTAATGGAGAAATATTCAGCACTGAAAATAAATGACCTATTGAGCCATGGGGGAAACTTAAATGCAAGCCAATCTGAAAAAGCTATCTAATGTATGGTTCCAACTATATGATGTTCTGGAAAAGGCAATTGTGGATACAGTAAAAATATTGGTTTCTGGAGTTTTGAAGGGAGGAATGGATAAATATAGTCAAACACAGAGGATTTCTAGGGCAGTGAAACGATTCTGTATATAATAATGTTTGGTACATGCCATTATGTGTTTGTCTAAATCCATAAATGTACAAGACCAAGACTGAACTATAAATTATGTGATAGTGACCCTTCAGTGTATCTTCATTAGTTGTAACAAATGTGTCACTGTGGTGAGGAATGTTCAAAGTGGGGGAGGTTGTGCACTTGTGGGAAAAGAGGTACATGGGAATTCTTTGTACTTTCTGCTCAGTTGTACTGCCTGAATCCAAAACGGCTCTAAAGAATAGTCTATTTTAAAATGTATCGAACCAGTTGTTCATCATTTTTCCCCAATAAGTCAGCTTGGTATCAGTCATCATGATCTAAACTTTGTAAACCATTTGGCAAGAATTTAACTTTGTGATTTAATGTTGGTGTTAAATATTTTTAGTGAATTAGTGATATAATTGTTGACCTATCTACTTATTTTTACAGCTGGTGGGTGAAGAGAAAAAGGAAATACACATATGATTGTAAATTATTTAATAAACTTTTTAAAAATTCATATTGTCTCCCTGTCTTAAATATAGAACAGATATGTGGAGGTCTTTGTTGTTCTTTTTTTGTTGTTTAGTTCACTTTTTATTTATTTTTTGAAGACTTTATTTTTTTTTACAGCAGTTTCAGGTTTACAGCAAAATTGAGAGGTAGGTTCAGAGAATTCCCATATGTCCCTTGCCTGCACACATCCCCCCTTATCAATATTCTCCCACCAGAGTGGTACGTTTGTTTTAATTTGTTGCAACCTGTGTGTGTGTGTGTGTGTGTGTGTGTGTGTGTATATATATATATATATTTTACTATTATGTTCAGTTAGCCAACATATTAGTTTTTGATGTAGTGTTCAACGATTCATTAGTATTACAACCTATATTAACATAGTGCCCTAAAAATCCTTTGTGCTCATCCTATATGTTCCTCCCCACCACTTTTATTTTTCATTAGACAAACTATCTTAAGTGTAGCCATGGACTTTATTAATTGGGTATCAACCATTGTCATTTTTACATATTGGCTTCACTAAATCAGGTCAAGGTTTCTGTGTTACATATAAAGCAGAAATATTGTGAAGGAAAACATATATTTTTGGTAGTAATACAGATTACTTAAAACAATACGAAGAATTCTGCATTCTTCCTCCTGAAAATTAGTAATCAATACTCCTAAAATATTTTCTGTGTTTTGGCAGATACTGACAATATGAAGCCATTGGAGGGTGTAAAAATTCTGGATCTAACAAGGTTTGTATTGGTTTATCTGTGTTTTGGTGACTGAATTTTTCCCTTCTTTCAAAAAAATATATATATTTATTTTTTGGATTATAATGCTTACTATCAAAGTTTTAGAAAACAAAAAAGAAAAACTTTTATATTTCATAATTCTAAGAGACAATTAGTATATTTGTGCATTTTTTCCAATCTGCATATTTATAATTTTTAAAAACAAAAATGAGAACCATATTGAAATTATAGTTTTAGGGGCACATGGGGTGGCTCCGTTGGTTAAGCATCTGCCTTTGGCTCAGGTCATGATCCCAGGATCCTAGATTGAGCCTGCATTGGGCTCCTTGCTCAGCTGCTTCTCCTTCTCCCTCTGCCCCTACCCCTGCTCATGCTCTCTCTCTCAAATAAAAAATAAAATCTTTAAAAAAAATGAAATTACAGTTTTGCCCACATTTAAAAGATAATGTTAGATTTTGAGTATTTTTCCATGTCATTCAAAATTCGAGAAAAATGTAAGATGATACTTTATTATATAGTTGTCACATAATTACTCATCACCTAGTATTTCACAGTTATAAATTAGGTTTCCTTTTACACATAAATCTTTGCCTCAAGAAATCTTATGGTTTCTTCCTTAGCATAGAATTCTGGAAGTGGAATTACTGCATCAATGGGAATATATATATATATATTATATATATATATATATATTTTTTTTTTTTTTAAAGATTTTATTTATTTATCTGAGAGAGAGCGAGCGCTCATGATGGGGGATAGGCAGAGTGAGAAGTAGACTCGTTGCTGATTTAGGGCTCGATCCCAGGACCCTGAGATCATGACCTGAGCTGAAGGCAGATGCCTAAGTGACTGAGCCACTCAGGCACACCAAGGGAATATACTATTTTTTAAAAATATATATAAAATATATATTAAAAATATATTAAAAAATAAATTTTATTTATTTATTTGACAGAGAGAGACACAGTGAGAGAGGGAACACAAGCAGGGGGAGTAGGAGAGGGAGAAGCAGGCTTCCCACCGAGCAGGGAGCCAGATGTGGGACTCGATCCCAGGACCCTGGGATTATGACCTGACCCGAAGGCAGATGCTTAACAACTGAGCCACCCAGGCGCCCCAGGAATATACTTTTTAAATCTCTTAATACATAATGCCAAATCGCTATTCTGAACAGTTTTAATAATTTTAATTCTTACTAACATTATATGAGCTTATCTATGTTAATGAGCTATTAAGAATTAATATAAAAATCTTCAAGGTGGTAATTATTTATCATTGTTAATATTGTAGAGTACTGGCGGGACCTTTTGCTACTATGAATTTAGGAGATCTTGGAGCAGAAGTTATAAAAGTGGAAAGACCAGGTAAAGCTATTGCTCCCTTTAAAACATAGAAACTAATACAGGTTTTTCTTTTTTAAAGATTTTATTTTTAAGTAATCTCTACACCCAATGTGGGGCTTGAACTCATTACTCTGAGATCAAGAGTCACATGCTCTTCCGACTGAGCCAGCCAAGCACCCCAAACTAATACAGTTTTTAACTTTTTTTTTTTTTAATAACCATGTGTCTGTATATGGGATGATGAGAGAATTGAAATGAAATGATGATTTTTTCCTCTCCATTCCTTATTTTCCTCTGAACTTATACTAATGATTTCTTCTTACTTTTTGTAAGTGCCAAGTGTTAAGGCTTTAGCCGGGCCCTTCACACGTACCTGAGAGCCTCCTGTAGAGACTGAGCTGCGCCATGTAGTAACAGTGATGCTAACATTTAGAGTGCCAGGCACAGGTCTTAGCACTTTGCCTATATTAATTTATTAATCTCTGCAACAACCTTATGGGCTGATGCTTTATTATTCCGAGATTATAAATGAGAAGGCAGAGACACAGAGACATAAAGCAATTTGTCCAAAGTCACACAGCTGATAAGGAATATCCACTCACTCACTCTGGTCCTGGCTTTCCTTAGCCCCACACAAGCCTACCATTACGACCGAGTTTAGAGTTGGCCTGACCACACTTCCTTGTTAAGGGATGAAGGGAAGGCCAGGAGGAGGGGAGGGTAAAAGGGAAGAAGGACACGCAGGAAGGAGAGAAGGAAAAGGAATCAGAGTCCTCCCAAAAGGAAGCCAGATACTGCAATATAAGTCATTCTTTTCTGTTTTTAATAAAAGAAACGTTTTCTCATTTTATAATTGTAAAGATTTTGAGGGAGAAACACTGGTGCTGAGATCAGTTCTTTGGGTTTGTTTTTCATCTGACATCTTCCCCATTTTTTCTTTCCCTTTTGTCCACCAAATAAATCTATTCTGTGTACACAATTCTCACTTTTATTTGGTGCCTTCTTAGTATCTTAGCGTTTAGTTCATGCTATTATTGAAAGTTCTTTAGACCAGTGTCATGTATGTTCTTTCTCTCCTACAAGCACATGAAGGGCAGAGTCCATGTTCTTCATATCCTCCACATCATCCTATAAGAAGCTTGTTTTGGAAGGTTTCAACAAACTTAGCATTATTATTTATTCTTCAAGTTGGATCCTTGTGGATATGGAACAGAATTCCAAATCAGTGAAAATGGTCTAGTCTTGAATAGTGTGAGTATATCTGCAAGACTCATAAAAGACTAGTTTATAATTACATCACCTGATTAATTTCCCAGAAGTGATTAAACACTATAAAGTAGAATACATGGTGTAGAAGATTCAACTTTCTGCTAATTAGATTTCTTAGGAGGCCAAAGCAATTAGCAGAAGATTCTCTGATCAGCATGGGGAATATTCTGTATTATTATATTGTATTTATTTGACCCTGTGTTTATCAGTCTCCAGGTGGTAGAAAAGCCTGGTGAATCCTGCTTTCTAGATATAATGAATGCTTCATTTACCTAGTCACTGATGTTCATCACATTTGGTTGTCGTGGGATACATGCTGAATAATGTTTACTTTCTGGCCGAATGCCTTTTTTTTCTTTTCCAGGTTTCATAAAACTTTAATTTCCATGTTATTATGCGAATTCAACACCACGGCGCTTTCTAATTTCAGCTACTGGGTCTTCCAATCCTAGACGGAGCTTCCGATCTACTTTCTCTTGCTATTTCAGTTGATCACTAGTCTAAATATTTATATTTATATTAATTTTAGAGATCATTATTCCCTCTTTATGTAGGCCTTATTTCTCCTTTGCACTTCTTCCTTTCTTCAATAGGGCTACCTTCCTTTGTGTAGGCCTTTACATCCCATAGTCATACACTTGGTATTGAGCTTTGTTCCTAGTAGGTTGTTGTTCATTGTTTTTTTCCTGATACTCTTTTTCCCTTAACCCTTCTGCATGATCATTTTAATGTTCATATTATGTGTTTAACTGTTTTGGATTTTCGAGATAGTTATTTAACACAGATCTGAGGAAAAGTGACTTGGCAGGATTTTCAAAGTTCAGGAGAGAACCAGTCTTTTTTTCATGTCCACTTCTCCAGTCCTTCCTTCTTCCTTCCTTCCTTCCTTCCTTCCTTCCTTCCTTCCTTCCTTCCTTCCTTCCTTCCTTCCTTCCTTCCTTCCTTCCTTCCTTTTTTAAAGATTTTATTTATTTGAGAGAGAGCGAGCATAGCAGGGGGAGAGGCAGAGGGAGAGGGAGAAGCAGAGTCCCCACTGAGCAGGGAGCCTGATGCAGGGCTCAATCCCAGGACCCTTGGATCATGACCTGAGCTGAAGGCAGATGCTTAACCGACTGAGCCACCCAGGTTATAATTTTCTGACTTGGGACTTAGACTATTCTTATTTTTGTAATCAAAGAGCACATAAATTTTCCTTCTTTTCTTTCTGTAGTAACCTAGCTGAGTGACGTGGACTAGGGAGGGCAGCAGATGATGCTGCTGGTACTCGTGGCTTGTGCCCCTTAGGCAGGAATACGAGGGCAGAGGTGTGGTCTTTTGTTCACTGCTGTGTCTGCTCTGCCTAGAGCACTGTCTGTGACATAGTAGGTGCCCAATAAATATTTGCTGAGTGGATTGAATGTGTCGAAATATCATTTAAGAAAAGCAGTCTGAAATTTTATATGAGATCTCCAGACTTTGAAATCATGGCAGCTAATTAAAAACTTTAAATTTTGTGTGGGTCAAATAAAACATCTCTCAGCTGCCAGTTTTCCCAGTTTGTGACCTTTAGCCTTTATTTCTTGTCCATGCTGATTCTTTCCAGAGGCCACTGATCCTCTCTAAAGCCCTGGGTAGGAAAACCATGTAGGCCTCCAATTAAGATTCCTGACATTATCTCCACCTTGAGAGATGAATGTAAACATATAAAATTACCTAATTTTAGCCCTACCTTGACGTTGCTTTATTTTAAGAAAATTAGTGTATTGGGAACTTAAAAAAAATGGAAGTGGCTGGACTTTCTCTTGACTCTGAGAGATCCTGTCTGATCCTAAAGATCCAGATTCACACCTGCCATGAAGCCTCTTACTGGTTTATTACTGGAAGATTGCCTTTCTGGGATATCGTAGTTCACTTTTTCCTGTGATGTTTTAAAAGAGCATGGCATTCCATTTGATGCTTACCATTGATTGCTTTGTTTTGTTATTGGTTCATCTCCAGTTAGAACTAATGTGTCTTCTTTTTTTTTTTTTTTTAGGATTTTATTTATTTATTTATTTGAGAGAGAGAGAGTGGGAGCACACGAGTGGGGTGGGGTAGGAAGGGAGAGGGAGAAGCAGACTCTCTGCTGAGCAGAGAGCCCGACAGGACACAGGGTTCGATCCCAGGACCCTGGGATCATGACCTGAGGCAAAGGTAGACGCTTAACGGACTGAACCACCCAGGTGCCCCTGGAACTAATGCTTCTTTTCTCCTCTGGCCTGTGTCCTGTTTTTTTTCTTTTGAGGTTGTTGTTGTTATTATTATTTTTTAATAAATGAGTCTATTCTTTGGCCTCTGTTTTGTTTTCTAAAAGGCTATGTCTGCTTTTCTTGATCAGTTTCAGTGGTAAAGTCTAATGGACTAATAGGTTAATTATATTATTTCGATGAGATTAGAATTTAACCTCTTAACTCATATTCACAAGTAGTCTCTTCTTGGGGGCCAGTGATAAATACTTTAATTGTAATTACTTGTATAGTGATTAGTTTCTTTTTAAAAAAGATTTTAATTAATTATTTGACAGAGATGGACACAGCGAGAGAGGGAACACAAGCAGGGGGAGTGGGAGAGGGAGAAGCAGGCTTCTCGCCAAGCAGGGAGCCCGAAGCTGGGCTCCATTCCAGGACCCTGGGATCACGACCTGAGTGAAGGCAGATGCTTAACGACTGAGCCATGCAGGCGCCTCATAATAATTAGTTTCTGATACCAATATTTAATCAGACCTTATATTATAAAATTCTTAAGTGATACTATTTTGTGCCATTTAATCACTGATGGGTTTTCTGAGCTCTGTCTACATTGTCAGTTGCTTTTTGTGCAAAGGAAAATTTTTCTGTAACTCCATAGTGTTATCTTTGAATCTAACACAAACATATCAGTTGAAGTAGATGTCCAGAAAAAAACACCCTATATTTTGATGGTTTTAAACTTTTACTTTGAAGCAAGACCTAGTTGACTAAAATTTTATTCTAGAATACTATTTGAAATTAAATGAATCTGCTATTCAGTAACTTATTTTGCCTTTCGTGATTTGTTGCTATAACACAAATTTTTTCCCCAATTGTATTGGGAAATAATCAACATACATCACTGTATAAGTTTGAGGCACATGGCATGATGCTTTGATTTACGTACATTGTTATCACATTATTAGCACAATAGGTTCAGCTAACATCTGTCTTCTCATGTAGATATGATAAAAAGAAAAGACAGAAGAAAAGAAAAAGGAAAAAAGTTTCTTCTTATGATGAGATCTATTAGGATTTACTTTCTTAACAAATTTCCTATATAACATATAGCAGTGTTAGCTATAGTCATCATGCTGTACATTATATCCCTATATTTAATTTACTTTTTGACTGGCAGTTTATACCTTTTGACCACCTTCCTCCAATTCCCTCTGCCTGCACCCTCCACCTCTGGTAACCACAAGTCTGATCTCTTATTCTATGAGTTCATTTTTAAATTCCACATATAAGTGAGATCATACAATATTTGTCTTTGTCTGACTTACTTCATTTAACATAATGCTTTCAAAGTCCATCCATGTTGTCACAAATGGTAAGATTTCTTCATTTTTTATGGCTTAGTAGTATTCCATTGTGTATATATACTACAACTTTATCCATGCATCCATCAATGAACACAGGTGTTTTCGAATCTTGGCTATTGTAAATAATGCTGCTATGAACATAGGGGTGCATATCTTTTTGAGTTAGTGTTTTTGTTTCCTTTGGATATATTCCTAGAATTGGAATTACTGGATCATATTGTAGTTCTCTTTTTAATTTTTCAGGATCCTTCATACTGTTTTCCACAGTGGCTGTACCAATTTACATTCCTACCAGCAGTGCAGGAGGAGTCCCTTTTCTCCACATCCTCACCAGCATTTGTTATCTCTTGTCTTTTTGATGATGGCCATTCTAACAGGTGTGAGATGATTATATCACTGTGGTTTTATTTTGCATTTCCATAATGACTAGTGATGTCAAGTTTTTTTTCTGTACCGATGGCTTCTTGGAGAAATATCTTTTTGTCTGTCTTCTTTGGAGAAATGTCTTTTTGGGTCTTTTGCCCATTTTTTGATTCCGTTATTTGTTTTTTTATTTGAGTTGTGTGAGTTCTTTGTATGTTTTGGGTATTAACCTGTTATCAGCTATATGGTTCGCAAATATTTTTTCTCATTCTATAGGTTGTCTTTTCACTTTGTTGATGGTTTCCTTTGCTGTGTGGAAGCTTTTCAATTTGATGTAGTTCCACTTGTTTATTTTTGATTTTATTGCTTGTGCTTTTCGTGTCAAATCCAAAAGAATCATTAGCAAGGCCTATGTCAAGAAACTTTGTTCTTATGTTTTCTTCTAGGAGTTTCATGGTTTTAGGTCTTATGTTTAAGTCTTTAATCCTTTTTGAGTCAATTTTTGTGAGTGATGAATGGCGTAAGATAAGGGTTCAGTTTCATTCTTTTACATGTGAGGATCCAATTATCCTAGCACCATTTGTTGAAAAGACTGTCTTTTCTCTATCGAGTGCTCTTGGTTCCCTTGTCATATATTAGTTGACCATGTATGTTTGGGTTTATTTCTGGGATTTCACAGAAACATAAAGATTTATTTATTGGGGCACCTGGGTGGCTCAGTGGGTTAAGCCTCTGCCTTCAGCTCGGGTCAAGATCTCAGGGTCCTGGGATGGAGCCCCCCATCGGGCTCTCTGCTCAGCAGGGAGCCTGCTTCCCCCTCTCCCTCTGCCTGCTTCTCTGCCTACTTGTGATCTCTTTCTCACTGTCAAATAAATAAATAAAATCTTAAAAAAAAGATTATTTATGATGCCATTTTATTATAAAATCTCACTTACCATTATTCTGGTTTAATTATTTAACAAAAATCTTTTGCAGACTCAGCATTTCTTTGCACATTTAATACCAAGAAACACAGAAAAAGCTGACCTAAACTACCAAAGCTTTTTACTTTTTGACCTAAACTGCCGAAGGTTTTTACTTTTGACCTGAACTGCCGAAGGTTTTTACTTTTTGCTTGCCAAAAACTGAGAGTGGTTGTTTTTTTTTTTTTAATTTGCTATTTATTAAATCTAAAGACTGCTAAAAGGATATTTCTTTCTGGATATTGACTTTCAGGGATGGAGTCTAGTGAAAGATAGTACGGTAGGCCTTAGTGAATAACATGAGTGGGTAGAGTTTGGATAGTTCCAACAAGTTCTTATGGGCCTTGTAGCTTGGTAATTCCACTGAACTGAGCTGATTTTGTGTAGGCATCTGTGAGTGTATATGATGGGTGAATGTTGGTTTGGATGTCTGATGATGTTTAAGAGTTAAAAATTAATAGCTCATATTGTTATTTTCAGGAGCTGGTGATGATACACGAACTTGGGGGCCACCTTTCGTGGGGACAGAAAGTACTTATTTTCTCAGTGTTAATCGAAATAAAAAAGTAAGAATATAATTTCTTTGCTTTTTTTGGTGTAATTCTCTTATAATAACAAAACTTTTGATATCACCTTGGCTCATTCATTTCTATCCTTTTTTTGGTATATATAATTAATATTTAAAATAAGGTGAAATTTTATTCATTCACTAGTTACCAAATAGAAACAAGAGAGCTTTTTACTAATCTTCTTTCTCTACTGACTTATTTCTTGAGAATTTATAATGGTTTATAATGGAAATAATTTTATTAAAGAAATTGCTTGATTCATTTTATTCTTTCAGAGATTTCTAATTGCCTAACACTTGGTATGATTATTTGAAAAATTTTTACTGTAATCCTTGCTATCATCCTAATATATCTACATTGCAAATAAAATCAGTAAAGGTAATTTAAATGTTTCTTCATGAGGAAAATACACTTGCTTTAACAGGAGAACATATGATATGAACAGCTCCCTTATTGAATTGTCAATAATACGAAAACCTTTGTGATATTATTTTAATATATATATTTTAATTTTTAGAGTATAGCTGTTAATATCAAGGATCCAAAAGGGGTGAAAATCATCAAAGAGGTACAGTATGCTCAATGGAAGACATCTTACCACCTGGGTTGTAATTGGGGATTTGAACATGAGTTAAAGTGTTTTAAAGCTTTATTTCATTGGCAGTCGCTAATTTTGCTGTAAATACCATTTAAGAATTTAACTTTACATTTATTGTAAGTAAAATTTGCTTTCTAATTTCTTGTATGTTTTGCACAATATTTCTTTACTCTGTGAAAGCTTTCAGTTATAATACTACTATAGACCGAATGCCTACTCTGCATCACGCTTAGGTTTCAGCACTTTCCATGTATTATTTCCTCAAATCCTCAGGATTTGACTTGTAAATGGGTATTAGAATCCTCAATTTTCATGGGAGGGCAATGAGTCTCATGGGGCTCAAGTGATGCTCCAAAGATTACCTAGCTGATAAAGGGAAGAGCTAAAATTTGAACCTGGTGATGTGGGTCCCATCACTGGAAAGCCCAAGGTTGTTCTAACCTTTATTCAGATGGCTAATATGTCCAGACCTGATCTCAGCATCTTTCCTTGAGGGGCAAGATTGTGTAATGGTTTGGTGCGCACCCTAGTGCTCCACTGCTGAGATTCGAATCCTTCTTTCTTTACTTACTAGCTTATGTGACTTCAGATAGGTTACTTAATTTTTTTTTTTTTAAGATTTTATTTATTTGACAGAGAGATACAGCGAGAGAGGGAACACAAGCAGGAGGAGTGGGAGAGGGAGAAGCAGGCTTCCTGATGAGCAGGGAGCCTGATGCGGGGCTCGATCCTCGATCCCAGGACCCTGGGATCATGACCCGAGCTGAAGGCAGATGCCTAAAGACTGAGCCATCCAGGCGCCCCTTAAGTTTGTTTTTTTCATTGTTATTTAACTCCTTTATGCCTCAGTTTCCTTATCAGTAAAATAGGGATAATAATAGTATCTACTTCTTAAGGTTGTTGCTAGAATTGAGTTAATATATGTAAAATGTGTAGAAGGGTGCCTGCCATAGTGTACTCAGTAAGTATTAGCTGTTATTATTGTTCCCGATGCACATGAAATTGGATTCATCACGTGAGATACAACTTGCTTGTCATCCTTGTTAAAGTGTAAAATCTTATCTAATGGATATAAGTGTATGTGATTAGAGAGCTAAATACCCAAATGTGTTTCATATCAAAGCATCACATTTAGCATCATTGCCCTGCTGCTACTTTCCTTATTTATCTGGCTGAATGAGAAAAAATTCCTTTTAATTAGTAAGATCAAAATCAGTGACCACCCACTTTGGTTCTCTTGGCTCAATCCAGCAAAGGCAGAATTTTGTAAACTAGATATATTTTGAACAGAGAGTTTGATAATTGTCCTGATCTTACTGCCCTGTTTTCATATATCTTTTCTATGGTGTAACTTAGATTTGTTTGTTTGTTTTTGTTTTCTTTTTCAGTTGAAACTTAGTTTGATTTTTCTGAATTTTTCTCCATTACTGTTGCCCTGCTCTGTTTTTCTGCAATTGTCTACCCTCACTTTGGACCCAGTTCCCAGGGTTTTCATTCTCAGACCATTCTTTTTATCTTCTGCTCTGTGGTTGTTTCGTTTTATCTAATTGTTTTTAGGAGATTGTTCTTGCCTTAATTCTCCCCTTTCTGTTCTGTCTCTCAGTTTCATCTTCAGTGGTCACAGTTCCTGCTTCTTTGCTTCTATTTCAGAGCATTCTGATATTTTATCCTAAGTAGTCAAGATTTCAGATTTGATTGAGCAAATATTTTGCAGTTTCATTAGAGCTTCTCAGTGGGTGGAATTCATAACTCTTGCTACTAATACATAAGTGTACTTTTGCGTATTTTTAGGCCTGCATGTGTGATTCTGACCAAAGTAAACAAATCTCCAGAACTTCCTTCTTGCTGTCCTTGGATCTTGCCAGTCTTTTACCATACTACAACAACTTTGAATTAACTTTCTTTTTCTTTTTTTATAATTAAAAATATTTTATAACTTATTTGACAGAGAGAGAGAGACAGCGAGAGAGGAAACACAGGCAAGGAGAGTGGGAGAGGGAGAAGCAGGCTTCCCGGCGAGCAGGGAGCCGGAACCGGGGCTTGATCCCAGGACCCCGGGATCATGACCTGAGCTGAAGGCAGAGGCCCAACAACTGAGCCACCCAGGCGCCCCTGAATTAACTTTCATTATGGGCTTGATTTCTCTTCACGTCTGATTGATAATAATAAAGTACATTTCAAGTCATATTAAATAGATTGTATGGGGACATTATTGATGTCTGTTGCTTTTAGCTAGTTACATGTTTTTAGCTTTTAGCATGTTATATATCTTATTGCCTAGAGGAAAAATTATTTTTTGCCTAGTCTTTTTAAGCTTTCTGGCATCGATTTCTCTTTTAGCTTAAGAGTAGCAAAACAACCTCTCTATTCAGACCATGGTGGCTATGATTGCTAATATAATGAGTTTAGTTTATGGAAACTGTTCCAAAGTAGCATACAAAGCAATCAGCTGGATACATGAGAGCTTCAAAAAATATGACTCCTTTGTCTAGTAGGCTAACTAGAAACAGCTTGTGCAAAAAACAAAACTCTGCTTAGAAAATCTATGTAGAGCCCAGGATTTTCATAGCAATATGATTTGATAACTTTCTAACATGTCATTTATATTTCAAAAAATTCTCTATGTTAACTAGTTGATAGTCACAATATCCATATTAGGTGCACATGTTATGTTCCACAGAGCAACATCATGGATTTTATTTTCTTATGAAAAATTCAGACATACAAAATAGTTGAAAGAACTATGGTTGAAAGAACTTCAACCCTATGCCTAGATGCAATAATGTTAATATATCGCTATATTTCCTTATTTACATATGTACCTATATGTGTGTTTGTGTGTGTATTTTTAAACTATTTTATATATTTTATTTTTTTAAGATTTATTTATTTAGTTATTTAAAGAATGTGAGCAGGGGGAGGGGCAGAGGAAGAAGGAGAAAGAATCTCAAGCAGACTGCACTGAGCGTGGAGCCCAATGTGGGGCTTGATCATGACTCTGAGATCATGACCTGAGCTGTAATCAAGAGTCTGATGCTTAACTGACTGAACCACCCAGGTGCCTCGTGAACTATCTTAAAGTGGAAGATAGGAAACTTTGTGCTGAAATCTTTCAGAATACTTTTCCTACCAATAAGCATATTCTTTGATGTAACATTTAAAAAATTACTTTATGATTTCTTTATTTATAAATGTGGTTAAATTATCACTTTCCTTTCTATTTCTGATCTCCACTGTGTTCTTAAATTACATTTAATGAAGAGAACTCAGAATTAGATACTCTATATTTCAAATTAATTTTAGTTCTCATTTACTCTGTGGCTAGACAGAAGATTTTCTTTTTTCCGTTTTAGAAAGAAAAAGATAGTAGCTTCTGTAACTCATACAAAATTGTGCTTGCTTTTTATTCTGGGCCAGATTCTAGAATAGATTTTTTAGGTGATTTGTGAGCACTTAGATGAGGAAGAGGTGATCACCAGCAAAACTGGAAACCAGTCTTCTCACTTTAATTCCTAGTAGATTATTGTATCTGGGAAATGCAGTAAACAGTTGGTCTCCCTTGAAGCAATTGTCATACATAAAACTTGTAGTTAGATGGAGAACAGTGTAACTCAGAGGGAGTTTTCTGATGCTATGATTTTAGCACTTATTTTTTTAAAGATTTTATTTATTTAATTGAGAGAGAGTGAGAGAATGAGCGATGGAGAGGGGCAGAAGGAGAGAGAGAGAGAGAAGCAGACTCCTTGTCAAGCAGGAAGTCCAATGCAGGGCTCAATCCCAGGACCCAGAGATCATGACCTGAGCCAAAGGCAGATGCTTAACTGCTTGAGCCACCCAGGTGCCCCAGATTTTAGCACTCTTTGTGTTAGAATTTTTATGAATGATTAGCTGAAGCTTTAGGGAACATACATGATCTTGAAATGGGTGAATATCCTGAAACAGAGAGGGAGAAAATATGTTGAATGAGAGAGCAACTAAGAATCAATATCTAGCAAGTGGCTAGGACATATATAAAATAAATATTTATAAAAAGGAGAAAAGAATAATTTCTGCCCTATATACTTTTCTACGGATAGTTCTTAATAAATTATAATGCATACATACTCAGTTCTTGGGTAAGCTTAAAAACTACTGTGCATCTTTATGAGTGGAAATGTGTACTCGCCTTATAAACTCACCTTTAACTCACCTTTTCCATATTTTTCTTATAACTTCATAGAACCATACTGCATGGTGCTCTGAGCACAGCTCTTTTTAGTTAAAAGAATCTTTGTCATGTTACACAAATACTAATACATGTTCATGGAAAAAAATTAATATTTTAGTGTATCATGTCAAATCTCTTTATACCCTTGTATACTCATTTTTCCCCCCAAAACATGAGATAATATCATGTGTATTGTTTTTAATCTGCTTGTTTTGAGTACTTAAAAATATTTTTAATACTTTTTTATTAGCATAACTTATTCATTCTATTTATTTTCTTGTCTTATTGAAACAGCAAATTTGTTTATGGTCCATGTGGATATTTTGTGTAGATTGAGATGTAATTTAGGGTTCCATAGAAGTCTGAAAATACAAATAGCCTACGCAGTTAAAATGTTTTTTGTTGTGGTAGAATATATAGAACATAAAAATTTCCATTTTAACCATTTTTAAGTGTATAATTCAGTGGCATTAGTTACATTCATAATAGTGTGTAATCACTACTGCTATCTGTTTCTAAAATGTTTCATCACCCAGACAGAAACTGTACCTATTAAGCAATAGCTCTCCACTTCCTTCTCCCTCCAGCCCCTGATAATCTCTCATCTACTTTCTGTCTCTATGGATTTGCCTATTCTGAATATTTTATATAAGTGAAATCATACAAGAGTTATACTTTTGTGTCTGGTTAATTTCACTGAGCATAATGTTTTCAAGGTTTGTCCATGTTGTAGCATGTATCAGAACTTTGTTTTTTTTTTAATGGCTGAGTAATATTCTACTTTATGGGTACATTTGTCCGTTGATAGGAACTTGGATTATTTCCACCTTTTGGCTATTGCGAATAATGCTGCTATAAACAGTTGCATACAAGTATCTGTTCAAGTCTCTGTTTTCGGTTCTTTTGAGTATATACCTAGGAGTAGTATTGCTGTGTCATAGGGTAATTCTATGTTTAAGTTCTTGAGGTACCCACACAGAGTTTTTTAAAATTAAAAATAGTTCATTAAATTCCATTTGCATAAGGTACTATATAATGCACCATACAGAATATATGCAACGACAGCTGAACAACGTAGAAACCTAGATGCGTTTGTTTCCTTTACTGCCTGCAGGAGTGCCTGCAGAAAGACTGAGAAAATAAAATTTATTTGTGAAATAAACTGAAGTTAAGTGTAGCTTTTTGTTTTATTTAATACTAATGCCTGCCTTCCCCCAAACCCCTAAGCAATACTTGATAGAGTCATTAACAATAAGTAAGTAAAAGCATCTTTACCGGGACTCTCCCTGCATGGAGTTGAGTATGTGAAAAATAGCTCAAATGTTAATTGGTACCTGAAATTTGGAAAGATGCCTGTATGGCTTGAGATTTGGAGTGCATGCTTCAACCTTTCTATCTCTGCCCTCTGTCTTAATATATTTATCATTCCTCTCCAGAGAAGTGGTTACCTTGGCCTTGGTGCCACTGTTTCAGGAACTCTGGAGGATGAATGCTTATTTCCTTGAGATGTTTCCTGGGAGCACCTCCCTTCCAAATTTTGTTAAGTCTGACAATTCCATATATATATATATGCCAAACTTAGTGACACAACAGCAGACAGGCACTCAGTTTATTTACGTTTCCATCTGAAGTTCATGCTAGTTCAGTGTTTTCAGTCTAGAGCAGAGTTTCTCAAATAATGTGACTAAGAATGGGTTTTACATTTTTAAAGATCACTAATGGAAAATAGAGAAGAGTATCTGACAGGAAATGTATTTGGACTGCAAGGGCTGAGATATTTACTATTTGACCTTTTATGGAAAAAGTTTGCCCATCCTTTATCTAGAGCCTTATTCTACTATATTAGTTTGTATGTGTGAATATATCTAAATCTATGTCAACAGGGCAATTAAAAAATGGTTGAATAGTTACTAGGCACTTGGGTATGTTCAAGAATTACTGTAATGGGGGCTCCTGGCTGGCTCAATTGTGGAGTGTGTGACTCTTGACCTTGGGCTTTGAGTCCCACATTGGGTGTAGAGATTATTTAAAAATAAAACCTTAAAAAAAAAAGAACTACTGTAATGAATTTCTCTGGGTGAGATAGTATAACTTTTGGATGACTTTATTATATTTTTATTTTTTATTTTTTAAGATTTTATTTATTTATTTGAGAGAGAGAGAGAACGAGTAGGGGGGAGGAAGAGAAGGAAAGGGAGAAGAGAGAAGCAGACTCTCTGCTGAGCAGAGAGCCCTATGCAGGGCTCGATCCCAGGACCCTGAGATCATGACCTGAGCCGAAGGCAGAGGCTTAACCCACTGAGCCACTCAGGCGCCCCTGGATGTCTTTAAAACAGACCTTAAAAGATATGCTGTCACAATTGAAATTTTGAAAGTAATTTTAAGTTTAAAGTTTATGTTGGTTCATTGTCCTCCAATTCAGATAGCAGTGATCTGGGAATCAAACTCTGGGCCTTGTTTCTGACTTACTGATTCACTGGGTTACAGTTTAATAGTTGTTTTTTTTTTTTTTTTATGGTTACTTAAATACATTTAGAACTTTTTAGAAAGAAAGCATCTGAAAAGTATAAAAGCATTTCCAAATCACATTTACATGCATTACGTACCTATATGTGCAGGTTGTAATGAGGAATGTTACATAGTAAGGATGGAGAATAGCAAAGACGTTGTATTTAATTTCTTGTAAAGGGTTTAAGATGTTTTTCATATATTTTTATTTTTTATTTATTTTTTTAAAGATTTTTTTATTTGCTTACTTGACAGAAAGAGAGACAGCGAGAGAGGGAACACAAGCAGGGGGAGTAGGAGAGGGAGAAGCAGGCTTCCTGCTGAGCAGGGAGCCCGATGTGGGGCTCGATCCCAGGACCCTGGGATCATGACCTGAGCCGAAGGCAGACATTTAATGACTGAGCCACCCAGGCACCTCTGCCTTTCATATATTTTTATACATATATTTTAACTTTTCTACCTAAGCTACTTGAGACTGTATTTGGATCATGTAACCTAGATAGTTCTTCCACTCAGTGTAAGCATATCCACTTAACACCATGATATTTGCTGAATATTTTAATGGCCATTGTTTTATTGTCAGTAATACCTGGTAGTAGTTGACCAGAGCCTTTATGTTCATTTAATTCTACTTTGTAATTCTACTTTTCCTGTGATTTTTCTGGACTATTACAATGTGAGGATCAACTGTGTTTACTGAAATTCGAATTGTGTCATGTGGGGGTTTGTTGAAAGTTTGGTAGTCCCTTAAGAAGTCTGACTCATCTTCCCCTCTTTCCTCAGCTTGCAGCTGTTTGTGATGTATTTGTGGAAAACTATGTCCCTGGAAAACTGTCTGCAGTGGGCCTTGGATATGAAGATATAGACAGGATTGCTCCTCACATCATCTACTGTTCCATCACAGGTATTTTGACCTCACACTCTTGTCAGTGAATAGATTTTCCAGCTATTGGTTTCTTTGTTCATGTAAGAAACCTCTTGGTAGTGTTGGTTTTCTTGAAGTGATTCTGTTCTGCCTAGCCCTCAGCCTCTAATTAATTGTTATAGATAACCGAAATGAAGATTTTTCATATATTTGTTGGCTGTTTGTATTTCTTCTTGAATTGTATGCCTGTAGTTTTTTTTTGCAAATTTTTCTATTGATATTTTACACACATTTACAAAATACTGTTATTAATTCATACATAGAATTATAGGTGAAATATTAATTGGCTTTAGGGTAGCACAGGAAATTAACATATCCCTTTAATTTATTCAAAGGTGTTAAGTCAGGTGAAGGAAAAGAGTGCTATAAAGTCTTCCAGATTATTTAGCTGGGGAATGTTGTGGGT
>CM052887.1:9971471-9988033 GCA_028534135.1 Potos flavus | reverse complement strand
ATGTAACAGGAAGAAAATCAGGGAGATGTTGGTTAGCAAGATCAGGAAGAGCTTGTTGGCAACTCTTAAGGAATTTGGGTTTTACTTTGAATAAGTTTGTAAGTTAGTGGAGTGTTTTGAACAGAAGAACGATAATGATCTGACATATTTTTATTTTTTAAAAATTTTCACCTTTTTATTTATTTATTAATATATACTGTATTATTTGCTTCAGGGTTACAGGTCTGTGATTCATCAGTCTTACACAATTCACAGCGCTCACCATAGCACACACCCTCCCCAGTGTCCATCACCCAGCCACCCCATCCCTCCCACCCCCCTCCACTCCAGCAACCCTCAGTTTGTTTCCTGAGTTTAAGAGTCTTTTATGGTTTGTCTCCCTCTCTGGTTTCATCTTGTTTCATTTTTTCCTCTCTTCCCCCATGATCCTCTGCCTTGTTTCTCAAATTCTACATATCAATGAGATCATATGATAATTGTCTTTCTCTGATTGACTTATTTCGCTTAGCATAATACCCTCTAGTTCTGTCCACATGATCTGATGTATTTTTAAAAAGATAAAAAACGTTAGCTACTTTGTTGAGAACAGACTGTAGAGGACAATGGTAGAAGTGGAAGAACAATTGTGAAGCTATTGAACTACTCTAGGCTAGAGATACCGGCGGCTTGAATTAGGGTAGGAGTGGTGGAGGTAGTTGAGGAGCGATAGGATTAAAAGTGTTTCTTTATTAGTCATAAATAATAATAACCAAAATACTCCTGTTTCTATGCATTCAGGTTAATTGAGATATAATAATACTTTGACTATGGCATATTACTTTAGTATAAATAATGCTTTTCACAGTATAATTATGTGGGGCTTTTTTTAATATAAATTAAGCTAGAACTGCAATGTTTGGTCAATATTATGTTAGAGGGGATGATCATTAACTTCTTTACTGAATCAACGTGAGAGCCAGGGTCTGTACATAGTAGATGAACCTTTGCTGCTAAATCTCTTTCTTAGATGTACTATTTTATAGATATGTAATCACACTTCAGTTTTTGTGTCTATATATCAATATTTATATGTGTCAGAGAGAGGGAAAGGTTTTTCCTTAAAATCTCACAGTCCACTGGAAATGTGGAGGTCTAAATTATTAAAATAGGTAAAATATTGTCTTCAAATTACCTTGTTATCATAAAAATGCTACATAACTTGCAAATGTACCATTTTCTCTGACGGTAAGTATTTATTTCTCATTCTCATGAATTTGCATTGGCTGAGGTTCAGCTGATCCAGACTGGTTAGATTTGACTCTAAGTTTCAGGGTGGGGGCCTGGTGTGCTCTACCTTTCTCTTACAGTCCTTGGACCAGTGGCTACCGAATGCGTGTTTTCCTCATAGTGAAAGGCAAGAGTACAAGAGAATGAGCCTAACCTCACAAGCACGTTTGAAGCATTAGCTCACATCCCATTTGCTTACATTCCTTTGGTCAAGGCAAGTCGCTTGACCAAGCCCAATACTAATGCTGGTGAAATATCTTCTACTCTTGTGGCGGGATCTACAGAGTCATGGCAACGTGTGGATTCCAAGAGGGGTAAAGATTAGGAATAATAATGTATTTTGTCACATCCCCCATCCAAACAAAATGCTAATCCACTTGAGGGGCACCTGGGTGGCTCAGTCGGTTAAGCATCTGACTTTATCTCAGGTCATGATATCAGGGTCCTGGGATGGAGCCCCACGTTGGGCTGCCAGCTCCCCACTTGGCAGGGAGTCTGCTTCTCCTCTCCCTCTGCCCCTTCCCCTGCTCCTGTGCTCTCCCTCAAATAAATAAATAAAATCTTAAAAAAAAAAAAGCTATTCCACTTGGGAAGCCTCACAGTTCCCAAAGTTTCACATCTATAACTAACTGTAGTTAGAGCCAGCAGTTCTTCTGGGTCTTGGCTTGTGGTTAGAGAATCTCTGCATTTTCTTTCTTCCAGTTCTCAGATTCCGTGTTAACATTTTAGTTTGTTGAAGGGCCTTGGAGATAGGCTGTATATTGCAGAAGTTCTCAGCTATGGGGAGAGTGGGGATTTCATATGCTTTTCAGTGATAGGGATGGGGGAATAAGGAGGTGATGGGAGAGGTATTTGCAGTCTGAACAAGCACCTTCCATAATTCTGTAATCCTCTACATCCCCTTCTCACAATCATGAGAAAAACATCCATACAATTCATTCTCCTTTACTTCCTGATAAGGAAACAGGTCCAGAATGTCCAAGGGACCTCTGGTCACACTATTTAATGGCAGATGGCTTTAAAACTCAGGCTTCTTGACTAAATATTAAATACCTCTATGCTTTCCATATTTAGACATATATCATTGTTATACGTTACATTGTTATAATTTACATTGTTAAGTGATGACATGGACTTGTGATTATAAGACACTGAACAGCTTGACTTGAGAATAGTATAGTCTTGCTCTTCTCTTTCATTTGTTGTTAATCATATTTACTCATCAGGGAGTCTAAATGTCAACAGAGTCTTTGGAAGCAGAGGTCATTTATGAGCCATGAATTTGTGTGTATATAAAGGACGGACCATCTCTTTTGTAAAAGTTTGATATTCTTGGTAATCAGTGTTTGTTTTTGATATTGTTTTAATAAGACTGATTAGATCAGTCTAAAGTTGCACATGTTATGATTGTTTCCCAGTGGCATTGCTGTTTCTGTCAGTGCTGTCCAAGCCCAAATAGTCTGTTCTCACTCATATGTTGGCCTTACTGCTGATGAGAGTAATCTTAGAATGATTGGGAGATTTATTTTAATGCACTCTGACAGTTGTGTGGTTGAGATTGCCTCAGTGTGTGAAATGTGGTCTGCAGGACAAAAATGCTCCACTGATCACAAGGGAGGAAGGACCTGATTATTTTTGTTAGCAAGGTCCTCTTATCATTTCTGAATATGAACGTTAGGGGGCAGTGTTTAAAAAGCTATCATTCACTAGGAATTACTTTTTGAGAACACTAGTGTTTCCTCTGTACCAGTGGGTAGAGAAAATCTCTGAAAGGGCATATTTATATTTTTAAAAAAGTTTTGTTTTTTAAAATGACCATTCTCTACCTTTTTATACTTTTAGAGGTATAATGATATTCTCCATGGCACTTTAATTTTAAGTTGTACCCTCTTTCCTTTGTTTCTTCTGAGCATGTTATTAATTATAAAAACTTAGCAGTAAAAATCCTCTCTACCACATTTAAAAATATTTACTTTTTTCTTCTTATTAACTTCATTACTCTTTTTTCCTAGAAGGATAAACATTGCATTATATTATTGACTAGACTAATTTTGTGGTAGGAACATTGTGTATGCCCTTTAATAATTTTTTTGGGGTTGGGAAAGGGCTTTGCAAAGTACCTTTTTGATTTTTGTGAATTCCCCAATGGCATTTTCTTAATCTCTGTCCTTGTACGGACAGATTACAGGATTCTGCTTGAGGATAGGTCCTCAAGAGGGACCTCAGAACTCAAATCAGAGAGAATATTTTAGAGAGTTAGACCTATTCTTTAGTTTTAAATAGAAAAAAATCTGAGAACTCTACTTAGGAGCTAAGAATAGCTAAGACAGTTTTAAGGAAGAAACTGGTAGGCAGATTTACCTTGTTAGATATAAAGACTGATACAACCTGTAGTAATAATACAGTATGGTATTAGTATAAGGATAAAGAAATGCATTGATGGAACAGAATGGAGAGCTCAGAAACATGCTAGCATATGTGTGGAAACATGTGTTTTTTTTTTAGGGCTTATACTCCAGGTCATTAAAGAATAGAATATGGAATAATTGATGGTAGAACATTGGTTATCCTTATGGGAAAAGATAACATTGATCTTGAGTTTATTCTGTATAGTAACATAATATTGATTTATGCCCTAAATATAAAAAGTAAAACTTTAAAACTTTTAGAAAACAATATAGGACAATGTCTTTATGACCTCAGGGCAGGGAAGAATTTTGTAGACAGCGTACGAAAAGTATGAACTACAAAGGAAGAGATTGATAAATTTACTTATTTAAATGAAAAACTTTTGCGCATCAAAAGCCACCATAAAAAAGCAAGGAGATGAGTCACGGATCCTTGGAAGATAACTGACATAGGATTAATAACCAGAATATATTAAAAATTTCTTTAAATCCAATGGAAAAAAAGGGAAACAATTCAACAGACAAATGAGTGAGCTCCAGAAAAGGAAACCTGAATAGCCGTAGAAAGTTACTCAGGCTCAGTAGTTTTTAGAAAAATACAAATTACACTGTATGTTAACTAACCAAAATTTAAATAAAGAAGAAAAACGCAAATTAAAACAAGAATAGTATTCCACTTCACACCTAAGAGATTGAGAGACATTTAAAAGCCTGACACTACCAAGCAAAGGAATCCGTGAACATTGCTGGAGGACTGATATCCATGTTGGAAAATGATATCCATGTTGGGAGCAATTCTGCAAGCTCTTTTGAGATTGTACACAAATCTACCCTATGATCTCCAGTTTCACTTTTAGGTATGTCCCTATAGAAAGTCTCTAACATGTGCATGAGGGGACATGAAGAATGTTCATAGCAGCATTGTTTGTAATATCAAAAAGGTGAAAATATGAGATGAGGTGTATTTCAGTAGGAAAATGGCTAAATGTGTAATATAATGGATGGGATACCATTAAGCAATGGAAAGAGTGAGTTGGAACAACATGAAATCAGTTAGACGAATTTTCCAAACATAAAATTCAGTGAAGAAAGCAAGTTACAAAAGCTGATATGCAGGATGATACTGTTTATGTAGAGTTAAGATAATAAAAATTGTATATATTTTTTAGTAATTCACTTAAGTGTGGTTAAAATATAAAGACATTCATGGTAGTGAAAAATACTAAATTTAAGAGAATGAGTACCCCTGGGGAGTGGGGAGGGAGGGATATGGGACAGGGAAGGGACATATACAACACTTCAACTATATTTGCCAAATATGCATGCATATTTGTTATATTATTCTGTATACCCTTTTATGTTCAACATAACAAAAGATCCAGAAATACCCAAGTAATTCCCTCTCACCCTCCCTCCTTCCCTTCCTCTTTCTCCCTTCTCCCACTCCAACGCATATTTCTTGAGCTTCTGTATTTCCTGGCTGTGTTGAGTGTATGGAATAAACAACGCAGACATGATTTCTGTGTTTACGAGCTTACAACCTAGTGTTAGAGACATTTTATAAAGAAGTTAAAAAAATTGTATGGCATGTACTAATAAATTGTGTTGTTATGAATGAATCAAACAAGGTACTGTGACAGAGATTCATAGAGGAGGGGATGAATAGTGTCAGAAAAAGGCCTTTCTGGGGCGTTATCATTTAAAGACCTAAAATAGGAGACGGAACCAGCCCTTCGAAGATCTAAGGGAGGAGCATTTCAGGCAGGAAGAGGTAGGAAGGATCTAAATTCCTTTAAAAGTCTAAGAGAAAGCCAATGTGCCTGAAATACCAGAAACAATCAGAATGCTTGAGAAGACACTGTGTAGGGGTGCAAATGCTATGGCGTACAGGGAAGGATTTGAGCAGTGGAGGGATATGAATCCAAATTACATTAAAAATAATCTTTGAAATAGGTAGGAATCAAATACTGATTAACCCACGGAAGGACTTCATTATAAACATTGGACATGGAATTCCGCAGCCATAAAAGGATGAGGTCTGCCATTTGCGATATCATGAATGGACCTAGCGCACTATGCTAAGTGAAATAAGTCGGAGAAAGACAAATACCATTTGATTTTACTCATATGTGGAAGCTAAGAAACAAAACAAATAAATAAATGAACAAAAAGCAGAATCAGACCTAGAAATACAGAGAACAAACTGATAGTTGCCGGGGGTGAGGAAGGGGGTGAGCCTAATAGGTGAAGGAGAGTGGGAAGTACAGGCTTCCAGATATGGAATGAATAAGTCATGGGAATAAAAGGCACGGCGCAGGGAATATAATCAACAATATTGTAATAGCATTGCATAGTGATAGAAGGTAGCTACATTTGTGAGCATGACATAATGTATGGAGAGTTGAATTACTTATGTTGCACACCTGAAACTAATGTAATGTGTGTCAACTATACTAAAAAACAAAACAAAACAAAACTGACAAACTTCTAGTCATACTGACCAACAAAAAGAGAGAACATACAAAGTTAAATATCAGGAATGAAAGAAGGGCCATCACTTCTGACAACAAAGACATTAAAAGGGTATCAACAGAATATTATAAATAACTCCATGCCTGTGAATTCAAAAACTGAGATGAAATAGAAAAGAACAAATCCTTAGAAGACACAAAGTACAAAAGCTCACTCAAGAAGAAATAATGTGAATTGTGCTATATCTATTAGAGAAATTAAATTTTTAGTTGAAAACCCTTTGGAAAAAACTTCAGGCCCAGACGGTTTCACTGCTGAATCTTACCAAACATTGAGTGAGATCAATTCTACACAGTCTTTTCCAAAAAAGAGAAAAGGAGGAAGTACTTCCAAACTCATTTTATGAGGCCAGCAGTGTCCTGATTCCAAACTAAAGACATTTCAATAAAAGAAAACCAAAGACCAATATCCCTCATGAACATGGAAGTAAAAATTCTCAACAAAATAGGAACAAATTGAATCCAGCAGTATATAAAATGATAATACATCACAATCAAGTGGGATTCATCCCAGGAATTTAGGCTGGGTCAACTTTCAAAATCTATGCTAACCATATTAGCGCACAAAAGAAGGACATCTGAGAAAAGCTGCATGACCTTTGGCTTTGGCTGTGACTTTAGACATTTGATAGCAAGAGTGTGGTCTACTCGACCATCAAAAGGAGTGTGGTTCTGATTCATACTACAGTACGGATGAACTTCAGAAACATCAAGCTGCATGAAAAAGGCCAGATGCAAAAGGCTAGGTATTGTCTGATTCCATTTATATGAAATGTCTAAGAAAAGACAAATTTATAACCTGGAAAGCAGATCAGTGGTTGCCTAAGGCTGGAGATGAGCTTGGGGGATTAACTGCAAAGAAGCATGAGGAAACTTTTTAGATCGTGGTGATGTTTGTAAAACTCTGTATGTTGATTTATGGACTTTCAATGGATGTATTTAATGCTGTATAAATTATATTTTCATAAAGCTGCCTTAAAAAATGAAAAAAAAAACAAAAACAACCAAACCCCTAGACACTGAAAGGTTCATGTTCCAGAGAGTAGTGATTAAGATAAAATTTCCTTAGATTACTGAAGAAATCCCCATGCCTCCATAGTGCTTCAGCATCAGTAGCAGAGAACGGTGAGCCCAAATGGCTGTGGCAAGCCATCCAGTGACTGCATCCAACATTCATATCATGGCAACGACAATACAAAACAAAACACTGCTGCACTTGGATTCTTAGGGAGTGAGTTAGTCTGTGCATGTGTATATATATTCTCATCATTTTCTGCATATTCACCACATAACTGCATCTCTTAAAGAAGAATAACTAGATGCCTGCTTGCACTGTAAATCCATAAATATGTTGAAGGGGAGAAAAAGAAGGAAGGAAGGAAAGGAGGGAGGAACGGATGGAGGGAGAGGAGGTTGGGAGAAAGAAGGGAAGGAAGGAAAGAAGAGAAAGACTTGGAATGAAGGCATATGGGATAACAATGGGCAAATTTTTTTTTAATTGTACAAAATTGTAGTGCAGTTTAGGTCACATGACATTCACATGGCAGTAAGCATCATTTCTAGACTAAATAAATAATCAGTATGGATATGACATTGAAAGGGGTCCTTAGAGTCAAAATAATTGGACACTACTGGTCTAAATTATGAATGTCTTGGTTGCACCCTGTTCTCTCGGGAAATGTTTTTTTCTCCAGAAATTCAGAGTATTGTGGCCATCTGTCCAACTTTATAGTCAGTGATCCCCAGCAAAAGTGTGGTTTGACATATTTACCATTTCATACCAAACTCGTTATTTAAACAAATAATGACACCATCTCTGCAGGGGAAGAGAAACTTAGCACATAAATACAAGATTTCAAAACACAGCCCACAAAGCTATGGACTGAGATTATATTTTGTCTGTAGACATGGACTGACTCCAGAAAGTGACTTTATGCCTTTATTTTATCCCCGAAGGGAATAACCTTTTTATCTTTAAATACTTCTTTTTACCCTTACGGATATAACAGATGTGTTGTACAAGTTGGACTCAGTGGAGTAGAAGCAGAAACTTTATTCTCTCCCACCCTATCTCTGCAACCTGCACCCTTGACTCATTTTCATTTCTCATGGATGAAATCCCAGGCAAATCCTATAGATTTTTTTCCTGGTTGTTTCATTTAAAGTATTAAAAAGTCCAGCCCCATCTAAATCATAACTTCAGACTCTTGTGCGGTTTATAACTTTTCCCTTTCCCCAACTTGGGCCTGCCTTTTTGGGAACCTGGGGAAAGAAAGAGAGAGGTGGAGGGGGAGAGAGAGAAGGAGAGAGAGAGAGAGAGTGTTGTGTGTTGGAAGGCGATAATTTCTTCATTCTTCCATGATTCTTCTCTTCCCTATTGCTGGCTGCTGTGTGTAATTCCTTCAGAACCAGGCTCTCTTAGGGAAAAGGAAGTGAGTTAATGGGTCCACAAAAAGCCTTTAGCTGACTGGTGTAGTTGGAGCCTTGCATTGGAGACTTTTGTGTACCTGAAGCTCAGTTGGTGGTTCTTTGTCTTGTAGGGAGCTTTGTAAGATCCTGAGACCTCGGACTGTAGTTCTTCCCCTTCTGCTCCTGTCATTTTGTGGTTCTCTGTACATAGTCGTCTATACACAGACTATGTGTACACACATGGTCCTATAGGTATCCCTTATAGGTAGAATTCCTTTTAAACAAGCTAGTTCTGCTCTTTTGATGGGCCACTGGCTCATAGGGCAAACTGGCTCTTTCTCTTCTTCATCATTGGTGGTAGTGCAATTTATTTCCAAACCTGTTACTTTTGCTGCATTTAACTGATGAAACCATAACCTCTTGCTTTTGGTATGTTTTTAGGCAACAAGTCAAGTCCTTAGGTAATTTCAAGTTTTCAGAACACAGGTCAAGATCTCAGATGCTTTTTTTTTGAAGTCTCCCTCAAGTGGTTTGAAGTAAGGGGGAGGCAATTTGCCCCTCCTCTGTGGCCAAGTGAAATGCATAGCATGCTGGCAACTCTTTCTAAGGAAACCCTTGCTAAAGGTCTTATTTGCCTCCCTACCTTTTCTTGCATACCTTCAAATGGATGGTAAGCTAAGGGCAGCAAAACTGGTTTCATGATATTTTAGCGTCGTCCACACTGGTGTTCTGGCACTTACGGCATTCTTTTTGGGTTTGAAGCCTCAGATAAACAGAGACAAGGGAGTTCCATTTGAACATTCTTTAACTCAAATTTTGTTAAAGAAATATGTTTTTCAGTTGGTAATGAATAATACTAAGTGGAACAAACCTGAGATATCTGTCTTCAAAAATTTTAAATATGAAAGGATAATATTTAATGATAAAAGTGTCTTGACTGATTTCATATACATTTTCAAATATTTAAACACAAGTGCAAAGGTCAAGTTTTTCCATATACATAATTTCTAAATAAAGATCTTTTCCTAATAGAAAATACTGCTTTAAAGCTGATACTGAGTTGTTACTGGATATAAGGAACATTATGATAGTTTCCCTTGGGAACTCTTCATGAAACTGTGAAATTAAGGAAATCTACCAGCCTGGAACATGAACAAAATGACTTCCCATTATGTTAAAAGAAACAAAATTGCTCTTCTTAAAAGAGTTCTGCTTAAAAGAGTTCTGTATTTATGGGTATGCACTGAGTACTATCTCATCGCACAATTTTGTACATAAATATATGTTTGACCTACTCCAGTCCCCAGTTACTTTTATTTTTCATATACTATTGATCAATAAAAGAGGAGTTCAAGACTTGAGAAGGAAGTTGAGCTGTTTTCTGAAAGCTTTATAATTCCAGAAGCAAAGAGATCGGCTGGGCCTAGCAATATGGTACAAATCTAGAATCAGTTGGTTTCACCTTTGGTCTCTGATTTCTAATATATGGATAATGATTCCCAATTTAAAGAACTCCTTGGTGACTAGAGACAAGCAAGCAGGAAAAAGATGACAACATTAGTTCATGTTAAAGTAGTAATTATTTCAAAATATTCACAAATCGGATGATTTATGGATCGTGCCAGATAACACACATCAAGACTTAGCCCTCATCCCAAAACCCTGTCATCGAACTGAATTGTTTCCCTTTATGGTATTAGGCCTGGGAAATAAATCCATAAATTTAAAGAAGTAATGCTAGATAAGAAGAAATGTTATACTTAAAAGGAAGCAAAAAATAAATGTTAGATAAAATTTAGATAGCATTTATTTCATGAGTGCTAATGATATTTTTTTCATTCTTTCGATGGTCTTCCAAGCCAGCATTAGTGCAATGCTACAACTTTCAGTCCTTTACTTGAACTACAGTATTTTTTATCACAGAGCTTAAAAGTATGCGGAGTTAAGTCATAGTCACGCAATCCTGAAAGATCAGAGATGTTGATAAAGTATCAGATTGAGAAATCAGTGATTCTGATTTGTAAAGAATGTAAAACCCACGAAAGCTTATCAAGTGAAAAAATACCAGTGTTAAAAAATTTGGCAAACATATTTGGGTATAAGAAAAACTAGTCTAACAAACATGCCAATTAAAAAATGGGCAAAGGACCTGAATAGACATTTCTCCAAAGAGCATGTACAAATGCCAACGAGCACATGAAAAGATGCTCGACAGTACTAATCATTAGGGAAATTCAAATAAATACCAAAATGAGATACCACCTCATACCTATTAGGATGGCTACTATTAAAAAAACAAACACAGAAGTTAAGTGTTGGTGAGGTTATGGGGAAATTGGAACCCTTGTGCACTGTTGGTGGGATGTGTAAACCACAATGGAGGTCCCTCAAAGATTTAAACAGAATTACCACATGAGCCAGCAATTCCACTTCTGAGTATATATGCAAAAGAATTGAAACCAAAGGCTTGAACAGGTATTTGCACATGTATGTTCATAGAAGCAGCATTATTCAAATGGCCAGAAGTTGGAATCAACCCAAGTGTCCATTAACGAATGCATGAATGGATTAAAAAAATGTGGTATATGCATATAATGGGATCGTAAGGAAATTCTGACACGTGCTACAACATGGATGAACCTTGAAGATGTTATGATACGTGAAATAAGCCAGACACAAAAGGACAAATACTTATGATCCTGTTTAAAGTAGTCCAATTCATGGAGACAGGAAGTAGAAGGGTCATTCCGGGGCTCTTGGGGGAGGGGAAAGTGGGGAAATGCAAAGTTTCAGTTTGGGAAGATGAAAAGTTTAGGAGACGGATGGCGGTGATGATTGCACAACATAAATACTACCGGACTGTATACTTAAACCTTGTTAAAATGGTAAATTTTATGTTATGTATACTTTATCACAATTGAAAAAGTAAAAATTGGAATGAAAAAATGGAGTAAAAGAAAACATTTAAGTAAACAAAAAAAGAATAGTTTAAGCTACAAGGTATACTATGGGAAAAATTACAATTACTATGTTACAGCCACAAGAAAATGTTTTGCTCTATCTGGAATAGTGGTTTGCAGATATAAATACTCGATGACTAAATATTGAATGCATAAAACACTCCTTTGTTCAAGAATAAACTGATTCTTACACATATAAATTAAAAACCCTTTATTTCAAGGATTTTGTTTTTTGTTTCTTTTCTGTCTGATGGGATTAGCATATATATTAGAATATACTTGTAAATTTGCTTTATACTAAATACTGACCAACATTCCATTTTTGGGGGGTCAAAAACCTATTCCATAATACTACTTTTATGTCTTAAGATTCTTATTGCTATTCACCCTATATTTATCATTCCGTTGTAAATAATTTATCATTCCTAACATTGTCTAGGAAATACTCAAAGGGTTGAGGCAAATATTTATTCATTTAAATGAATACTTTCTGGAGAGAAGAATTGCCTGTTAGGATAAATAGTTACAGTCATGAGTTATAATTGATGAGAATTGCTGGTCTTACTTCGAAAGAAAGATAGAAATACTTAAGTATTGTCGATCTGACAAATGAAATTTTATGGTCCCCAGTATTTCTAGTAGGGTTCATTTCCACTACTCCTGCCAGAAATTTCAATCTCGTTTCTCACAGCTCTCCAAAGAAAGCCAAAATGATAGTGGGGGACCTACCTTCACCTCAGTTAGATACACCCAGAATTTTATGTGTTCTTTTACCATCCTTATACTTTGAATCTTCTACTTTTCTTCCCGTACAGTGTCTCGTGTGCTTGGGTCTCACGTACTCTCAGTTCTGTTTCTAACCCAGCGTATGGACGCAGTGATTCCACTAAGCTGTACATCCTGTCCACACAGATACCCTCATTTAGATCTTTTACCCGTCGGTGTTTAGTTGAAGGTGCTCAGGATCATTTATCAGCAACAGAGTCTTCAGTGTTTATCCTCAGTGCTTCTGAGGGTCTTTCCTTCTTTGAATGGGATACTGTATGCTTCTGTCCTCTATTCCTACCGCCATTTCAGGTCTGATCTGTCCTTTGGACTTGAACCGTTTCTTAGGACGCCTGGAGGCCATGGGGATTATGGACGAAAGCTGTTTGGTTTATCTTTTTTTTTTTTTTTAAGATTTTATTTATTTATTTGAGACAGAAAGAGCCAGAGAGAGAGCACAAGAAGGGGGAGGGTCAGAGGGAGAAGCAGACCCCCCGCTGAGCAGGGAGCCCAACTCGGGACTCCATCCTGGGACTCCAGGATCATGACCTGATCCGAAGGCAGTCGCCTAACCAACTGAGTCACCCAGGCGCCCCAATATTGTGTCAATATTATATAAACTTTTAGAGAATGGATAGTACATTTAAACTGTACACACGTTTTTAAAGTCAGCCTTTTGTTTTGCTATATAGAAAGGCAGATGACTTTGCTTACTGAATGCCCTTTAAATTATTACTGCCTAACTTTCTGCTGAAAATCCTTTCCCATCCCTAGATATGTCCTCGTCAAATTCAAGGCAAGTACTTTTGCATATTTTCCCTTATCTCCTTAAGTACCATACCCCTGGGTTCTCCCCAGTTCTGGGTTCTCCCCAGTTCTGTATTCTCAGTTCAGCAGATGTATTTGCTATCAAATGCCAGTTTACATGTTGTAGAAGTCAGGGTTCTCCAGAGAAATAGAATCAATAGGATATCTATATCTATTGATATCAAGATATATGAGGAGATTTATTAGAGGAACTGACTCCTGAGGTTATGGAGGCTGAGGAGTCCCAGGATCCACTCTCTGAAAATGGAAAGCCAGGAAAGCTAGTGGTGTGATTCTAAATCCGAAGGCCTGAGTGTGGGGTGGGGAGGGGCCCTGGTGTAAATCCTGGTCTGAAAAAGTCTGGGAACCAGCACTGCCAGTATCTGAGGGCAGGAGAAGACAGATGGTTTAGCTCAAGCAGAGAGAGAGAGAAAACTTGCCTTTCCTCCACCTTTTTGTTCTATTTAGGCTCTCAGCAGATTGGATGATGCTAATTCACGTTGGGGAGGGTGATCTGTACTCAGACCACTGATTCAAATGCTCTTCTCTTCCTGAGACATCCTCACAGACACACCCAGAAATAATGTTTTATGGACTATCTGGGCATCCCTTCGCCCAGTTCAAATTGATACGTAAATTAACCATCACACATGTACTTCCTTGATTTCAAGAATCTCTGCCTTAACTAATAATAGCTTCTATTTATTGAATCTTACTATGTGGTCAGAACTTTACATGCATTACTTCAGTTGGTCTTCATAAAAATTAACATGGTATACTAATTATTTTTATTTCAGTGATGAAACTGAGGCCTAGAGTCTTGTCCAAAATCATGAGTCTGGTGCCAAGACTCAATCCTTAACACTAATAAATTACCTCAACTTTTTAAAATAGAAAATTGTTATAATAAACAACTCCAAAATCTCAATGACTTTATACACTAGAGGTTTATTTTTTTCTGATGTCACAGTCTAAGTTTGTGTCAGTGGGGGCTTTGCTCATGCAGTCATTCAGGTATCTAGGTCTCTTGACTGTTACGATAAGTTCAAAAAACTAAAGTCGTCTTTGAAAACCATCAGTGGGGAAAAGGGGGTTAAGTAAGGGCCCATGGGGGAGAGCATTGGAGCAATGGTCTGAATGAAGTGAAGGAATGCATCATATAAACTCGTATCTCGAAAAAGAACATTCTAAGCAGGTTCAAGGAACCTTGAGGAGTTAATGTGGCTGGATCAGAGTGAGTGAGTGGACAATTAATGAAGTTTAAGTTAGAGAGGTGGTTGGGGATTGGATCCCATGGGGCCTTGTGGGCAGCTTTAAGGACTTTGGCTTTTACTTTGAGATGCCAAGCCGGTGGGGGATTTCTGAGCAGAGGAGTGATACAATCTGATCTGTGTTTTGAAGGAGTTATGGACCATTTGCACGACTCCCACAGGGGGCAGCGCACATGGGAGTGGAGAAGCCGGTGAAAGGTCTGGGGAAGCCAATGGGTGAAAGATAAACCGAATGCAAGAAAGTGGGAGTTTGTAAGGGCAGGGGAAGAAGGGAACTGCAAGCCCCCAGCTTCCTTTTTCAACCTTTAGGGCTAAATGTAAATTGAAGATTTGGATCAATTTGGACAAGAAAAGAAACACTGTTCTTTTACAGTAGATTGAAGGAGTGATTTTTTTAAAACAAAGAAAGCAGAACTAGAGCATCTTCAACTTTTAATCATTTACAGGTTACTTAGACCACTTTTTTAAAAAAATATTTTATTTATTTATTTGACAGAGAGAGAGATCACAAATATGCAGAGAGGCAGGCAGAGGGAGAGGGGGAAGCAGGCTCCCCGCTGAGCAGAGAGCCCGATGCGGGGCTCGATTCCAGGACCCTGAGATCACGACCTGAGCCGAAGGCAGAGGCTTTAACCCACTGAGCCACCCAGGCGCCCCTAGACTATTTTTGATTAAGAAGAGTAGAGTGTGAGTAACTGCCCCGAGCGAACGCTGGGCGGTGGCGCGGGTCAGATTTCCAGGGTCCTGCTTTGCGGGGTGTGTGCGTGCGCGGCTGTGATGGGAGGGCCCCGTGCACACTCGCTGGAGTTGGTCTCGCCCCCTATTACTTTGTAGACTCTTCAGCGTTCTTACCGAATATTTCTCGGTCCTTATTCTTCAGCGAGGCCAGTCCGAAGTGGGCGCTCTGGCTGGGGGTCGTTCACCAGCGCTAGGAGGGACTGGGTTACTTGGTGGGTTTTGGTTGCTGGCTTCCAGTTTTTAGCGCTAATTACCGGACAGACTTGCCCCCTCATGATTGTTCTGGTGATCTTTCTTTCAAATGATGTTTGGTGGTTTGAATGGGTGCTCTGTTGGAAAGTTGATTTCCATAAGGAGGGCCCCTTTATTGATGGAGGCTTGTCAGGAACAGTAACCCCTTGCCAAGTTATTACATTAGCTTCATCCACCTGGATGTTACCCAGGTTTTTCATTCTACATTTGTAGATTTCTTCTAGCTCCTTCATCAACCTCCTGCTGGCTGCTGTCTTGGATCTGGTGCTGCTCTACAATTCCTTTAAATGTAAATAGATTAACATTACCAGTCAGTATCAAGGATTATCAGACTAGATTAAAAAAACCCACACTTTAACTAAATATTGCTTATTAGACATACCTTTAAAAATTTTTTTTCCTTCTTTTTTAAAGTAGGCTCCACACCTAAGGTGGGGCTTGAACTCTCAGCCCTAAGATCAAGAGTCACATGCCCTACTGACAGAGCCAGCCAGGTTGCCCCACTTATGAGTCACATCTAAGACAAAATAATTCAGAAAAGTTGAGAACAAAAAGCTGGGAAGTAGCATGTAAACATTAAAAGAAAGCTGGTGAAGCTATGTTTAAAGCAGAAAGCATTCTTAAACGAAATAAAGGGTACTTGATAAAGATTCATGCCTTATGATTCACATGGTTTGTAATGATAAATTCATGAGAAGTTTGACAGTTCTAAAGCTACATACCACAAATAATATGGCATTGTAATACGTAAGAATTGACAAAACTATAAGGAAAAACAAATTCAGAGTTACAGTTGAAGATTTTTATTTTAAGATTTTATTTATTCGAGAGAGAGAATGAGAGCAAGACAGCATAAGCAGGGGGAGGGGCAGAGGGAGAAGGAGAAGCTCAGCAGGGAGCCTGCTGCGGGCTCAATGTGGGGCTTGATCCCAGGACCCTGATATCGTGACCTGAGCCGAAGACAGATCTTTAACCAACTGAGCCATCCAGGTGCCCCTATAGTTGAAGATTTTTTTTTTTTTTAATTTTTTAATTAACGCATAATGTATTATTTGCCCCAGGGTACATGTCTGTGAGTCATCAGGCTTACACATTTCACAGCACTTACCATAGCACATACCCTCCTCAATGTCCATAACCCAGCCACCCTATCCC
>CM052887.1:9952656-9970971 GCA_028534135.1 Potos flavus | reverse complement strand
CCTCAGTCTGTTGCTCAGAGTCCACAGTCTCTCATGGTTCATCTCCCCCTCCGATTTCCCCCAATTCACCCTTCCTTTTCTTCTCACAATGTCCTCCATGTTTTTCCTTATGCTCCACACGTGAGACCATATGATAATTGACTCTCTCTGCTTGACTTATTTCACTCAGCATTTTGTTGATAAAATTTCTCCAGCTTGGGGCACCTGGGTGACTCAGTTGGTTAAGTGTCTGCTTTTGGCCCAGGTCACGATCCCAGGGTCCTGGGATCGAGCCCCACATTGAGTTCCTTGTTCAGTGGGAAGCTTGCTTCTCCCTCTCCTTTTCCCCCTCCCCTGTGTGCTCTCTCTTTTTCTCTGTCTCAAGTAAATAAAATAAAATAAAATAAAACTGTTAAAGTTTCTCTAGCTTTGGCCATGGGTTGCACTTTTAGGTTGGAGTCTGTGTCTGTCTCCATCTTTTCCTTTCTTTTGCTCTCTCTCTCTCTCCCTACATGTCTCTCCCTCTCTTCTAGCTTTTCCTCTAACTCCTCCCTTTTTTAACATCACTTTCTGGCACCAGAACATGTTCATTTTGTATTTTCCTTGCCTTAGCCCTGCAACTAAGTGCTTTTTTTGTATACGTCATCTCACCAAATCCTCAAGATAGCCTGGTGAGATGGATAGGTATTAACTCCATTTTTACAAATCTTTGAGGCCGAATCTGTGTAGTAAGTGGCCTAGTGAGCATGAAACAGCATTGTTTGAATCAAACAAAACCATTTTATTATTGACCACTAAGGTATATACCTTCTCCTTCTGCATTCATTCTGAGACAAATCTGTGGAGAAAACACTGACTGGTATGGTGCAAACAGTTTCCCATAACACTTCTTCCTCCTTGCATGCCTTCCTATCCCTGGGAACTCAGCAATGAACAAAACAGAGAAAAATCCCTGCCCTCATGGACTCTACACTGTAGTGGGATAATAATAGCAATTATTGAACATTATTGAATTTTAGGTACTGTTTGTCACTTTATATGTATTAAGAGAGAGAACTGAGTCAGTGAGGGTAAATTACTTGTCTGGGATCGCCCTGCTGGTTCAGTGACTTATCCAGGATCCCCCTGCTGGTTCAGTGACTGGCCCAGAATCCCCCTGCTGGTTCGGTGACTGGTCCAGGATCGCCCTGCCAGTTCATGACTTGTCCAGGATCCCCCTTGCTGGTTCATTGACTTGTCCAGGATCACCCTGCTGGTTCAGTGACTGGTCCAGAATCACCCTGCCAGTTCAGTGACTTGTCCAGGATCCCTCTTGCTGGGTCATTGACTTGTCCAGGATCACCCTGCCAGTTCAGTGACTGGTCCAGGATCACCCTGCCAGTTCAGTGACTTGTCCAGGATCCCCCTTGCTGGTTCATTGACTTGTCCAGGATCGCCCTGCTGGTTCAGTGACTTGTTCAGGATCCCCCTGCTGGTTCATTGACTTGTCTAGGATCACCCTGCTGGTTCATTGACTCATCCAAGATCACCCTGCTGGTTCAGTGACTTGTCCAGGATTGCTTTGCTAGTAAACAGTGGAGCCAAACTTTGAACCAGGCAGTCTTGCTGTTCTGCCTTTACCACTACGTGCTCTCTACTGTTGCTTTCTTGTGAGGAGAGGAAGCTTAAGGGGGTGAGTTACATATCTACACTCTAGACCTGTGTTCAAACTAATCCCATTTGAATTGTGTGTAATAGAAGTTCCTGAGAATTTGGAGGCCACAGCCACAGATTTCCTCCATTTTGTAGTTCTTTGGTTATTTCTGTCAGAATGCGGAGAGCTCACTATCTGTGCCTGGAAACCCATTGGACATTTTTTTTTAAAAGATTTTATTTATTTATTTGACAGAGAGAGAGATCACAAGTAGACAGAGAGGCAGGCAGAGAGAGAAGGGGAAGCAGGCTCTCTGCTGAACAGAGCCCAATGCGAGGCTCAATCCCAGGACCCTGAGACCATGACCTCAGCCAAAAGCAGAGGCTTTAACCCACTAAGCCACCCAGGCGCCCCCGCATTGGACATTTTTAAATAGGATTGTGATTGGTGCCTCTTTGTGTGTCAGAACTGTGGACTGGGAGCCGAGGTTGGGGTTACAGTGACGTTTTTCATGAGGCATGACTTGGGTCTACGCTGAGACTTAAAGTGGAAAGGCTGTATAGAGACGAGGGAATGTATAATCTAGGAGATAATCCAGGTGTCAAATTGATAGGCCTTGATGTTGTGGGGAATGAGGTAAAGGACTGAGAAAGATCTCCAAAGTTTCTAGCATGGGCACATATTTTAGAGTCAATCAAAATTAGTGACATCTCCCTTTTCCTGGGCTATATTATATGTTATTTTTAACTACAATGATGCAGAACTTTTAGGATACCAACAAACAAGAGCTAGTCAGAGTTTTGTGTGTCATTTATTTCTTATCAAATGCAAATAACATTTAGAGTTAGCTGAGGGTTTGGAACTTTTATATTTTGAATGGCTCTGGATTTTGAAACGGCTGTTTCTCCATTAGTAAGTAGAGGTAGGTGACCACAACTCACAGCACAGACCTTTTAGGAAAGAGCTGGCTGTAATTTTCTTTAGTAGGACAGAGATATTGTATCAAAACTGAAATTTACTTACAATTTTCATCCATAGGAAAGCCCTGTTTTACTTTCTTTACTTGTTTTGAGAAATAAAACTGTTTATACAGATAGTTTGCAAGAAAGCATGAAGGGAGGTGGGTGGGGGATGGGCGAAACAGATAAAAAGGATTCAGAGGTACAGACTTCCAGTTATGAAGTACATAACTCACGGGAATGAAAAGCACAGCATAGGGAACACTGTCAATAATACTGTAATTACGTGCATGGTGACAGATGGTGACTACACTTATCCTGGTGAGCACCGAGTAATGTACAGAATTGTGAAATCACTCTGTTGTACACCTGAAACTAATATAACATTGAATGTCAATTGTACTTAAATAAAAAAGGAAGCATGAAGGGACAAGCTGGCTAAACTTGCCGCAGAAGGATGTTGTAATTTATCTGTACCCTCTTTCTGTAAGGAGGAGAGAAGGATGACGGGCCCCTGGGAGGCCACGTGCAAGGATGTTGCTGGTGGAGTGTTTTCCTCTACTGTCTCCACTTGGATGCTGGTGTCTCCCCTCTTTCAACACTAGATCGCATGGCTGAATGTTCATGGAATCCATATCTGAATTTAGCTAGAGGTTTGCTATGCTGTTTTTAGTCTCTTGCTTTTGTTGCCTGATACTATGATGAAGCTAGGGCCACAGATATCATGTGAAGTCCCCTCCCACCCCATCCCCAGCGAACTTCCCAACCCTGAATTCCTTCCAGAGTTACTCTTGTCTTCACTCCCGCTCACAGTGCTTTTTCTTCAGTATCAAAGCATCCCGGTATCCTGTCTGTCCACAATCCTTATGCAATTTCTCCTCTGTTTTGTACTAGGAATTTGTTGGTAATTTGAATGGTTATAGAAACAGAAAAGTGAATAGGACTGATATATCGGTGGACCCAAATTCTGGTTCTGAAAGTCTTTCATTTTTATGCAGTTTATGGATTCTAGAATTACTGCCTGTGCCAGGGTACTCTTGGAAAATCTTGCATTTGTGGACAGAGGTGTTTGGCTACTTGCTATGTGATAATCCTTCTGGAAAAAGATGGCCTTGAAAAACTGTCACTAGCATCCCTTGAGTTAGTCATGCATGGTTAGGGAGTTTCATTCCAAGAGGACAGTTCACACAATTTAAAAGAAAGGGATGAAAGCAAGAGATGCTTATTTTACTGTTCAGGGAACTATGCTACTATGCTATTACTACTTTGTCGTAGTAATATTTCTATTACAGAACAGAGGAAGCTTGGCTCCCAGTGCTCCAAATGAGAAAAAAAAAGGTTTGTAATTGGATACCACTCATTAATTGTCACTGGATGATCAGTCATCCCAATTATAAACTTCAGGTTACCTTGTCTCTTCTAAAGGCAGGGACCAGGCCATGTCTGTGGAGATTTTCCTTGGGTGAACTTTTCTGCACCAAGCATGCTGGTTGTAGGGGTGGTGACTGCTATTTGCATGCTTAAAGCAAACATCAAGCAGACACAATAAAACAAAAGTAAAACATTTATAAGTCCTTATCTGCAAAGGACTGAAAGAAACCATCCCAGATAATAACTTAATGTAGAAATTAAAAGGGACCTTATTAAAAAAATCCCTTTGACCAAACTTTTTTCCTTAGAATTCTTAATTTTCTGTTCACTGCCTCATAAAAGGTATCAATTAATTAGGACCTTGTAAAGATAAGGAAGTCTACCCTAATCTCTGGCTGGTTTTTGTTAGCGTAGAAACATATGGGGAAAAAAACCTTTTTCCCCCCTATTTATTTGAAGGTGGCCTGATGGCTCTGGTTCAGAATAGTATGCATGTGATGTATCACTCAGGAATGTGCTTCTTAGTCCTTTGCACCAATGATGCTTTTAGTGGAAATTCTCCACCTAACATTGTTGGTGATGTTCTCTTCCCTTCGGAGTTTTTCTCTTTCTTCCTATCCCACCTCCACTGTGCTCCCTCTACCCCCAGGTTTTGATCTTGACTGTATCTCTCTGTAGGTATTTTGATGGGATGTTGAGAGAAAGCATACTGGCCTGGCTATCTGCTGCCATGTTAACTCAGAAGTTAGAAGAACTGATACTTCATCTGGCTCTAATGATATTCCCAGAATGTTCCAGATGTTTATTTACATCTGGTGCAAAGATAGCATTAATTAAAAACATAAAGCTGGCCTTGGAACTGTATCAGGAGGAAACTTGGCATTGGTTCCCAACTTTGTGATAAGTCTGTTACCAAGTACTTTCAGGCTATCGGACCATCAGGCCAAGTGATAGTCCCTCAGTGATGATGGAGGAACGAACTGCTTAATGGAAGTTGCATATGGGGATGACAAAATCTGAAAGTCTCTAATCACGTCAAGGATATTTAACTGAGGGCTGCAACAGAGAATACTTTTTATGCAGTGATTTCTCATATAATTTGGGAAGTTTTCTATTCCTGGCACAGTTCTGTAAATAAATAGAAATACTTATTTCCTACAAAATAATGTTAGCCTCACCTTGGTTTCTTATTCTAGTGTGGCAAATTCTAAATTATTTATTTTTGGATTATCCACAGAAAAATGTTGAACCTGGGCCAATTCCCCCTGACACAAAATGTTTGGAATCATCTTTCTTTGCCCTTGTTTGGATTCTTGAAAGAAAGTGTAATTCATCTTAATGTGAGTTTAGTTCAGACAATGAGAAAGATATGTTTATTGACATAAAACCACAGTTTTATAGTGGGAATATAGTAACTGGGTAATTTTTTCTTTTTCTTTTTTTTTTTTTTTTTTTGATTCAGTGTCTTTACCATTAGTGGAGATACCATAGATGGGTATAGTTAGATCTCTTCTTGACATTTGCCATGCACTTAGGAAAAAAAAAAAGCAGCTTTCTTTTAATATTGAGAAGTATACTTTGAAACTCTTGTTCATGAGACATCTAATTGTAGAATAAACCAGTATTTACATTATCTATGTTTTTCTTTAGTTAAAATATCTGTTATCGCTTTTTGTCAGTCACAACAGGGATAAATGTATATTGTGGGAAATTCTGAAAATAGAGGACTATAAAAAAGAAAATAATTATGAGTTACAATGCTACCACCCTGAAATAACTGTGTGATTTTGGTGCATTTTCATAATCATTTTTTAAAGATTTTATTTATTTATTTGAGAGAGAAAGAGAGATTACAAGTAAGCAGAGAGGCAGGCAGAGAGAGAGGGGAAAGCAGGCTCCCCACGGAGCAGAGAGCCCGATGCGGGGCTCGATCCCAGGACCCTGAGATCATGACCTGAGCCGAAGGCAGAGGCTTTAACCCACTGAGCCACCCAGGTGCCCCTCCATAATCATTTTTAAATTAAAAAATTTTTAATCCAACACATAGTTTCAAAAGAAATAGTTCTGCAAATTTATAATCTTAAACCAAAGGAAAGGACCTTAAATGGGACCTCTGGGAGGATTTGGTGTTTGTTCCCTTGAGCTTGGTAGATAAGTGGATTGATATGTGATTCATGCCTGAGATGTTTAGGGAGACAGAGGATGTCTGGAGGGCTGCGGTTTCGGAGCCAGTGTGGTCTTGCCAATATTTCCTGTGGATCAGAGTGAGAAAGAGAAAAACACCGTGTGACTGCTTTAGATCCTGTCCAAGAGGGCAGAAGGAAGCTGGTGGTGTACTGGTGATGTCTGGGACTGAGGAGGGAACATATGTGGTTAGCTGGAAAAGAGAGCGATTCTCCAGTGTAAAGAGACCCTGGAGGTGAGAAACCCCCACTATGGAGTATGGGAGGTCTTTGAAGAAGGCTTTAAAGTACTCTATGAAACCAGTAGGCTTTTAACCTCTGCCAAACCTAGATCACCATGATAGTGCCAATTAAGTAAGACATTCTCTACTGACTGTACTTCTCATTTTCCCCTACCCCCACCCCTTCTAGCATATGCCCAACCACGGATGCATTAGAAACTATGCTTAGCAAAAGGGGAAGCTACATAGAGTTGGATTCTGTCATTATTGGATACCAGTGATTTTTCTTAAATGCTACTGATTTTCTTGCAAGTAACATTTACACATAGTAGATATTCAGTAGATACTTATCAAATCAACATTAGTGGAATAAAGTGTTGTAACTGATTTACTAGAAATGAAATGACTATTCAGGTTCCTACTTTGGGTTTGAGCACCGTGGTGGGTGTTCTTTTCCTTCCTGAAGTTTTGCTTCAAGGCACTGGACTTAGCTCATCCTGACCTCTTTATAGCCTTGGTCTTGTGTCTTCACAAGTGATACTGTCATTGCTGCTTCAGGGAGGTATCTAGGAACATTATGAGGGAGAATAGTGTAATATAGTGTTTTAAAGTTATTTGGCCTTTTCTTCAAATATCTTATATAGAAGCCTTACATGGATAAAACTGGAACTGCTCGAATCAAAGCAGGGCAAAGGGAGCAGGGGGTTGTCCCCTATACAGTAGACTGGTTGAAATGTTGGCTCTGTCACTTCTTGCTTATGTGGCTTTGGATAAGTTACTTACCCTTTCCAAGTGAAATTTTCTCATCTGTAAATTTTAGGGTTGTAAGAAAGGGTAATTATAAGAGTTAGTATAGGGTTATTACAAGGAAATGTTCAGGAAATGGTAGCTATGCCTCCTTCGCTGCTGTTGCCTTCCTCTCCTCCTCTTCCTCTTTATCTTCCTCTTCTTCCTCAAGCCCGAGGCAAGTTAAATGGTATTCAAGTGTGTGTTAGAACTCATTACTTATAGTTTATTGTCCCATGGACTTGGATATACAAACACTTTTGCTTTAACCTTCTTTCTGCCTCCGTCTATCATCTATCTATCTATCTATCTATCTATCTATCTATCTATCTATCTATCATCTATCTATCTATCTATCTATCTAATCTATCTATCTATCTTTCTACATTTTTTATGAACCCAATAAGAGTAACAGAAGTGTCCCTTTTTACAATAGGAAAAAGCTTTCCTTTTCCTTTATTTATATCAGTGTTGAATTCATATTTTATTCAATCAATTCCAATCCTTTATTATTATTTATTTCAGTGCTCAGATTGCCCCAGATTTGGCCAGTGGGAGTATCTTCAGGATGTCCCCTGTGTCCTTTTGATATGTCCTCACCATTTTTTGAGCCCTTCCTAAATTTTTGGCATGAGATGTTCTAGGTTTATCCTGTTTTATGTCGCCCTTCATCCTCTGTGCTAGTTCTGGAATCGACCATTTCTCCAAGGAGCCCTGGTTCCATCGAGCGGCGAATGATATTTAAAAACCAAGGTCTGAGCACTAGATGTGCTCCTAACTGCAAACTTTTTAAAAGCTTCCTTCAGTTTATTCTACAAATGATTTTTTTCACCAGTGCCATTACACGTTATATACTATTTGTCCTGATTTCTTGTTATTTCCCTGCTTTTGGATTTGTTGTAGACACATATATAATACTATGTATTTCCTTGTTTAGGAAACATTGCCTACCCAGAAGTCTGCACTTTTGGAAAGACTTTAATTGCTCCCAACTTTGACCAGTTCAAGAATTACTGGATTTTATTTGATATCTTTCTTACTTGGGTTACTGTTATCCTGTTGTTTCATTGATCTCTATTAAATAAAGATGTAGACTATACTTAATTGAAGATTTTTCTCTTGGCAATGAAAGAAGGCTAAAGGTGATTCTTGCTAATTTGTTACTCAGTCGAGTTATCCATTTATCTGGATTTGATTTGAGATGATGTTTAGTCTCTCAAAAGAGGTCAGTACTGAACATTTTTATGTTCTTTGCCTAGAATGTTCTTTCACAGTCTGACGTAGTGCTGCTATTTGGGGTGTGGGAATCTAGCTATAGGGAATTGGTTTTATGTGAGAGTCTGGCTGAATTTTTATTTTCTTTTCTACTCACAGAGTATGTTTTATATTTCTGACATTTAAAATTTGATTTTGTACCTGAAAATGAAAAATACATAGCAATAGTAATTCTGTTATTCTTTAATGATTTTATGGGGGCATTTATCAGAATATGAGCTGCATTTGTCTTACAGAAAATGTTGACTCTTGGGATATAGATATAACTACTAATATAATTTTTTTTAGAATAGATCCCATGAAAATATATTTGAATTCTTTTTAAAAAAAGATTTTATTTATTTATTTGTCATAGAGAGAGAGAGAGCACAAGCAGGGGGAGCAACAAGCAAAGGGAGAAGCTCCCTGCGCAGGGATCCTGATGCAGGACTCAATCCCAGGACCCTGGGATCATGACCAGACCTGAAGGTAGACCCAGGTGTCCCTATATTTGAATTCTTAATTTGAGGACAAATTCTGCAATTTATTTTCATTATATAAGTTTGGTTTTTAATAGTGTTGAGTAAGTCTTCTGGGATTTAGGATAATTTGTTTGTGTGTGTCTATGATTGCAGTGTAATTAAAGTCACTTTTAGCAGGATGCATTGACATGATCATGAAAGTTTAAAATTATAGATTCCAGTTTCATGATGGAGGTTTGTTTTGAAGAGTTTTAATTACTTTTCCATAAAAACATTGTGTATATTATAGACAAGACAGTATCTTGATACCCATAGACAAAATAATATCTTGATACGCAATTATTTCTAACTCCTGTTAGTCCTATAAAAACATGTATTTTGATAGTTTATGTGAAGAATATCGTAGGCATCCATGAAATCCTGTAAAATACAAAAATATACACCAATTAGGTGACAAATGTTTACATTAAATGCTTACTGTGTGCTTATTGTTATGTTAACTAGTTGGGGAAAATAAAATCTATGCATAAGGAACGATTCTTAAACAGACTTTTATATATTAACATCATCAAATTAGATATAGTAAAACAAAGTGGTAATTCTGTGATAAAGACAGATATCATCAGTGTAAACTTTTTTTAATTTTGTATTTTCTTAGTATGCTTTTGCTGCATGGCAGAATACTGCTTAACTCACAAATTTATTTACCCTTTCTGATTAGGAACATGTGCTTATTGGTATTATATTTTATATGCTTTAGGTGCTGTACAATTAGTCAGCCAGTTTTGCTGCCTCTCTGTGATAGAGAGTGAGGGGTCTAATTTCAAAGGTTATTGAGACAGCAAACCTAATGATTAATAGATCACATTTTTGGTCTTGGAACAATGCATGAACTGTTGATACTCATGGAAATATTTTATAAAAGTGGTTACACTGTAATGAATGTCCACAGTTTGATAATGACTTACAGATTCACGGTGAGTAGCTGTGTGACCTTGGGTGAGGCACTTAGTCTCTCATAATTTCATTTTCCTCAATAGTAATTAAAGTACCTCATGTAGTTTTTGTGAGACTGCGACGAAGTGACACAAAGCAGCAGCACAGTTCCCAGCACACAGCACATTAATTCTTGAATTAATTGTATAAAATAGATAGTGGCTAAGAAGATTCTTCAATAGAATAAAACTGTCCTGTTTAGATGAAGAAGAACCTGATAGGGAAACTGAAATCTTGAGTGTTTGTTCTAGTTTTGCTAATAATTGGCTTTATGACCTTGGACAAGTCACTTGACTTCTACAGAAGTCCTCAGTTTTCACATCTGTAAAGCAGGAATTTTTGCCCCATACCCATTCAGCTTTAATATTCCTTTGTGTATTTTTAGATGTACAAAGTGAAATTTTCATATCATTAAAAATTTATTTTTTGACATTTAATGTAGTTACATGAAAGTAGAGAGAGTAATATAATGGTTCTTGAGGTACAACTACAATCATCTCATGGCCAATCTTATTTTGTCTGTAATCCCACATATTCTCTCTCTCCTGATTATTTAAAAGCAAATCTCAGATTTTATATCATTTCATTTCTAAATATTGCAGAATATATCCAAAAGAAAAGGACTCTTTTTAAAGCATCAACACCCAATCCATGTAAATTAAAAAATGATTATAATTCCTTAATATCATTAAATATGCAGTTGGTGTTCAAATTGTCCCAATTCTCTTCCTCTTTCACTTTACAGTTTGTTATTTTGAATTGGGATCAAATGAAGTCTAGTCATTGCAACTGATATGTTTTTTTTTTTTTAAGATTTTATTTATTTATTTGAGAGAGAGAGGGCACATGAGCGGGGAGCAGGAGGGATAGGGAGAGGAAAGCAGACTCTCAGGTGAGCAGGGTGCCTGATGTGGGCTGAGGACCCTGAGCCCAGGAGCCAAGGCATGACCAGAGCCAAGGCAGATGCTTAACTGACTGAGCCACTCAGGCACCCTGCAACTGATTGATGTTTCTTAAATCTTTAATTTACATAGTTCCTCCTCAATCTCTTTTTTCTTGTAATTTATTTGCTTAAAAAAACAGTTTATTTGTCTGGTTGAGTTCTTTGAATTTTGCTGATTACATTCCCATTATGTTTAATTTTTGTTGTTGTTGTTGTTCTTTAAAAATTGACATCTGTAGGCTTGCTCAGATTTTGGTTTGACTTTTTTTTTTGTTAAGAATGGGGCGCCTGGGTGGCTCAGTGGGTTAAAGCCTCTGCCTCCGGCTCAGGTCATGATCTCAGGGTCCTGGGATCGAGCCCCGCATCGGGCTCTCTGCTCAGCAGGGAGCCTGCTTCCCCCTCTCTCTCTGCCTGCCTCTCTGCCTACTTGTGATCTCTCTCCTCTCTGTCAAATAAATAAATAAAATCTTTAAAAAAAAAAAAAAGAATATTTCATAGGGGGCGCCTGGGTGGCTTAGTCATTAAGCGTCTGCCTTCGGCTCACGTCATGATCCTGGGATTGAGCCCCACGTCAGGTTCTCTGCTCCTTCTCTCACTCCCCTGTTTGTGTTCCCTCTCTGGCTGTCTCTCTCTCGGTCAAACAAATAAAATCTTAAAAACAAAAAGAATATTTCATAGAAGGTGATGTGTAGTTCCATTAGGAGGCAGATAAAGGCTGGCTATTGCTCTCTTTGTGATGTTAGAAATCATTGATGGTGATTGCCTAGATATATTATAAAATGGTAATATCCTAATTCTGCCATTGCTTCCTCATACATTGGTTGGAAAATTTCTATAAAAGGATAGCCTCTCATCAACTATGTGATTAGCTTTGATTAGTACAGGCAAGATACATGTAAATTCTTTCCTTTTATTTAATACCAGTTGTCATAATAATGAATTTATTTCCTCTTATCCTCCAAGGGTGACTGATGATTTAAAAATATATCATTATGATTTTTCAGAATTTAACATATTTGATGTGTTTCAGTCCATTGCAGCTATTATTTTTATTCATACTCAAATGATTTTACCTTTGGCCATTGTGGGCCTTTTCGGGTGTGAATTCTGTATTTTTTTGACATGACCAGTAGTCTTTAATAGCTTCCTTGATTTCTGGTATAACAAGATACTCTAGGTTAATTTTGTATGTTTCCTGCCCCATCCTGGGTCACAAATTCCATCCTGCCCCATTTCTCCATGGAATCCTAGTTCCTTTTAGTAGGAAATGGCATTTAGAGACCACAGTCTGTATAGAGGAATGCTCATTGCCACTGGGTTAGTCTTTGGTTTTAGGCCTTTCCAGTGGACAGATAAGAAAATAAATATTTTTTTAAAAATAAAATCCATTAGTAATTCATAATCTATCATTTTAGATTCAGAAACAGTTTATACACGAGAAAATGAGCAAAGAAGGAAGCAAAGTCCAGGTTCAGTGGACCTTGAAAATGTGGGGGTTAGAGGTGTTGACCCCCCCATACAGTTGAAAATTGGCGTGTAACTTTTGGCCCCCAAAACTTAACTGCTACTAGCCTACTGTTTACTGGAAACCTTATCAATAACATAAACAATCAATTAACACATATTTTGTATGTTCGTATGTATTATGTGCTGTATTCTTAAATGAGGTAAGCTAGAAAAAATAAAGTTTTATTAAGAAAATCATAAAGAAGAGAAAATATATTTACAGTACTGTGCTGTATTGGAAAAAATCTGCGTTTAAGTGGACCTGCATGGTTCAAACTTGTGTTGTTCAAAGTCAACTGTATTTATATGTATTTTGCGGATTACTTTATTTATTGTAAAATATTTTATTGCCTTCTGATCTTCTTTCAGGTAAATAATCTATTGTTGGACTTTCTGTAATTGCTGGAATAGTAGTATTACCTATCTAGTGAATAGCATGGTATTAGCTTTAAACATACTCCTGTTTTGTTTTTGAATTCATTAACAGGATAGATAGTAGTCCTCTTTGAAACCTCCTTCTTTATTGTCCTTAATAGCCCATTATCGACTAAGTCTATATCTTGAGGAGGAGTATCTTTACTAGACAGATGAGCGAGGTAGGGGTCACAGGTAAAATGGCACGTAGAGAGTCCCAGAGGAATGAAAGAGCCTTGCATATTTGGAGAGCAGCTATACTAAGTATGAGTTGCTTTAGAGGAGTGACAGGAGATAAGATGTATGGTGTAGTTAGGGGCCAGGTCACAAAAGACTCAGTTTGTCACACTAAGGAATTTTTATCCTGTAGGGCAACTTAATAAGAATTTAATAAGGGAAATGACTTGATCAGAATTACATATTTGAAAGGTCTCTATAGCCATGTGAACAATAAACTGAGGCAGGGGGATCAGTAAGTAACTATTGCAAGGTATAGGGCTTAGATGGATTTGAGAGTTATTTAGAAGATCACAGAAGGAATTTGTGACCGATTGGATATGGGCAGGAACTTAAAGAAAAGAGTCCAGGATGACTCTTCGGTTTCTGGATCGTGCAGATGTGTGGGTGAAGTTTCATTCAGTGAAGCAAATGTAGGAGAAGGAGCTGTCTGGATCGGTGACCTGTGGGGGTGACTGAGGTGGGATGGTACTTTCTGTTTAGGGGATCTTTAAGCTTGTGGTACCTTGAATTTTTTGGTGGAGATGTCCATAACACACACAAGCAAACATCTTTATGTATAAGGATTCAGACTTGGGTGAAAATCTTAGCTCTGCTACTTCCTATCCATGTGGCTTTGGACAGGTCACTTACCTTTCTAAGCTTCAGATTTTATAGCTGTAAAAAGGGGATAATGGTACCAACTCGTAAGGTTTTTATGTGAATTAGGTGATCTAGTGGGCAAACATCTACCAGTGTCTAATATGTAATAACTTCATAAATAGTCATTATTATTCTAGATAGGGTGTTGCCAGTATCTTGTTTGGAGCTGTGGTAAGGATGAAATTCATTAGAGAGAACATTGAAGATAAGAGAGGGGGGCAAAGATGTATGGACTTTTAGGGAATGTCAGTGGTTGAACCTGGGAAATTTAGTTGCCTGGACCTTCCCATATTGTTCTTCTGCCCAAGCCCCAGACAGGTTATTTCAGGTATTACTAGAGGAAGTGCAGTTTAATCTTTGTTTTATAGCCAGTAGAAGATAAGTGTTATTTCTGTTTCCCTAGCTTATTTATTTATATTTATTCATTTGTTAATACACATTTACTGAGATACTGGTAGACCTTATTCTAGGTGCTAAAGATATCACAGCGAACATACGCTTCCATCACAGCTAACTAGAGGAGAGACAAATATTTATCTGAAAAGTTAAATATCAGATAGTGATAAGTACTTTAGAGAGAATGAAAATATGATAAAATGCTAAGGAGTTCTTAGAAACCTCTGTTAGATTGGGTGGTTAGGGAAGGCCTCTTTGAAGAGGGTGTGCTCGGGATCACATAATCAGTAGTAGTCAGCCATGTGGAGATTGGAAGAAAGAACATTCTAGGTAGTGCAAAGTCTCCAGGATGGAAATAAGTAAGCTGTGGGTGTATTTAGAGAACAGCAAGAAGACCAGTGGGACTCAAGGTAGAGGGCAGTGGGAAAATTGATAAGAGTCGTCCAGAGAGCAGACAATGACTAAGACACAAGGATAAGGAGTTTGGATTTACTCTAGGTGACTTGGAAAGCCCGTAGAAAGCACTAGGCAGGAAAGTAGGACACTGATTTAGATTTTAGGGAGATCACTATGATTACAAGAGGCAAGCATGAGGGAGGGAGACCAGAAGCAGGAGGCTAATGATAGAGGCTAGATGAGAGAGGCTTTATTTTGTTCCCTCTTTTCTTTTTATGATCAAGCCAAATCCCCATGCAGGAGCTCTCACTTGCTTGGAAGCCTCACAGCTGTCCTTGAACCGATTCCCCTCAGGAGAGTTATGCTGATAATGAAGGTGCCGTGGGCCTGGAGTGGACAGAGACAAGCAGGGATTGCTTGCTGAGGGCCCTTGACCTGCCTCTTTATCAGGGGTGCATGAATGGGATTCGAAATATGTTCAGTTATTTTCTTCTGGGGAGAGTTTATAGCTTCTCGCCAGTTTGTCGAAGGACGGTTTGGCCCTCAGAAGGTTAACCTTTGATGGCATGTTGAGCACCGTGGAAGGTGTCATAGGAGTCATAGAAAGCAAAAGCACCAGTGGGGGCTCCTGCTTTCTAAGCGCTCAGAAGTTAAGGAGAAAAAGAAACACAGCTAGACATAATTAAGAAGAAAGATGAGTGAAGCCAGGAGCAGGAAGGCCAGATCATCCAGGGCAAATATTAAAAGAAGAAATCTTTTCCCTTTAGTTTCTTTTCCTCACAGTTTTGCTTCTATGTCTCAAAATGCAAGTTTTGTTTTATAGTCAATGTTCATAAAAGCCACAAGATGGCGGGGTTGCTCCTTAAAGTGAATGCGAGTAAAGGGGGTAGGAGGGAAGAGAGAGAGAGACAGACGGACAGAGACAGAGAGAGGAGAAAGAAAGCGAGGAAAGAATGAATGAATGTGTAGTGTTCCTCTCCGATTTCCCATAACCTTCTTAATTTTCCTCACCCCATTACTTGAACATACAATAGAACTGACATGCTTATATTTTTTTCTCTTTACTTTGGATTTTGATCATGGTTATTTTGGAATCGTAAAGCTAGAATAAAAAAAAAAAACAAAACAACTACCTGGATCCCATGCTTACCATTTTTTTCAGCTCTTTATTAAATTATTAACAAATCACTCTTCACATTGCCAACAGAGTAAGCTTTACAAAATGCCATTTGGTAATATCAGTTCCCTGCTTTAAAACTCTATTTATTGTCAGAAATATTTGTTGATTGTCCTGATAGTTAGTATTCAAATAGTTAAGGTTAAATGTAAGATGAAAAGGTGGAATGATTTTTGACTTATATTGTTGCTGGATGGTCAAGTACAATGGTCAACAAAGAATTCTTGGGAAGTTGTATGGTGCAACTTAATAAGTTTATTTAAGTAGCACGGGTACAGGACCCATGGGCAGAAGGAGCTGCACTTTTTGCTGTACGAAGCTGGTGGTTATATGCTTAGTGCTCAAGGGGGAGGGGACGTGCAGGGAATATTAAATCACAAATGTCTTCTTAGAATTTCTACTTGTAAAATAGTTTTTCGAGATTTCTCTGGTGCTTATCATTCATTTTGATACAAACTGTCAGTGAAATGTGCAGGCAGTCATGAGACCCTTTAGGAATGTGGCAACCAGCACATATTTGATCCTTATAGAAACTGTGCAGGCTATAGGTCAGCCTTCTGGGCTAAAGATGAACATTTTTCTACTTCTATTCTTCATCAGTATTATTTACATATATATATGTATATATATATAATTATTATTGTCAGCTTCTTCTCTAAAATGAACAAATGCAAGTTTCCAAGTACGAAAACTTTCAATTTTTTTTTAAACTTTCAATTTTTATGTTATTAGCACCATAATTACAGTGCTTTGAATATTTATTCTCATCATTTCAACATACCTTAAGGTGGTTTTGTTTTTGTTATTCTCAATATGTTCTGGAAAGGGTAAGCTACTATATTATTAATATATTGATTAATGCATATTTATTAATGAAGTGTATTTAGCTTTCAGTGTAAAATGTGCTTTGCTAATGCTGTCTTATCAAATAAAATCCTCATAAAAATCTATGCAACAAATGTGAATATTGCCATTTTATAGATGGGGACATGGAGGTTCAGGGAGATCAGATAAATTGTTGAATATTTAGTAGCTCGCACAGCGATAATTTGAATCCAGGTTTTTTTCACTCATGAAATTCTTCCTTATTCACTATGCCATACTACCTCCATTGGAATAAATATATTTCTCTTTATTTTTAAAAATTTAATTATTTTTGAGAGAGATAGAGAGCACATGCACACTTGAGGTGTGAGGAGGAGCAGAGGGAGAGGGAGAGGGAGAGAATCTTAAGCAGGCTCCACGTCCAGCGCAGAGCTTGATGCCTGGCTCGATCTGACAACTCTGAGATCATGACCTGAGCAAAAGCAAGAGTCAGATCCTTAACTGACTCAGCCACCCAGGTGCCCGTGTTTCTCTTTAAAAGAAGTACTTGGGGGCGCCTGGGTGGCTCAGTTGGTTAAGCAACTGCCTTCAGCTCAGGTCATGATCCTGGAGTTCTGGGATGGAGTCCCACATCAGGCTCTCAGCTCTGTGGGGAGTCTGCTTGCTTCTCCCTCTGACTGTCTCCCCTCTCATGTTCTCTCTCATTCTCTCTGTGTCTCAAATAAATAAATAAAACTATTTTTAAAAAATTTTATTTATTTATTTTTAAAAAAAGATTTTATTTATTTATTTGACAGAAAGAGAGAGATCACAAGTAGGCAGAGAGGCAGGCAGAGAGATAGGGGGAAGCAGGCTCCCCGCCGAGCAGAGAGCCCGATGCGGGGCTCAATCCCAGGATCCTGAGATCATGACCTGAGCTGAAGGCAGAGGCTTTAAACCACTGAGCCACCGAGGAGCTCTGAATAAATAAAAATCTTAAAAAAATATATAAAAGAAGTACTTGGAAGTTGTAATTTAAAGTAATTAGGTATTCATGCCTTCTCTTTGTTGTAAACTGAACAAAAGAATTTGTATCAGAAGGCCACTATTATGGTGTACTTTTATTTAGCAAGTCGTTTGTTTTTCTGAGCATAATTTCCTTCAGGACTTTATTTAGAAGACTCCCTTTAGAGTTGCGCTGATGGTGAGGGTCTTCAGTTTGTCCCATCTGAGGGATTTGGGCTCCTGGCCAGATTCTTGAGCACCTGATTTCCCTCACTGAGAGCGGACTGAAACTTAATTCCTTCTCTTGACTTCCTGTTGAGATAACAGGTGGTTCACCGAACACAGCGTTCCTGTCTTATGGTGGAGCTTTTCTCTGCTCCAGGGGGCCTGTTTAATGCTGGAGATACCGGTGGTTTAAAAACTATTTTGTGGAATACTGGAAGCCTGGTCTAGGGTGCCCTTTATAGTTGTAAACTAGATGCTCTGGAATATAAATTCACTCGTAATGCTTGGTATTAATTTCTGTATTTTTGCATGGAGAATGTTGCCTTATACATTGTGTCCCATTATGTTCCCTTCATATCCCATTTTTGCTTATCTAAAAATTTAAAAAGTAACAGTTCAGAATTTACAGATTTTTTTTTTTTTTGAAATTGGAATACAAACAGCAGAGTCTAGGATTTTGTGTGACTGGTTTTTACCTGAATCAAGACTTTTTAAATGGTTTTACTTTGTTCTTCATACAATAGTTTTTTTTTTTAAATTTTTTATTAACATAAAATGTATTATTTATTTCAGGGGTACAGGTCTGTGTTTCATCAGTCTTATACAATTCACAGCGCTCACCGAGCACATACCCTCTGCAATGTCCATCACCCAGCCACCCTATCCCTCCCACCCCACCTCCACTCCAGCAACCCTCAGTTTGTTT
>CM052887.1:9926822-9946982 GCA_028534135.1 Potos flavus | reverse complement strand
TATATCTTGTAAGGCTGGTCTAGTGGTGATGAAGTCCTCTAGCTTTTTTGTTTGTCTGGAAAATTCTTTATCTCTTCTTTGATTCTGAAGGATAACTCTTAGAGTGTCCTTGGCTGGCAACATTTTTTATTTCAGCACTTTGAATATTTTATTCCACTCCCTTCTGGCCTACATGGTTTTTGTAAAATCCACTGATAGGCTTATGACAATTTTCTTGTATGCAACAAGTTGCTTTTTCTTGCTAGTTCTCTCTTTGTCACCTTTGACAATTTAATTATAATGTGTCTGGGTGTGAATCTCTTTAGATTCATCTTATTTGGTACTTTTTGGGCTACCTGAATCTGGATATCTTGTTTTTTCTTTCAGATAAGGGCAGTTTTGAGGCATTTCTTTAAATTAGCTTTTGCCTCTTCCCCCCTCTCTCTCTCTTCTTCTGGGATCTCTTTAATGCAAATATTTGTCTTTTTGATGATGTCCCATAAGTCCCTTAGGCTATCTTCACTCTTTTTCCTCTTCGCTCCTCCGAATGGATGTATTCCAGTGCCCGTCTTCTAATTTGCTGTTCTTTTCTTCCAGTTGATCTAGTCTGTTGTTGAGTGTCTCCATCGAATTTTCCACTTTAGTTATTGTATTCTTTAGCTCTATGATTTCTGTAGCACTTTTTGATATTCTCTCTCTCTTTGTTGAAATTGTCACTTTGGTCATGCATCATTCTTCTGATCTTGGTGAGCATCTTTATGTTATTTTGAGCTATCAGGTAAATAACTTATTTCCATTTCTGTCAGATCAGTTTCTGGAGATTTACCTTTTTCTCTTGTTTGGAACATATTCCTGTTTCTTTATTTTCTTTGATTCTCTATGTTGGTTTCTATATATTGGCTAAAACAGCCACCTTTCTCAGTCTTGAGACTGGTCTTGTGTAGGAGATGACTCCCATCAATCAGCCTGGCCTGAGTTCCAGTTTCCCTCAGATCTTTATGATTGCCTTTGTTCTTTGTGGCTCCTAGTGGTTGAGGATGTGCCAAGATCCATCTATGACCCCAGGGGAATGATAGCAGTTGGCACCTAGATGCATGTTGATTAGAAGCTGGACCTCAGACAATAGCTGGGAAAGTACGCAGTCAAACCCTTCTGGGGGGAAAGTGAGAGACAGGTGTTTGTGCCTTCTTCTGCACTGAGCCGGGATGTATAGCCATGGAGTTTGCTCCTGAGCCTGATTAAAAACTGCTTCTTTGTCTGGTATAGCCCTGTGGGACTTCTGAATGCAAAACCCATTGGCTATCAGAGCCAGGTGATCTGGGGGCCCATCCCTTGGGCAGTAGGTGCAAAGGCTGGTGTGCCAGACATGTATAGAAGCTCTTTCCAGAGAGACACTGCTTACCTCATATTATTGGAGTAAGCTTGAGTGTGACCCAGCTCTTTTGGGTTTTAGGTGGGATTGCAGTGAGCACCTAAATATATGTTAATTACAGCCCAAATCCTCAGGTAGCAGCTTATAAAGTATGCAGTGAGGCCCTTTGCAGGGAAAGACTGGGAGATGGATGGTTTTGCCTGCTCCCTCTGTGCTGATCCCTGGGAAGACAGTTGTGGTTAGTGCTCCTATGCCTGTCAACAGCTTCTTTTTCTGTTTGTTATGGTCTGAAGGGACTCGTGAATGTAAGCTCTGCTGGGTCTTAGAGCTAGGTGCTTCAGGGGCCTGCCCCCCAGGTGGGAGCCTTAAGAGTTGGGGCCACAGATATGTGGTCCAAATGTTTCACTCCTTGAGGAGAAGCTACGAGTTGGGGGTTCCCTCCTGATTATATGGTGTTGTGCCTGGAGTGGGGTTTAAACACCCATTTAGATGTAGGTATTTTCTCTATCACCAATGTGTAGGAGTCAAACAACTAGTTCTGGATTTCTCTCAGAGGAAATTGCTCCATGTGGTGATGTACATTTGTTGTGTCTGTGGGAGGAGGAAAATTCAGAAACCTCCTATATTGCCATTTTGGCAAAAAACAAAACAAAACAAAAACTTCTTTAGTTTCTTTATTAATTTAGTTGTTAGAGATTATATGTTTTTTGAAAATTATTTTATGTGACAAGTATTCATTCATTCATTCATTCATTCTTTCAATGAATGTTATTAAATACTTCTCCATGCTGTGACTACAGCAGTGAATCAAATAGAAAAAAGTTCTGGAGCACACATTTTGGTAGGGGAGGAGACAGAAAATAAATCAATAAACACATAGCTATATTATATATCTTGTAATAAGTGCTACAAAGACAAATGTAGTCATGTAAGGGGGATTAAGATTGAGAAGTGAGAGTGCTCTTTTATAAAAGTTCTCTGGGGAAGGTCTTTCTGGTAAGGAGATGTTTGAGTGCAGATTTGGAGGGTGTGGAGGAGTGTGAGGTGTGTGAATATATGGAGTGAAATGGAGGGAGAGCATTCCAGGTGGCTGGAGAAGCAAACAAAGGCCCCAAGGCACCACTTTTTGATCTTTCTAAAGTGAGGTATGCAGGTAATTTCAACTAATAGGATGGCTATTTCATGTGTCCTCTCTCTGGTTGATAACATAGGATATGGAGACCGATTCATGTAGCACCTGAAATAACGTTTTTCATTCAGTAAGTGCCAGGACTGGAGGAGAGCAGGAGAAACTATTGTGTTCTCTTGATTTTTGCTGATGGCAAAAAAAAAAAAAAAAAAAAAGGAAAAGTAATACCTTCACCTTCTTTTTGTAATCTTAAAAAGCACTGTTAGGTCATGTAATCATATTATTTATGACCAAAAATGTTAGCTGGGGCACCTGGGTGGCTCAGTTGGTTAAGCGTCTGCCTTCAGCTCAGGTCATGATCCCAGGGTCCTGGGATTGAGTTCCTCATTGGGCTCCCTGCTTAGCGGGAAGCCTGCTTCTCTTCTGTCCTTGCTCCTCTCCTCCCCCCCCCCCCGCCCCACTCATGCTCTCTTTCTGTCAAATAAATAAATAAAATCTTTAAAAATAATTTTTAGTCATCAATTTATTTATCAAAATAAATTTTAGTCATCATTTTACATAAGAAAAATGTAAGCAGAATCCAGAGAAACACTATTTTTTTTACTTTGTATATTGTTTTGTATAGAACAAGAGTAGCATATATGAATGGAGCTGGGAGGTAAGATTAAATAAGTGAATCAGGCTCAGGCATTAAGGAGTAAGAGTCATTGATGAATGGCAAATTGGAGAATTTATTTCCCTGTGTAAAGGGAAGAGCTGTTATTAACTCTAATTGATTGTTGCGTGGGCCTAGTTTTGAACTATTTTCTGATTTTTCAAGAAATTTGCATTTTATGTGCTATCTCCTGCTTTTTTAAAATGTTGGAAACTAAATGAAAACATTTCAGGACACTCTTCAGGCCAGACAGAACATTCATGCAGTGGGATCTGGCCCTCAAGTTACCAGTTTGCAACCTTTTGGGGTATGAGATCATAAATAATTTTAATTGCTTCCTTTTCAAGGGATACTATCAATCTCATAGTAATAAATTGCTCAAGACTTCTGGCTACAAAGGATTTTAACATGTCATTGTACTCTTGCTCTCCTTGTATGATGCTGCTGACTATGTCTATTCTTCTCATTTTAGGGTATGGTCAGACTGGTCCATTGTCTCAGCGAGCTGGTTATGATGCTGTTGCGTCTGCTGTTTCTGGTCTGATGCATATCACAGGGCCTGAGGTAGGTATCATTCTTTAGAATATCCATAAATTTCCCCCCTGTTTATTCCAAAGAGATTTTCTTATTCGCTAACCTATAAGCTTAAATTTGAGTTAATTTTAGAAAGAAAATAGAGAAAGTGAATTCTTATTGAAAATGGAAGTGTTTATTACAAATGTATTTGAGGTTAAATGTCAGTTTAGCTCCATGGAAAATAATTTTTTTTGACATATAATGTACTATTTGTTTCAGGGGTACAGGTCTGTGAATCGTCAGTCTTACACAATTCACAGCACTCACCATAGCACACACCCTCCCCGGTGTCCATCACTCTGCCACTCTAGCCCTCCCACTCCCTCCCCTCCAACAGCCCTCAGTTTGTTTCCTGAGATTAAGAGTCTCTTATGGTTTGTCTCCCTCCCTGGTCCCATCTTCTTTCATTTTTCCCTCTCTTCCCCCCATGACCCCCCACCCTGCCTCTCAAATTTCTCATATCAGAGAGATCATATAATAATCGTCTTTCTCTGATTGACTTATTTCGCTTAGCATAATACCCTCTAGTTCCATCCACGTCATTGCTAATGGCAATATTTCGTTTTTTGATGGCTGCATAGTATTCCATTGTGTATATCTATGTATCTATATCTAATATCTATAGATATATCTATATCTATATATCTATCACATCTTCTTTATCCATTCATCTGTCAATGGACATCTAGGCTCTTTCCATAGTTTGGCTATTGTGGACATTGCTGCTATAAACCTTTGGTGCATGTGCCCCTTCAGATCCCTACATTTGTATCTTTGTACTGGGTAAATACCCAGTAGTGTGATTGCTGGATCATAGGGTAGCTCTGGAAAATAACAACTTTTTTTTAGCAAGAAGCAAAGGATCAATTGATGAACACTTGATCTGTTTTTGTATTATAATTTTGTATTTGTATAATAATTACTCAAGCTTGGTATAGGCTCTGGGTGTGACTTACAAATATTCTTTCTGTGAAGTAGAATGGCTGACTAGACCAGACCACAGATGACCATTTCTATCAGAGTACCTTCATGTGGCGTATGTACTCAGTGGAGAGTCTCTTTTCCCCTCTGCAATATTAATAAGTGGTTATGCGTGTTAAAATTTGTTACTTAAAGCCTTAGGTGGAGTTGTGTCTGATTGTTACATACATTAGGTTTTGATAGTGGGAGCGTTATTTGATTTTATAGCAATCCCTCTTTATTGACAATAGGTTGGGAATTTCCTAGAAAGTATACAGATGGCTAAAATGTGTTTGCTTACATGGAGGACTCTTAGGAAATGGACTCTTTGAGGAAACAGTAAGAATGGCATGAAAGTTAAAGAATAGTGCGAGAGCCTAATACATAAAAATAATGAAAGACATCCATTTCCAAAAGAGGTTGGATTGGTAGGCGTAAAAACTTTTTCCACTTAGATGTTCCTCCCCTGAATCGCTTGCATCAGTGATTTCATTAGGAAACACAGTTCCAGTTCTGGGATGAACAAGGGCAGAGTGACCTCGAGTTTTACTTCTTTTTGTTAATTTTAAAGCAGCTGGTGGGATTTCAGTGACTTGAAATATAAGTATTTGTACTTTCATTGTCCATTTCATTTTCATAAGTCTAGGAAAAAAATGTATGGCCTTTTCTCAAAATATTTAAGGGCACCAGCTTTCTTTCCATCCACTGGGAGAATGGAGCATGGATCTCTCTCTCCTTGCTCAGTCCCACAGAAGTGCTTATGTGTACAAGATGTGATTGTTGAGAGTACTGAACTCAGCCGTGAATATGTGAAAAGATCTTGGGCTGTTAAAGTTGCACATTCACATGTTAAAATGAATTAACTCAGAAACCACGGTTGTGAAGGGTTACTGTGGTTTCTTTACTGCGTTGCACTCTGCTCTGATGGGGTTAACCACACAGCGTGTGCTCAGCCTTTTCGTTTGTCGGTCGCTCGGATTCCTTCTCTCTTCTGTTCTGCTACTTGGGAGATAACGAGAGCACTGACTGAGTGCTCACTAGGTGCCCAGCACTATTTTATAGACTTTACATGTATTAAGTAAACTGAACTTCTGTACACCGTGTTTCTTTCACCTGGACATACCCTTACATCTTAATTCATCGATCCAGTGACTGGTCATTGCCCATACTCCTTCTGTATGCTGGGAACTGACAGGCACTGGCGATACAGCAGGTGATGGGGTAGGCACAATCCTTAAGTGGAGAAAACAAACATTAACAGAGAATAAACATTAGACATAAATAAAAAGAACTCTGAAAAAGGGCTTGATATACTATTAACATATGTCGCAGTGTGCCTCAGACCATTAACATACTTCCAAAGTTCTCTGCAAAATGCAGTTTGACAGCCAGGGATAAAAGTAGAAGTGAAGAGAATTGGGCCATGTTGGGAGTTGCTCTTAGTAGAACTCCCTGTTAGACAAACCATAAGAGACTCTTAATCTCAGGAAACAAATAGTGCTGGGAAGTCGGGGAGAGGGATAGGGTGGCTGGGTGATGGACATGTGCTATGGTGAGTGCTGTGAACTGTGTAAGACTGATGATTCACAGACCTGTACCCTTGAAGCAAATAATACATTATATGTTAATAATAAAAAAAGTAGAACTCTGTGTTATCAGCAATGCATTCTACCTCATGGCAGAGGAGGGATTACTTCTGAAAGCCCTGGCTAATATTGTCAACTAGGCAATGCAGGTGCATTATTACCAGTTATCTCATGCTGCTTGTGAAATTTTATCGACCCGCACAGCTGTATATTTGTGCTGTAGCACAAATAACTCCATCTTGTCAGATGACTGATGGGAACCCAGGCTTCTCCATCATTTATCATTATCCTGAGACTTCACACATCACCTTGTATGGTGCAGCCTGACCTCACCAGAATGGAGGGTCAGTGAGGGCTTCTCTGAGAACCACATGTTTAAGGTGGCACCCAATTAGGCATTAGGCTGGTGACCAGAGGACATTGCCATGCATGGTGTCTAACTGCTGGGAAGTCTGGTAAGTTTAAGGAGCCAAAGGAATGCCAGTGTCACTGGGTTGTTGTGAGCTGGCAAAGAAGGGAGAAAATTAGGTTGGAGAGGTAGGACATGGGAGCTGAACTTACGGCTTAGGGACTTATTATATTACTCAATAGTTTGATAAGAGAAGAGGCATTAGTTATATACACACATTTTTTTAGTGATAATCTAATATATTTCTGCCTAGAAAATGAATGATAATCCCACAGTATAGACTAGTATTGTGATAAAAAAAAATCTCTCAAAATGCATGTGTTTTTTTTTTTATAATGGGATAATATTGTGGTTTTTATCCCAGAGGGACATTATCTAAGTATATAATGTTTGATAAAATTCGTGAAAGCAGTCTTTATGATGAAATTTAGGCAAACTAGTGACAGTTGACTTCCACTAAATCTAAAATCTAGCATGTTAGGTTAGGTATACAGTGGTGTTGTCAGATAAGATTCACATTTGATTGTGGGGAAAGAGAGAAGGTAACACAGGCCTACACTCTGCTAGACCCATGCTTGATCCTCGCATTGATCCTTCCAGGTAGATATTGATAAATTCTGTAACTAAATCTTAAAGGCTTAGATAACTTGTCCAGGGTGCTGCCTTGGTATATAAAGTGCCAAAGACAGACTTTGAACCCAGGTTTGCTCTACTCCTTATACCCCGATGCTTTGATCCACTCTCCATACTGCCTGCAGGATGAATCCTGATTTTTATTGTATTTGCATCTTGCTTATGCATGCTACATGATATGATACATTATAGTTAGTGAATCAACCATTTGATGGAGTGAGAAAGCATTCATTTAAGAGTCTGGGGGCCTGCCTCTATCTAATTTACTCTCGTGTAATGTTTACTGGCTGCCTAAACTTCTCCCCAGGAGAATATAAGCCTCATAAGAGTCTTTGCTTGGTCGGTGCTCTATCTCTATGCCTAGACCAGTCTGGAACTTAGTCAGCACTTGATAAATTCATGTTGAATGAATGAATAAATGCATACCTGGCATTGTGCTACTTGATCTTGAACATATATAGCTTCTCTGTGTTTTAGTGAAGTGTATCTGGAAGTGATACTCACATACTTTCTCTTCAAGATACTGTAATATGCAAATAAAATATCTTTTATAAAACATAAAAGCACACTATTGTGTATAATGCAAGATGCTACATAAAATAATCAGCCAGTGCTTGGTATATCTACAGAATGAAACTGGACCACTTTCTTGCACCATACACAAAAATAAATTCAAAGTGAATTAAAGTCTTAAATGTGAGGCCTGAAACTATAAAAATCTTAGAGGAGAACACAGGGAGTTACCTCTTTGACATCAGCCACAGCAGCTTCATTTTAGATATGTCTCCTGAGGCAAGGGAAACAAAATAAAAAATAAACTATTGAGCCTACATCAAAATAAAAGCTTCTGCACAGTGAAGGAAACAATCCAACAAAACTAAAAGGCAACCTTTAGAGTGGGAGAAGATTTTCATAAATGACATATCCAATAAAGGGTTAGTATCCAAAATCTACAAAGAACCTATAAAACTCATCACCCCCAAAACCAAATAATCCAGTTAAGAAATGGGCAGAAGACATGAATAGACATTTTTTTCCAAAGAAGACATCCAGATGGCTAATAGACACATGAAAAGAAGCTCACCATCACTGATCATCAGGGAAATGCAAATCAAAACTATAATGAGACATCACCTCACACCTGTTGGAATGGTTAAAATGAAAAATGCAAGAAATAACAAATATCATTGAGGATGTGGAGGAAGAGGAACCCTCTTGCACTGTTGGTGGGATTGCAAACTGGTGCAACCACTCTGGAAAACAGTAGGGAGTTTCCTCAAGAATTTAAAAGTAGAACTACCCTACCATTCAACAATTGCACTACTAGGTATTTACCCAAAGAATACAAAAGTACTAATTCAAAGGGGTACGTACACCCCAACATTTATAGCAACATCATTTACAAATAGCCAAATTATGGAAACAGCCCAGGTGTTCATCGAAGGATGAATGGGTAAAGAAGAGGTGGTGTGTGTATATATATATATATATATATATATATATATATATATATATATATAGTGGAATATTACTCTGTCATAAAAAGGGATGGAATTTTGCCATTTGCAATAACATGGATGGAACCAGAGAGTATAATGCTAAGTGAAAAAAGTTAGAAGACAAATACCATATGATGTCACTCATATGTGGAATTTAAGAAACAAAAGAAGTGAACAAAGGGGAAAAAAAAGAGAGAGAGAGAGAGCCAATCCAAGAAACAGACTCTTAACTGTGAAGAACAAAATGATGGTTACCAGAAAGGAGGTGGGAGGGAGGGATGGGTTAAATAGTAGTGGAGTTTAAGGAGGGTGCTTGTGATGAGCCCCTGGTGTCGTATGTAAGTGTTGGATCAATATATTGTACACCTGAAACTAATGATACACAGTATGTTAACTAACTGGAATTTAAATAAAAATTTTTAAAAAGTTAGGCAATGCAGGAAATAATGGATTAGAGAACAACAAATTATCCTAATTTCACCACTCAGAAGTTACTAGTAGTCATATTTGGTGAGCATCATTCCAGACATCTGTTTATGCTTTATAAGTGGACATATTCACAGGGCATGATGACTGGAAATAATTTCATAACAACGAAATCATAATATATTTGATCATAATATTCTTGTTAATTTAAAGCAAATAAGTATTAAATTTAGTTGAATTTAACAGGGGAACAATAAACTGAAGTGAAACAGAAGGCATTGCTCAAATTTAGCTAAATGTTTCTTTAGAAAAATAATTGTTCATAACAGATCCCTTCAAAGTTGAGACGAGAGATTATGAAAACCTTTAAATGACGCTGGAGTGATTTCATGCTTCGTTAACTACCTTCATGTTCAATTTTAAACATTATGTGTTGATTTCGTGTTGTGAGTAGTTATTAGCACTCTTACATTTCTTCCCTCTATCTCCCTTTCATCACTTCCCAATTTTTGCTGATGAGTTGTTTTACTTAGTCAAAGTTTAGTTAGTATTTATACTTTAGTGCTTTTACTCGCTTATTCTATCTCTATTACCAGCCCTAAGTCAAGTTCCATAGCACTGAAGTTCTGGACTGCAACAATCATTTCCCCAACTTGAAGTTGCTTGAGGAATAGGAATAGGAATAGGGCGAGATTGAAGAAAAGGTGTGGTATGAGGCCAAGTCTTGCAGGACTGCAATCTTTACTGGGGTTTAGTGTTGCCCTCTTTCTTAGACCCCAACAAGTGCACTGTGCTAGGTTGGCTTCAGCCAGCTAAGGGTGAATAGAACTCCTATATGTATGGACAAGGATCCCGGTGGTACTTTTTGCCTTGGTTCTGGGCCTTAGACTTTCTCCTTTAAGGTTATTATTATTATTTTTAAAGATTTTATTTATTTGAGAGAGAGACAGAGTGTGAGAGCACAAGCTGGAGGCTGGGGGTAGGGGGAGGAGGGAAGAGCAGAAGGAGATGGAGAAGGACGGGGAAAGAATCTCAGGCAGACTTTGGGTTAAATGTGGAGTCTGACACGGATCTTGGTTTCATAACCCTGAGATCATGACCTGAGCTGAAACCAACCAAAGTCGGATGCTTAACCAACTGAGCTACCCAGGCACCCCTCCTGTAATGGTATTTTTGTTAGCTTTTCTCAGAATTCCTGTTTTTGTTTTCCCTTTCATTGTGCTTCTTTCCTATTAGAGATTTTTCACCTGGATTCTCAGGATTTGGCCAACTAAACCTATCTTTCCTTAATACTGTGTGGGCAACAAAGGAGAAGTGAGGAGCTACACCTCATGGGTGCACCTCAGTCTTTGGCTCTTTTCATCTTTTCATGGCCTCTGCCTTTCAGCGTTACCAAAGTTTTCCCCCAATCCTTAGGTTTATTATAATAAATGTTTTGGGATAGCATCCAGATAATGGAAGATGTTTTTTGAGACCCAGCAAATTTTACTAAGAATTTTCAAATATTATTACTACAGAAATTATAAATAATAATTCTCAAAGTACTGAATTTTTAGAATTAAGAACATATCATTCCTCTCATTTCCTAATATCTCTCAGAAATATAGTGTATCAGGAGGATTTGATTTATGAAAACTTACGGAAGTTAATGAATGTTGTAACTGTGGTGAGGGACTGTAGTTTGGAAACAGTGAGGCCATTTTGATCCGTATCAGAGCAATTTGTGTGTTACAGGGCAAAGAGCATGGACTTGGGAGTTACAGAGAGTTTGAATGTAGGCTCTGCTCTTTCTTACCTAAGTAACTTTAGACAATGAATCTCCATTTCTTCATCTGTAAAATGGCAATAACATACCTATTTGTCATGGTTGTTATTAAGATTACATCTATTTTGTGCCTAAATAAGAACATGTGCTCAATAAATGGAATACTTGAATTAATGTCCTATTAAGAAGAGTTCAATCCTGAAAGAGCAACAACCCTTTTAGCTTGTCCACCCATCCCCCACAATTTCCAATTACTCTCCAATGCCTTAGCCTCCTTTATTTTTCTTCATAGCACTTCCCATCATGTGTGAAATTATATTTCATTCTTATCAGTTTATCATTTACTGTCTGTTTTCACCTTTAAAATGTAAGCTCTGTGAGGTCAGGAACTTGCTGTTACTTTACTGACCAAATCTATGACAATGCCTGGAACATAGTGGACACTCAAATATTGGTTGACCAAATGTAGATATACATTTACATGCATTAAAACAACTAGATCTTAAGTCAGTTCAGTGACACCGCAAATAAATTCAGAGAAAAGAAATAATCATATTTTTTCCCCTTGTGTGTAGCCAATTTCTTGGTTGACTTACTGACTATTCAATTTACTTTAATTAGTTTAAGTAGAATTGGATTTATTTATTTATTCATTTATTTAAAATTTTTTTTTAAGATTTTATTTATTTGAGAGGAAGAGAGAGAGCGAGCAAGAGCACAAGAGCAGGGGAGGGAGAAGCAGATTCCCCACTGAGCAGGGAGCCTACTGCAGGGCTCAATCCCAGGATGCTGGGATCATGACTGGAGCTGAAAGCAGATGCTTAAACTGACTGAGCCACCCATGCGCCCCTATCATTTATTCTTTGAAATGTTATTTATTTTAGAGAGCTCAAGAGAGTATAGTGGAGAGGGAGCAGGGGGAGAGGGAAAGAGAATCTCAAGTAGATGCCCTGCGAGCGTGGAGGAGCTGGACAACCCGGGGCTTGATCTCATGACCCTGAGATCATGACCTGAGCCTAAATCAAGAGTTGGATGCTTAACCAACTGAGCCACCCAGGCGCCTCATAGAGTGACTGACATTAACACTACTGATATTTATTAATGAAGCTTATTTGATTTTTAGCTGTTATTCCATAGAATGTACTTGACAATGTAGTTTTGGTTTGTTTTTCTCACATTTGACTCCTAAATGGAAGTAAACACAAAGAAAGAGTCATCCGTGAAATTAATGAAAGAATGCAAAAATCCTCAAATTCCTCTAAAACAGGGTATAATAAAAGATTTCACACACATGCATGCATATACACACACACAATCCCAGTTTTTCAAGAAATGAACTATATTTCTTTGGGGAGGAAAGGACTCCTTTATTTGAAGTAAGTGTTTTCTTTCAGAGAAAGCATTTCATTTTGGAAGGATTATGTCTTATTCTGAAACATCCAATGCTTGCTAAAAATTTCTTCGTAGTATGAAGTCATGCGGTTTCCTATAGTTTATGATGTTGAGTTTATTCTCTATCACCGTTTCCTTTTCTGTAACTCAGATGCTTTTAAAAACGAACCTGTTCTTTTTTCTAGAAAACTCCTTTTTCAAAAATTTAATACATGTATGTTTAATGATACTTCAGCTTTCATAGGATCAAAACCAAATATTTGCTTTAAACTTTGAAAGAGAGTAGTAATAGGGATGTCTTTCAGTTTGAATTTACCCATAAATTGCAATAGGAAAGAACAATAGGAGGTTTAGATAAGATGGGATTAATTAATTAATTAATTTTATTTTTTTAGAGGGGGAGGGGCAGAGGGAGAAGAAGAGAGATAATCTTTTTTTGTTTGCTTGTTTTTTTAAAGATTTTATTTATTTGTCAGCTTGAGAGAGAGATGGAGGTAAGCAGAGGGAGCAGCAGGTTCCTTGGGAGCCTGATGCAGGACTTGATCCCAGGACCCTGGGATTATGACCTGATCTGGAGGCAGATGCTTAACTGACTGAGCCACCCAGGCATCCCAAGAGGGAGAATCTTTTTTTTTTTTTTAATTTACACATAATGTATTATTTACCCCAGGGTACGTGTCTGTGAATCCGCAGGCTTACACATTTCACAGCACTTACCATAGCACATACCCTCCTCAATGTCCATAACCCAGCCACCCTATCCCTACCCGCCCCTACCCCCCATCACCCTCAGTTTGTTTCGTGAGTTTAGGAGTCTCTTATGGTTTGTCTCCTTCCTGATCCCATCTTGTTTCATTTCCCTCTCCCACCCCCCACGACCCCTCACCCTGCCCCAAGAGGGAGAATCTTAAATAGGCTCCATCTCAAACCCTGAGATCATGACCTGAGTCCAAATCAAGAGTCAGATGCTCAACTGACTGAGCGAACCAGGCGGCCCAAGATGTGATTTATTTTTGCTTCATTCCATGAAAGAGTTAAAAAAGAAACAGGCAGAATAGTCTGCTTATAATCTGTAGGTTTGTATATTTTCTCTTATTCATAATCTCATTTTCTCTTGACATTTCCTTTTGATCGTCAGTCTAAGATTATCTCATCTAAAAAATTATATGTTGGGATTACATAGACTGAGGAGTGAGGCTGCATGTATATTACCCTTTTTGGGGTGAGGAAGTCTAAGCACCTGGTCTGTTTGGGAGTGAAGGTTCTTAATGGTCAGTAGTTCTTGTTATAGAGGCTGTTATTGTTACCAACTTTCTGAACTGTCCAGTAAATGCAATCAGAATTTGAATAAATTATTTTTATTTAACATTTTACTCAACCAAATTATTTATTTATGTTGATTCTTTTGATATTGTCAATGTCCTTTTGAGCTCTATCCACTCTTGTTTCACATTGCAGAGCAAGAAGATTATTATAGTTTATCTATGTATAGCACTGGTACTCCTGGAATTATAATACTGAGTTGATTTGTAAATACCAAAAATGCCAGAGAAATGTCAGCAAGTTGGAAACATCCCAAAGAAATGTTAAAAAAATAAACGTTTTTTTTTTTTTAAACCAAGAGGAAAGACTAAAGTAAATATAAACAGCTTGTTTAAATGTTGTAGGACAAAAGAGACATTCAATACTAATATAGAAAGGTTTATAGATTGTGATAACTGTTTTGAAATATTATTTGTATTATGTATGGGTAACACTTTTTTCAAATTCCTCTCAATTGGAGCATGCTCATTCTTGGGTATTGTACCTTCTACAAACTTCAAGCTAGGGGTGGTGTCCCAGTCTTCTTGCTGTCCATCCCCCCTTCTAGTCTGTGGTTCTACAACATAGGCCAACACTCACTCTACTTCTGCACAAACTCTCTGTTTCCCACACTTCAGCTGCAGTCATCCTGGTCTTGTCTCTCTTCTGCCATGTTACCCAGGAACTTGACTCTCACAGTTGTTGTGTCCAGTCCAGTTCCTGTCATTACCTTGAACAGTTTTAACATCTTCATTGATGACATGTTTAACACCTTCATTGCATGGTGTCAGGAATTAGAAATCTGGGTTTGAATGTTCATCCTATCCTGTCATTCAGTGTAACATTAGAAATATTGTCTGCATTTAGTTTCTCCCTCTGTAAAATAGAGAAAACACCATTTTAAAATGGTGGTTGTAGAGTTGTAAAGTGATGGTAGAAGCATCACATGAATTATAGGTGAAATCACGCTATAGTCTTACTCAGTGGCTGTTCTAGAGTTATATTAACTCAATGACAGTTTGATAATCCAATTGATATGTTCACATTTTATATTTTGTTTTCTTTTTTTTTTTTAAAGAATTTTATTTATTTATTTGACAGAGAGAGAGATCACAAGCAGGCAGAGGCAGGCAGAGGGAGGGGGCAGCAGGCTCCCTGCTGAGCAGAGAGCCGGATGCGGGGCTTGATCCCAGGACCCAGAGATCAGGACCTGAGCCGAAGGCAGAGGCTTTAACCCACTGAGCCATCCAGGCACCCCTATATTTTGTTTTCTATATGAAGATTATATTTTGGGCTATATTCTCTGATTGCATCTTCCACACCACCAACTCCTTGACCATATTATCTTGTAATCTTTTAAACCCATCTTCCTATTCATTTAGTCATTCACCTTTCTTTTAGTCTATTTCCCCTGCTACTGTCTGTAACTAAGAAGAAGTAGGATGATGGGTCTCTTCAATATGTTGGTTCTGAGCTTTAGGTATCCTGTGCTCTAGCAATGGTTTTCATTTGGGGTAGTAGTCCTCACCCCTACTCCAGGGGAGTTTTGAAATGACATGTGAGGTATTTGGATTGTTATTAGCATTTTAGTGCTTGGGGTTGGGATGGGTAAACATTCTTAATATTTGGGATGGGCTCATGAATCTAAAATTCTTCTTCCAAAATGCCAATGGTGCCCCTAGGTATCCCGGACTTTTGTTCATCCTTTAGTCACTTTCTTAGCCTTTTTAGACAAAACTTGCCACTTTTTTCTCTATGTCTCTATATAATTTTCATTATGCTGTTAATTTTATGTCTATCTCTGTCTTTAGAATATAAGGGGCATAATTCAGGGACAGTGTCTCAAGGACACTTACTTTTGTATCCTAGAGTATAATACAGATCTCCTGCATAGTTGGTACTCACTGATGGTTTGCTACATATGAATTTGGAATCTCATTGTTCCAGGAAGGATTCAGCTTCCATTTGATAATAAGAGGTTGATAAAATATAGCAACCTCTATGGCATTTGAGTTTCTTTCTAAAGTTCTTTAAGTCACGTAAAAATAAAAAGAGAATCTTTCCAATTGGGTAGATGACTTCATGTAAACATCTCATTCTCAAAAAATGTGAGTAAGAGAATTTTTGGGTTGTGATTGGAAAAAATATGGTAAAAATATTTGAAAAAATGTACAGCCTGAGGTAAAGATTAAAAAGTATTTAAATAAGTTTCTTTCTAATGTTTTTGGTTTTTGAATCAATAGAAAGATCTTTCCCCTCCCTTTTTTTTTTTCTATCTTAGTAAATGGTTACTTTTTAGAGATTTGTGTTTGAGTCATCGTGCTTTGAAAAAGTTTATAATCAGGGAAGATCCTGAAAAGAATGGCCAAAATTATTCCAGGGATATAAAATACTGTTTTTTGTTCTGTTTCATTTTTTCTCAATGAAAGCCCATGGGGACTGGATTTGTTTACTGTAAATAGGGCAAAGAAATGAATTGACTTCTGTTTTTATTTGTGTTTAGTGAGCGAATGTGGAATAGTTATTTTCATTGTTCATAGAATAATGAATAGGAAAACGTGAGCCCACTTCAGAGACGAGATTTTCGTTAGCTGAATGAAGAGCTTTCTGACCATTCGGATGTTGAACAGTGCAGTGTCTAAAGAAACAGGACATGCCCTTTCTTCTAGCATGGTGGGGTGGAAAGATACAGGACTTTGAGACAGGAATCCTAGTCACACTTAACATCTCTGAACCTCATTTTTTTTTTTCATTTGTAAAAATGAGAGTACTAAAGCATGTCCTGAAAGATGTCCTCAGATTAAATGAGATAATGTGAGGCAAGCACTTGGGAGATAATGCTGGCTCCGTTCCCCTTTCTGGTGCATCCCTGATACATACTAGATACTCAACAATGGTTCTTCTTCCTCTGGAGATCTTTAAGGAGAGGTGGATAAGCATCACTGTTGGAAGATTAATATATCTGTCAAAAGGTAGCACGTTAGACCCGATGCCCCTTTGAGAGTTTTCACAGCTTTAGGAGTCTTTATTTACTGTTTTATTTTGGAAACTAAGTAATAGAATTTTTTTTTAAGTTCTTTTGTGGGAAAGATTGACCAGTCAAGGATGCCATGTTTGATTCATACTGTAATTATGTACTGTAAAAAGGAAGATGCAGAGTGTCTTGAATTACCTTTAAGATTTTATTTATTTATTTGAGAGAGAGAGAATAAGAGAGAGTGAGCATGAGAGGCAAAGATCAGAGGGAGAAGCAGACCCCCTGCTGAGCAGGGAGCCTGATGCGGGACTCAATCCCGGGACTCCAGGATCATGCCCAGAGCTGAAGTCAGGCACTCAACCAACTGAGCCACCCAGACACCCTCTACCTTTTGAACTATGGAGAATTTTGGTGGAAAGTTAATGAGAGCTTAAATTCTGAGTTAGCCTCTCCCCGAGGAGATTGGGTTGTAGGGTAGGTCACAGTGTATATTCTGCACCCTGGCATTTTTATCTACATAAGATCAGGGTAAAGTGACTATAAAGGAGGAGTTTAAAGGGGTCCCTAAAGGGCAGTAGGCAGCTTTGAGGAGATAAGATTTAACTCAGTTAGTCTTAGTTCTGAACCACATTCTTTTTACCCATTACTGTCCCTCCGACTGGCCATCAGGCACCATAACCTCGTTTGGTGGTAACTGAGAAATAGTTTCCACATTAATTTTTGAGAAGGAAGTTTAATTTTCTGTCTTTTACTACAGGTTCAAAGAGGAATAGACACCTGCACTTTTGGCATGAAAAATTCTAAAATATTGGGAATGAAGTCTGTAAAAAACAATACCTTTCAGTAGAGTCAAATGCGATTTTAGTCAAATGCTGGAAGTAGTGTTTCCCTTTATAGTTTGAGGATAAACAAGTGCACAAGTATTAAATATTGGGCTTGGAGTCATAGTCACTGGAGAAGAGAATTTTGGCTTTTTAATAAAGCTCATGCTTGTGTTAGTAAATCATAATTCCTCTCCTGACAGGTAAGGGAGGTTGAGGAACTGTCACCACAGAAGAGGGTCAAGAACTGCAGCTGGGATCCTGGTGTTTCCTAGGTACTCCATCCATAGTGTGTGCCAGTTTTCTTCTTGGCCAGTTGTAAGCCCTGATTTCTGTTCTGCTAACAATTACTGTGTAATAAGTCACCCCCAAACTTAATGACTTAAAACAGAAACAATTATTTTATTAACTCTCATAGTTTCCATGGGTCAGGAAATTGGGAAGGGCTTAGCTGGGTGGTTCTGGCTTGAGTTTTCTCAAGCAATTGAAGTAAAGCAGGAACAGTGGGGGCCGGAGCAGCATGGGGGGCTGCCAGACATCTCTCTATGTAATCTCAGGGCTTCTCCATGTGGAATGTTTACATGGGGGCCCTGGGCTCTGCTCTCACAAGTGTTTCAGTGAGCCCCAGGCAAGGCACCATTACGTGTATGTTTGGTGATGTGGTCGTGGAATTCACGCTAGAACCCTTCTGTAGCATTTTATTGCTTCTCAGCATGTCACAAGCCCACCCAGATTCAAGGATCAGAAAGTGGCAAGGTACTAGAAGGGCATATGCGATGGGAGATATTGCAGCCGTCTCTGGGAAATACAATCGGCCAGTCTTTCAACGTGCCGCAATGCTACGTGAAGAGCAGGTGGGATTTAGGTGCGAACTTCCCACTTTATGGAGAAATCTATTAGTAACAGTGGACTTTTGTAGATTTAATTGATCTTTTCGTGGCATTGTCTGTGGTAAAAATTGGTTATGGACTAAGCTTTAATGATCTCAATATAAACCTTCTCTACTGTTAGTGTCGTTATTAACCTAATTACCAAAGAAGGAACCAGGATGAGAGGAACAGAGCAGTTATCTCTTGACACGTTCAGTAGCAATTTTGGGCAGGTAAAAGGATATGTTTTCACCATTTATTCTTCACCTTTTAAAACTTGTGTCTTAAAGACTTGATAATCCATTTGGATAAAGCAAATGCACTGCCATAGACACCAGGAAAGTAAATTTTTCTTTATGTGCCTATGGCTTATTATTGTGTACTAACATTGGCCTTAATATGCTACTGGGTCTGTCTAACTTTTGTCATGACTAAATAACACTAAAATAATCGTTTTCATGAGATTATTTCATGCTTTTATTTGGCTTATTCTAGCAATTCCACGCATATGGAGGGTTCAGGAAGAATTGTATTGGATAACTTGTAGTATTGATGTAGAAAGATTCTTCCATCAAAAGTAATTGCATTCACAGTTCATAGTGTGGGTCTTTGAGACATCGTTTATTGATGGGAAGTGAAATTAAATGAAGTAGGTGAAATCATAGGATAAGAAAAGCCCTCAAGAGTTCATCTGTTTTGTTGCTTCTAGGTATGGCTTACTTAAATCATACCAGCTATAGACTACTCCTGACTAAAGTCTGGGGTGGTCTGGAGCAACTTGCTGAAATATAATGTAAGACTGTGTTCAGAGGAGGTTTGTTAGGATTGATTATATGCAGATCTTTGTGGATATGAATGTTATTTTGTCTCAGAAGTTAGAAACATTGACTTTTAGTTTTCTTAAATTTATAATATTTATTATGTCTCTTTTTATGTGATTTGACCAGGGGATTCTTCCTTGTGTATATAAAGAAAATGTGTATTCTGTTTTTCTTGGATGGAATGTTTTATATGAATCTTTTAGAACCGTGTATTCTGAAGTATGCTTCAAGTAAAAAAAAGTTCTTGTTGAAAAAAAAGCTTTAACTGTGGATACTCGTTTAAAATAAAGCCTATCAGGGGCAGGTGGGTGGGAGGATGGGTGAAATACGTGAAGGGAATTAAGAGTATACTTACCATGATGAGCACTGAATAATGTATAGAATAATTGAATCACTATCTTGTGCATCTGAAACTAACATAACATTGTATGTTAACTATACCAAAATTAAAATTAAAAACTTAATATAAAAAAGAAACATTGACTTTTAGATTTGTTTTTGCCTCTCTCTGATGCATCACAGAAAGTTATAACACAGAAACTATTCTTGAAGAACAACATGGAAAGAAGTAAAAAAATTTCCAAATTATTTCTTAGCCCATCTCTTAAAATATCACAATTCCCTAACCATCCATTCCATTTTTTTTCCAGTCTTACCCTATTTAAACTCCAGAGGACAGCCAGGCGGGGCGATATTTTGGGCATCTCACTGTGGGAGTTAACTCAAAATGATTTAGATGATATTTAATCGTTGGGTAAGAAAATATTGTAATTGGTATGTTAAACATTTTGAAAATTTGTAACTTTGTCTACTTTTTAATTTGGTGGGCTCCCAATGAGTGGATTTTTCTAATTTTCTGGAAAACTTCTGGTTTACATTTTTCACACTGATAAAATCATAGTTCTCGGTAAGTGCATTAGATTGTTGGCAACTTACTTGAATTGCTTTGAACAAACCATCCACATCAGGACTGATTACTTCTTCTTCTT
>CM052887.1:9882741-9926322 GCA_028534135.1 Potos flavus | reverse complement strand
GATGAATGAGAGAACAAAATACTAAAAGGGTAGCAACAACCCCAGAAAAATATACACTATCCAAATCAGAAGACACCCAAAACCTGGGGGAGAAAGTAGAGGGGGGGAAAGAAGAAGAAGAAGAAGGAAAAAAAAAAATATATATATATATATATTAGACTGGTGAATAGAACAGAGCCACACACTTGATTTTGGGCGTATTTTGGTCTGTTAGAAGAAACTACCTCCCAAAATTTTAAAGAAAGAAAAACTTATATATATACACAAAAATAAGGGTAAACACTATGAAGGGATGGAGTATGATTATAAAGATGAAAATTAAAAAAGATTCTAAAAAAGAAATTCATAAGATAAGAAGTTGGTTGAAAAAAGAAAAAAAAAAAGAGGAAAGAATGTGATCAGGCTGGAGAGTAGAACAAAGCCATGTGCTAGATTTAGGGTATATTTTGATCTATTAGAAGAAATTGTATCCCAAAACTTTAAAGAAAAAAAAAAACCTATATGTATACAAAAAAATAAGGTTAAGTACAATGAGGGGATAAAATATGACTATAACAATGAAAATTGGAAAAGATTTTTAAAAAGATACTGATAGGATAAAATAATTAAAAAACGTTAAAGTCAGAAAGAGGAAAAATTAAAAAATAGCAGAAGAAAAAATAAAAAAATTTAACTTTGAAAGACTAAAGGATCATGGGAAAAAAGGCATGAATTCTATGTGCTGTATCCCCTAGCTCTAGAATTCCGCAGTTCTCATTGATAGGTGAACTTGGTCTTGGCTGGATCTTCTTGCTGATCTTCTAGGGGAGGGGCCTGTTGCAGAGATTCTTGAATGTTTTTGTCTAAGGGGTAATTGCACCGCCCTTGCCAGGGGCCAAGCTAAGTAATCTGCTCAGGTTCGCTCTTGGGAGCTTTTGTTCCCTGAACGCTTTCCCTACTGCTTTGGAGGACAGGAATGAAGGTGGCGGCCTTCCAGTCTCCGGCCCCATAGGAGCCAAGAGCTCGGGGCCCCACTCCTCAGTGCACCCTCAGAGAAAAGCAGTCAATAACTCCCATCTCCCTGGTCTCTGGCTGCACTCTGAGCTCACCTGGCCTGTGACCGAACGTTTCTATCTCTGGAGCCTGGCCCCATTTGGAGTCTCCAAACCCTGCAGATTCCTGCAGCGCACTCCTGTGCTGCTCCTTCTGAAGGAGGAAGGAGGAGGTCTCTCCAAATCTGCCACTTGTGGGGTCCTTGCTTGAGCAGTGGCCCAACTGTGCCTTGAATCACAGTTTAAGGTTACCCTGAGCCAAGAGCCCACTGCTCGGCTCCATCTCTGCAGCTGGCTTCCCTGCTCTGATACCTGGGAGCTCTGCCACACTCAGGCACCCCTGGTCTTTTTGTGACCCTGGGGGTGCTGAGACCACACTGTCCTCGCGTGGGCTCCACCCCTCGCTTAGCCTCTGGAGCCACGCCCCTCAGTGGAGCAGATTTCTAAAAGTTCTGATTTTGTGCTCCGCTGCTCTATCACTTGCCGGGAGCTGGCCCGTCCCCCCATGGTCTCTCTTCCCGTTGCTTTGGATTCACTTCTCCACATGTCCTACCTTCCAGGAAGTGTTCAATTTTCTGTTCCTAGAATTGCTGCTCTTCTTCTCTTCTATCTCCTGTTGAGTTTGTAGGTGTTCAAAATGGTTTGATAACTACCTAGCTGAACTTCTGGGACCTGATGATATCTCAGTCTCCTACTCCTACTGCTATCTTGCTCCTGGAACCAAGCTTCTAGGACTGATTACTTCTTAACCATAGTTGTAGAAATGACAAATCACCTCACCTCTTTAAAATTTTTGCTCTCTAGTGATTATCTGAAAAGGAAAGATGCTGGATATTGGAATTAGAATAATGTATGGAGGCAAGATGGCAGTGAAAAGAACAGAAGCTTTAGGGTCAGAATTGGTGAGCTCTAGTTCTAGTTGTACCATTTGTTCTCTGTGATTTTGACAAGCTCATGTGTCATCTAAATCCTTCCTTCATAATCTGTAAAATGGAGATAATATTGGTACTTATAGAATTACTGTTGAGAGCTAAATGTAACAGCATATGTTGAAGTACCTTGAAAAGCATGACGTTTTATATAACATTGTAGAAATGCAGGAGACCTGAAGGGAGCTCCTTACTGGCTTACCAAATAGAAGATAGTTAAGAATCCAGACCTTGTGATGAATCCTTAAGAAGACAGTTGAATGCGGTAATGTGGTAGAGGCAGTGGATTCAAGGTCACTTGATTTGGGGTCTCAGCCTGACTCAGCTACTAAATGATTGTGACATCTTACGGTATTTAATTAACCTAGCTGTTCCTCAGTTCCTTGTCTATAACAGGGATTGCTTACTTCTGACTATGAAAGAGTTAGTTAGATACTGGTTTTAAAGTACACTATAGAATGTTCTATTCTATAAGTTTAATACCTCTAAGTTGTACTTTTAATGTTTAGAAGTACAAAAAGTTTAATTTATTCCCAGAAAGAAATTCATAATAGGTAATGAAGTGTTCACTAGTGGGTGGAGAATGGCATGAATTGGTTTGTTTCATTTTCCCTTGAGCTGCCTGTTTGATATGAACTGTCTGATCTTCTCTCCCTTGTCCTCTTAGTTTCTCTTTTTCTTCCCTCTTTCTGGGGTTCCCATTTGTTGTGATTTTGGCTTCTGACTTGTGCTTTGTCAAGGTTGGGATGGAGACGTGTGGGTGATGGATGGGTTGGGACTTCGAGTCTTTGGGTTTTGATGAAGAAAATGATCTTCCTGTTCCAGTCTCTAGGTGAAACATCTGAAGATTTTTGTCTTGTTGGACTGTCCACCCCTGAGAGCCTAGATTTAATGTATTACAGTGGGAACATTATTTTCTCTTTCTTACCAGCTGTATCTGCTTGCTAGTAAGTAACAGAGACTGAACTCTTAACAACTATACACTTTCCTGCTTTTCTGTCTTCACTGATAAGGGGACTGAACTGTTGGATCCTTTCAACTTCTAAAAAGATGTGATTTAGGCTGGAGGCGTCTGTAGTGTCACTGAGGCATGTACTGGTAGATTTTGTTGTGCCTCTTTCGAGGTGGAAAGTGAAGCCACCTAGGAGTTGGATGTGCAGCTCTGAGTTCACTGTTTTAGCCATTAAATGGAATTTCCTTCCTGTAGAAATTTGTGTGTAAATGTCACTATAAGCATGTTTTTAGCTTCAATGAGTGGTTCAAAGTAGAGTGCGTGTTTAGAACAGGAGGTTCAGATACTGTGTAATTCCATAGTCTGCACCCATGAAATGGTGCACTAAAATACTTATTTGACCTGAATATACCATTTTTTTTGTTCTCCGTGTTGCCCTTTGTATTAAAGATATTTTTCCTACTAGTTGGGGCTATAAGTTATACTTACAGTGGCTTTCATAATCAAAATATTACTTTCATATTAAGAAACAATTTTCTGTTGATTGTTTTTCCAAATTAACTTAATTTTAACCTCTTTTCACCCAATCCATAGTCAAAGTCTAAGAATTCAAATTTCTAAGTATCTCTGGAGTCAATGCATGCCCTCTTCCTTAATTGAGGTTCACTTTGGCTCTCTCCCTTGGACTATTGCTAAATGTTTCTGATGGGTCTCTTAGCATGACACCAAGTATCTCATAAAAAATTACATTTGTACATAGAGTGTTTTTATACACATTTTTAAATTTAATTCTCATACCTACTGATGAGGTAGATTTTATCATTACCTACATTTGACAATTGGGAAAAAAAATAGAAAGGCTAGGAACTTTCCAGAGATTACATGGTTAGTAAATGGTGGCAGAATTCATATTTAAGAAAATAGGTCACTAAAAAATAACATGGGCCCCAAGGTAGAAACAAAATTTTCTGTAAATTACATTAGTATAATGAATGACTGAGTATGAAATAAAAATATGACATCTAGACAGATACATTTAAGGATAAATTTTTATTTTGGAAATGAAGCCAACTACTTAAAACAAAGTTTTCACATTTTTGTTTTGTGAAGTAATTAGGTTGAGTAATAGAACTAAAAAGAAAAATTCATGCCACTTTATTGAACATCTGCCAGAATTGATTTATAGTTTCTTATGTATTTTTTTTTAACCAAACAAGGTTTTAAATAATAACTTAGAAAAACACATGATTTTTCTTTCTTCCACCCTTCCTTCCTTTAAAAAACGTATTTGGTAAGCTCTGAAAGTAGTGGGAATAGATATGGAGAAATGAATGAAAATATCTTAAATCATGTATGAGAAATGATCTTTTTAAAATTCTTAATTTTATAATTTAGGTCACTCTGATGACCTAAATTCCTATACGCTTTACTAATACCCTTGTCTATACCCTATATTGTTCAGCCCATACCTTTTACCATTTTGTAATAGTAACGCTTTACAAAACAGTAGTACAATGATCAAAACTAAGAAATTCACACTGGTGCAGTACTATTAACTAAACTCTATTTAGATTTCACTGTTTTTTTTTTTTTTTTAAGCTAATGTTCAGGTTTTACTTTTGAAATGCATGAATGAATAGGGATGAGAGAGTTTAAGAAAACAACATTGGTAACAGTGAGAGTGCAGAAATACATGAATGAATATGAGAAGTAATTGGGAAGACTTAATTTTTTAAAAAGATTTTATTTGTTTGTTTATTTGTTTATTTATTTATTTAAAAGATTTTGTTTATTTGAGAGAGAGAGTGAGAGAGTGCACAAGCAGGGGGCATGGCAGGCAGAGGGAGAAGCAGGCTCCTCGCTGAGCAAGGACCCTGATGCAGGACTTCTGGGATCATGACCTGAGCTGAAGGCAGACACTTAACGGACTGGGCCACCTAGCTACCCCTTTCTTATTTTAGAGAGGGAGACAGAGAAAACACGCGTGCGGGAGTGGGGGGGAGGTGCAAAAGGAGAGGGAGAGAGAGAATCTCAAGAAGACTCCTTGCTGAGCATAGAGCCCCATGTGGGGTTCGATCTCAGGACCCTGAGATCATGACCTGAGCTGAAATCAAGAGTTGAACACTTAACTGACTGAGCCATTCAGGCTCCCCGTGACTTAATATCTTTAATATGTGCTTTGTCCTCCCGCTGTAATCGTAAGTCTTAATTTTTAAGTAGAGTATTCCTTTTCCTGTGCCTTTGTTGATGAGAAGCATACCTGTTTTAGTTTTATAGGAATATAAAGTTGTTCTTACAAAAAGGTTATACTAATTTATTAGAAGAGCTAAATACATTTAAAGCAGTTTCTAAGTGACCAAGAAAAAAAATTATTCTATTATTGGTTTCTAGAATTAAAATTTAGTAAAATACAAATATTTCTTAATTTCTAAGAGTCTACGTATCAGTCTAAATCCACTTCTTCCAATAAATTATGAGGGAATTCTAGTGCATATTGCTTAGCAAGGTCTGTTTATTACCTATTCTTCCCAAATGTGTTTTCGCTAAGTGTTCTGAGTGGTAAATTCCAGTATCTGTTGACATACAGAGATAGTACCACAACATTTATCCGAGATTTCAGGAGGAGAGGCACATTGTTTTATATGGTCATGGCAGTAGGGCTCACTGGAGCTCCACATGTGGAAGGGGCATTTCATACCTTGTTTATACACAGCCCCTGCTCTGATTCTGATTGCACCTGGGAATACTTAGTGCGGTTCTCTGTGGGGTTTCCTGCTCACTAAATGGTATTTTATTTCCACTTCCTTATTTCTCTGGCATGCTGACAGTTCGTTGATGACAGGAATGTGATTATAAGGGATTTCCAAAGTATGCGCATCATCACCTCTGAATTGTACTAGAAAACGAATGATACATCATTTTCTTTTTCTTTCTTCCTTTTTTTTTTAGATTTTATTTATTTATTTGTCAGAGAGAGAGAGAGAAAGAGAGAGAGAGAGAGTGCATAAGCAAGGGGAGCAGCGGGCAGAGGAAGAAGCAGGCTCCCCACTGAGCAAGGAGCCCATTGCAGGACTCTTGGGATTCCATCCCAGGACCCTGGGATCATGACCTGAGTCAAAGGCAGGTGCATAACCGACTGAGCCACCCAGGCATCCCTGAGTGGTACATCTTTAGTTATTGTTACCAAACAGCTTTGGATGAAATGTAGCTTCTAGAGTTTCCACTAAAATATGTGTTCTTTAGCAGGCCTTTAAAAAGACTTTTCAAAAACTTAATTTCTAATTATTTCTATTTTTTTCTGTTTTGTTTCATTATCATCATTATAATGGTATTTAGAAAAATAAAACAGCTTTATGGACATGTAATTCATGTACCATATAATTCACTCATTTAAGGTGTACAGTTCAATGGTTTTATATTCACAGTGGTTTTTATATTCACAGAATTGTGCAGCCATCACCATAATCAATTTAAAACATCTTCATCTCTCTAAAAAGAAGCCCCAAACTCATTAGCAGCACTTCCTGTTCCACTTCCTCTCAGCCCCTGGCTCTACTTTTCCTCTCTATGGATTGGCCTTTTCTGGACATTTCACAAAAATAGTATCATATAATGTGTGGCCTTTTGGGACTGGCTTCTGTCACTTAGCATAAAGTCAGCATGTATCAGTACTTTATTTCTTTTCATTGCCTAACATATCCCATTGTATGGCTATCCCACACTTCATTTATTTATTGGTTGATGGACATTTGGGTTCCTTCACTCTTTGGCCACGATGAATAGTGCTGCTATGAAAATTTGTGTGTAAGTTTTTTGGTGAGGATGTATGCTTTCATTCCTTTAGGGGTATTCCTGGAAGTAGAATTGCTGCATCATATGGTAACTCTACGTTTAACTCTTTAAGGAATTGCCAGACTGTTTTCCACAGTGAGCACAGCATTTCCAATCCCACCAGCAGTGTTTAAGAATTTTTATTTTTCCACATCCTTGCTGACACTTGCTATTAGCTCCCTTTTTCATGACAGCTCTTCTAATACGTGTGATGTGGTATCTCACTGTGGTTGTGATTTGCATTTCTCTGATGACTAATGATCTTGAGCACTTTTTCATGTGCTTATTGGTTTTTATATGTCTTTGGAGAAGTGTGTGTGTAAAGCCTCTGCTCATTTTTAAATTGGGCTGTCTTTTTGTTGTTGGGTTGTAAGCTCATTGTGGTTTTCATTTGCATTTCCCTGATGGCTAATGATGTTGAGCATCTTTTCATGTGCTTATTGGCTATTTGCATATCTTTTTTTGAAAGTGTATGAACACTCTGCTCATTTTAAAATTGGGTTGTCTTTTTATTGTTGGGTTGTAAGCTCACTGTGGTTTTCATTTGCATTTCTCTGATGGCTAGTGATGTTGAACATCTTTTCCTGTGCTTAAAGGCTGTTTGTGTATCTCGTTTGGAGAAATGTCTATTCAGATCCTTTGCCCATTTAAAAAATGCGTCATTTCCTTCTTATTATTTGAGTTGTAAATTATTGAGTTTCTTTATAAATTCTAGTTATAAGTTCCTTATCAGATATGTGACTTGAAAGAACTTTTAAGTTGTCTATTCATTTTCTTGATGGTTTTCTTCGAAACACATATGTTTTTAATTTTAATGATGTTCCATTTATCTATTTTTTCCTTTTGTTGCTGTTGGTGTCATAACTAAGAGATCATTGCCAAATTTAAGATCATAAGGGTTCTATATTTTCTTCTGCTTTAAGTTTCAGCTCTTATGTTTAGGTCTATGATCCATTTAAAGTTAATTTTTGTATGTGGTTTAAGGAGGAGTTCTAACTTCATTCTTTTGCATCACCATTTTTTGAAAAGACTATTCTTTCCCCATTGAATTATCTTGGTATGCTTGTCAAAAAGGAATTGAAAGTAAACCCGAGAATTTCCATTGTCTGTATATCTGTCTTATTCTAATACCCTGCTGCCTTATTTATAGTAGTATTGCAGTATGTTTTGGAATTGGGCAGTCTGAGTCTTCCAACTTTATTCTTTTTCTAGATTGTTTTGGGTATTATCCCTGGTATTTCTGTATGGATTTTAGGATTGTATTTTATTTCTACAAAAAAAAGGCACCTAGGATTTTGGTAGGTGAAATTGCATTGAATCTGTAGATCAATTTGGGGAGTATTGCTATATTAACAATATAAAGTCTTCTGATTCATGACAGTGGGGTGTCTTTCCATTCGTTTAGATCTTCTTTAATTTCTTTCAATAACATTTGATAGTTTTCAAGATATAAGTTTGTACTTCTTTTGTTAAATTTATTACTAAGTATTTTATTCCTTTAATGATATTGTAAATGGAATTTTCTTATCTTTTTTAATTTGTTTATTGTTACTGTTTGGAAAGACAGTTGATTTTTATATATTGCCTTGCATCTTGCAAACTTGCTGAACTCATTCATTAGTTCTAAGATTTTTTTAGTGAATTCCTAAGAATTTACTATATGTAGGATAATGCCATCTGCAAATACAGTTTTACTTTTTTCTTTCCAGTCTAGATTCCTTTTATTTCTTTTTCTCTCCTAATTGCACTGGCTAAAATCTCCAGTACAATGTTGAATTGAAGTGATGAGAACAGGCATCCTTCTCTTCTTCCTGATATTAGAGGGAAAGCATTTAATTTTTCACATTTACTTATGATGTGACCTGTGTTTTTTTTCCACATATGTCCTTCATGAGATTGAAGAAGTTCAGTTCTCTACCTAGTGTGTTGAATAGTTCATCATTAAGGGTGCTGAATTTTATTGAATGCTTTATCTGCATCTGTCGAGATGATCATTTTGCATTTGTCCTTTTTTTAATGATTTTTTGCACCGATTGATTTTCAAATGTTAAATCAATCTTGTTCCTGAGAAAATCGATCCCAGTTTCTCATGATGTATTATCTTTTTGTATATTGCCAGATTCAATTTGCTAGTATTTTGTTGAGAATTTGTTTGTGTTCATACTCATAAGAGATATTGGCTTGTATAGTTTTATTTTCTTGTGATGTCTCTGTGACTTGACATCAGTATATTACTGGCCACACAGAAGAAGTTGAGGAGTGTTCTTTCCTCTTTCAGTTTTTGGAAGCATTTGCAAAGAATTAATGTTAATTCTTTAAATGCTTGGTAGATGTATGATTTTACTCATATGTGGATTTAAGAAACAAAACAAATGAGCAAAGGGGTAAAAAAGAGAGAGAGAGAAGCAAACCAAAAAATAAACTTTTAACTATGGAGAACAAACTGATGTTTACCAGGGGATAGGTGGTTGGGTGGACAGGTTAAATAGGTGATGGAGATTAAGGACTGCACTTCTTGTGATGAGCACCTGGTGATGTATGGAATCATTGAATCACTATATTGTACACCTGAAACTAATATTATACTGTATGATAACTAACTGAAATTTAAATAAAAACTTAATGCTTGGTAAATTTTCCAAGACTTTAAATTTTGTTGAAAGCTTTTGATTACAAATTCAGTTTCTCTAACTGACATACATCTATTCAGTTTTTCTATTTATTTGTTAGTCAGATTTATTTTTACCTTTTTTTTAAAGTTCATGTACAGGGGCACCTGGATGGCTTAGTTAAGCATCTGCCTTCAGCTCAGGTCATGATCCTGGGGTCCTGGGATTGAGTGCTGCATCAGGTTCCCTGCTAAGTGGGGAGTTGGCTTCTCCCTCTACCACTCCTCCCTGCTCATGCTCGATCTCTCTTAAACAAACAAACAAACAAACAAATAAATAAATAAAATCTTTAAGAAAATTAAGTTCAGGAACAGATTTGTCACTTCTGTTTATCTTTTCAGGGAGCCAACTTTTTTTGGTTGTTGTTGGTTTTTCTCCATTGGACTACTATTCTCTATTTCATTATTTCCTGCTCTACTCTGTGTTACTTCCTTCCTTTACTTGCTTTGAGTTTAGTTTGCTTTTCTTTCTCCAATGTCTATAGGGGGAATGCTAAGTTATTGATTTGAAATATTTCTTATTTTAAAATATAGGTATGTACAGCTATAAATTGCCCTCAAATACTGCTTTAGCTCTATCTCATAAATTTTGGTATGTTGTACCTTTATTTTTATTCGTTTTGAAACATTTTCTTTTAAAAGTTTTTTTTTTTTTTTAATTTGAGTATAGTTGATATACACTGTTATATTAGTTTCAGGTGTACATCACAGTGATTCCACGTGTTTATACATTATGCTATGTTCACCACAGGTGTAGCTACGATCTGTCATAGTCCTCATGCTGTGCCTTTTATTCCTATGACTAATTTATTCCATAACTGGAAGCCTATATATTTCCCACTCCCTATCACCCATTTTGCCCATCCCCCACCTCCCTTCCCTCTAGCAACCATTAGTTTGTTCTCCATATTTATAAGTCTGATTCTGCTTTTTGCTTGTTAATTCATTTGTTTTGCTTCGTTAGATTTCACATATGAGGGAAATCATATGGTATTTGTCTTTCTCTGTTTGACTTATTTCATTTAGCGTAATACCCTCTAGGTCCAACCATGCTGTTTCAAATAGCATGATCTCATCCTTTTTTATGACTATGTAATAGTTCAGCATATGTGTATGTGTGTGTATGTGTATGTACACATGTACATACATACACATCTTCCTTATCTATTTGTCTACTAATGGACACTTAGGTTGCTTCCATATCTTGGTTATTTTAAATAATGCTGCAATAAATATAGGCATGTATGTATCTTTTTGAATTAGTGTTTTTTGTTTTCGTTGGGTAAATACCCAGTAGTGGAATTATTGGATCATCTGGATTTCTATTTTTATTTTTTTGAAGAACCTTTATACTGTTTTCCACAGTATGGAATGTGCCAATTACATTCCAACCAACAGCACACAAAGGTTCCTTTCTCCCCATGTCTTTGTTTGCACTTGTTATTGCTTGTCTTTTTGGTTTTAGCCATTCTGGCAGGTGTAAGGTGATATCTCATGGTGGTTTTGATTTGTATTTCCCTGATGATTGGTGATGTTGAGCATCTTTTCATCTGTCTCTTGTCCATTTATATGTTTTCTATGGAAAATCTGTATTCAGGTCCTTTGGCCATTTTTAATCAGATTATATGTTTTTTTGGTGGTGAGTTGTATAAATTCTCTCCATAATTTGGATATGAATCCTTTATTGGATATATCATTTGTAAATATCTTCTCCCATTCATTAAGTTGCCTTTTTGTTTTGTTGGTCGTTTTTTTTTACTTGCAAAAGCTTTTTATTTTTATGTGGTCCCAATAGTTTATTTTTACCTTTGTTTCCCTTGCCTCTAGGAGACATATCTAGAAAAACTTTGCTACAGTTGATGTTAGAGAAATTCGTGCCTAGAATTTTTATGGTTTCAGGGCTCACATTTTGGGTCTTTAATCTATTTTGAGTTTATCTTTGTGTATGGTATTAGAACGTGATCCAATTTCATTCTTTTACATGCAGCTGTTTAGTTTTCCCAGCACCATTTATTGAAGAGACTGTCTTTTCCCCATTATATATTCTTGACTCCTTTGTAATAGATTAATTGATCATATAAGTGTGGGTTCATTTCTGGGGTCTTTATTCTGTTCTATTGATTTATGTGTCTATTTTTTTGCCAGTACCAAACTGAGGCAGAAGCAGACTCCCTACTGAGCAGTGAGCCCAATGTGGGACTCAATCCTGGGACTCCAGGATCATTACCTGAGCCAAAGGCAGACACTTAATAACTGAGCCACCCAGGTGCCCTGATTATTATAGCTTTGTAGTATAACTTGAAATCTGGAATTGTGATACCTCTAGTTTTGTTTTTCTTTCTCAAGATTTCCTTGACTATTTGATGTCTTTTGTGGTTCCATATAAATTTTAGGATAATTTGTTTTATTTTTGTCAAAAAAACATTATTGGTATTTTGATAGGTATCGCATTGAACCTGTAGATTGCTTTGGGTAGTATGCACATTTTAACATTATTAATTCATCTAATCCATGAGCATGAAATATCTTTCCATTTATTCCATCTTCAATTTCTTTCACCAGTGTTTTATAGTTTTCAAAGTACAGATCTTCCGCCTCTTTGAGTTTATTCCTAGGTATTTTATTCTTTTTGGTGCAATTGAAAATAAGGTTATGTTCTTGATTTCTCTTTCTACTATTTTGTTATTAGTATATAGAATGCTACTGATTTCTGGGTATTACTTTTGTGTCCTGCAACTTTACTGAATTTATTTATTGCTCCTAGAAGTTTTTTTGGCGGAGTCTAGGACTTTCTATGTATAGTATCATGTTGTCTGCAAATAGCGACCGTTTAACTTCTTTACCAATATGGAAGCCTCTTATTCATCTTGAAGTATTTTCTAATTTCTTATGTGATTTTCTTTGTTACTTATTAGTGTTTTGGAATTATGTTGTTTACTGTCCACATATTTTTGGGTTTCCAAAATATGGCTCTGTTACTGATTTTAATTTCATTCAGTTACTATCTGAGAACATATTTTGTATGAACTCACTACTTTTAAATTTTTTTCAGCTTGTCTTATGGCCTATGATATTGTCTGTCCTAGAGAATTTTCCATGTGCACTTGAGAAGAATGTGCATTTTGTTGTTGGATGTGTTTTCTAGATATTAGATATACTTGGTTTATGGTGTTCAAATCTTTTCTTTCTTTCTTTTTTGATTTCCTATCTAGTTGTTCTATTCACTATTCATATTTGAGTTTTGAAGCCTTCTATCATTCCTGAAGTGTCTGTTTCTCCTTTCAAATCAGTCACTTTTTGCTTTTTGTTTTTTGGCAGCTCTGTTGTTGGGTGTATATATGCTTATAGTTGTTATATCTTCCTAGTGCAATGATCCCATTTTCTCTTGTGACATTTTTTTGGTTTGTTTTAAGATCTATTTGGTCTGATATTAGTTTAGTCACTCCAACATTCTTATGGTTGTTTGCATGACATATTTTTTCACTTGCTTTCATTTTTTCAGCCTATTTGTATCTTTGAATCTAAAGTATGTTAGTAAGCCTGTTTCAGTTGGTGTTTCACTAAAATTATTTGGCACAAATTGTCACTTTTAACAGTGATAATGTCTCTAATATACTGATGAGTTAATGTTTATTTAGTGCTTATAATCTCATATTGTTATTCTGGATAATGTAATGATATTTTTGGAAAATTAATCAGGTATAGTCTCCCCTTTTCAGGAAGTTTAAATATAAGATAAAGGATTTATTATCTAATTTATTCCTATTAGCCTGAGATTAGAGCAGATAAAATATGAGTTTATTCATTTTACAGTGAGAAAATGTGTCTATAAACTTAAATTTGAACTTTTCTCTCATTTTTAACACTATAAATAAACTTAAATCCTAATGATAAGTTTAACTTTAAATTTACTGATTCAAGCCACTACAAGTTTTTCCAATCATAAGAGGTAGAAAACAGCCAGAGGTTTCCAATTTTCATTGCTATATCTTCATTGAAATTGTGTCGAAAAGCAGAGAAAAAGTTTAGTCATTATATATTCTCATTTACTTGATTTTAACATTATTTAGCACTCTCATAAGATGATTGACATATGTATGGATTGCAGGAAAGGAAAAACTAGCTTCTGAAAATGATTGAATAGCAGCTGGAATTAATGAATAAGGAAGTGATTGAATGAGTGTAACAACCAGATGAAATATAAGCTTTTTTATGTATTCTGTGTGATGAAAGAATTAACAGAATTCAAGGTAGTGCAAAATAGAAACTCTATGATATAACAGTGACTGATAATAATGTTAATGATAATGTTAGTTAATTTTTATAGAATACTTATTGTTTGCCAGGCACTATTCTAGTATCTTTACATATAGGTCAAGAATTGGATTGTCAAGTCAGACTGATATGAATCGAAGATGTTAATCAGTATTAAGCTTTACTTGTAATTTTAAGGATACAAGGAACTGAAAGGCGCAGGAAAAGCAGACAGAGGTCCTGGACATTGAGAGAGGGCCGTAGATTCTTTCTTCCCATTGTAGACAAAACTCTCAATCCCAGAGCAGTAGATATGATCTCTAATGAAGTACATGGGTTACTTCATACAATAGGGAACATTATAGGCTGTGAAACATTCCATTTTATACTCCGATAATTGCATAGGTGATGTCCCCTATAAACCTATAGATTCTAAGTTTGTTTACCATAGTAGTTCTAAAACAAGAGTATTTTGTTAAAAGCCTTCTATGGATGAGTACTTTTTATTTTTTTTTTAAAGCAAATACCATTAGTATATTTGTCAGTAATTAACGTGCTTGTAAGGAGAGTAGACCAGGTCTTCTGCCTTCTTTTTTCTTGGGAGAGCCTCTTACCCAACAAGAAAAAAAAAACCCAAAAAAACCTCTCTTTCGTTTCCAATAGATTTCCTCATTTCAATTCAAATTCAATTATTTATTTGTTTAGGCTAAACAAGGTGAAATATATTAAGAAGGAACTTCAGACATGTTTAAAAATATTCTATTTGATTTTATTTGATTTAGTTTGGTCTGTAGGACATGGAGTGAGAAATACACAAAATAGAAATATATTCTTACCTGCAGCAGATATCCACCATAGCAGCTTGGTGTATTCCTTTTGTATGTGTTCATGCACATATTGTATACAATTTCTTCTTCAGTTTGATCTTAGAATATTTGAGAAATCATATGATGGTTTCAATTTTCAATTTTCTCTGTTTTTCTCTCCCCAACCCAGGATGGAGACCCAGTTCGTCCAGGAGTGGCCATGACTGATCTCGCTACTGGCCTGTATGCATATGGAGCCATTATGGCTGGATTGATACACAAATATAAAACAGGGAAAGGACTGTTCATTGATTGTAACCTACTGTCATCTCAGGTACCAATACAAAGAACATTTGATATTGTGGTATGAAGACATATGTCTGGGTTATACTCTTTCATATTGAACCCTATGGTCACATGTGCAAAAAGACCAAACAAAACAGAAAAAACCCACAAAAAACAACAGCAAAAGCTATTCTGCTGTTCTATTTTGGTATACTTAATTATTGTTAAGCTAAAATAAACAGACCATGAAGATTTTGTTGTATGTAGACATTGCTGTTGAATTAGAATTTTAAAGACCATATTAAAATGGGTCTATTACTACTTGTGAGACAAGAGTACATTTGGTTCTATTTTATTGTCACATGAGCTCTGTAACTTCTTTTGAGCAAGGTTTCTTCACCTTTTTTGTACTATGGACCCTTTGAATAGTCTGGTGAAGGCTATGGACCTTTTTACAGAATTATGTTTTTAGATGCATAAAATGATATATTTAGGATTTTAAGGGAAGCCAGTTATATTAAAATACAGTTATTTCAATAATAAAAATCAATTTTGTGTTGTAATAACACATATGATTTTTTTACTAACACATTAAACCACACGATCTATTATTGTAACTATTGCAATTTTGAGGTAATGTTGAACATAAATGATGTTTTAAGATATCTGTAATAACTAGAATATGATATGAAAATACGGATAATATTTATTGGTGATCAAGCCATAGGTACTACTAATACTCCTGGAATTTGTTGCCTACATTCATAACTGAAGAAAATGCTAAATTTTAGTTAGAAGTTGGATGGGCATAAAGATACAAATTTTTTTCCATTCAAGTTAATTAGTTCCCAGAATTCTTTCCACAGACTCCACGTTAAGAATCCCTGGTTTAGAGAGTTATCAGTTATGTCATGCTAAATACTAAATTGGTGGAATTAAAAGGTTAACTAACTCTAAGATCAACATTTTGTCTCCTTTTTATTGGAGCAGACCTAGATGCCTGTTCAGAATTGATAATTTTTCAGGAATAGAAAAAAAGAAAATACCAAATTTATGCAAGGAGATATTTTACTATGGGAAAATTACTTTATAGATGGAGACCTCAGTTAGGAATTTCAGATTTATTTATTTTTTTAATTTAATTTTATTTTTTCAGTGTTCTAAGATTCATTTTTCATGCACCACACCCAGTGCTCCATACAATACGCGCCCTCCTCAATACCCACCACCAGCCTCACCCAACCGCCTACCCCCCTCCTCTCCAAAACCTTCAGTTTGTTTCTCAGAGTCCACAGTCTCTCATGGTTCATCTTCCCCTCCGATTTCCCTCAATTCACCCTTCCTTTCCTTCTCCCAATGTCCACCATGTTTTTCCTTATGCTCCACATGTAAGTGAAACCATATGATAACTGACTCTCTGTGCTTGACTTATTTTACTCGGCATAATCTCTTCCAGTCCTGTCCATGTTGATACAAAAGTTTGGTATTCATCCTTTCTGATGGAGGCATAATATTCCATTGTATATATGGACCATATCTTCTTTATCCATTTGTCTATTGAAGGGCATCTTGGCTCTTTTCACAGTTTGGCCATTGCTGCTATGAACATTGGGGTACATGTGACCCTTCTTTTCACTACATCTGTGTCTTGGGGGTAAATACCCAGTAGTGCAATTGCAGGGTCATAGGGTAGCTCTGTTTTTAATTTCTTCAGGTATCTCCACGCTGTTTTCCAAAGGAGCTGTACCAACTTGCATTCCTACCAATAGTGTAAGAGGGTTCCCCTTTCTCCACATCCTCTCCAACATTTGTTGTTTACTGTCTTGTTGATTTTGGCCATTCTAACTGGTGTAAGGTGGTACCTCAGTGTGGTTTCAATTTGAATCTCCCTGATGGCTAATGATGATGAACATTTTTTCATGTGTCTGTTAGCCATTTGTATGTCTTCTTTGGAGAAGTGTCTGTTCATGTCTTCTGCTCATTTTTTTGACATGATTATCTGTTTTTTGAGAGTTGAGTTTGAGGAGTCCTTTATAGATCTTAGATATCAGACCTTTGTCTGTAGTGTCATTTGCGAATATCTTCTCCCATTCCGTGGGTTGCCTGTTTGTTTTGTTGACTGTTTTCTTTGCTGTGCAGAAGCTTTTTATCTTGATGAAGTCCCAAAAGTTCATTTTCGCTTTTGTTTCCTTTGCCTTTGGAGACATGCCCTGAAAGAAGTTGCTGTGGCTGATGTTGAAGAGGTTATTGCCTATGTTCTCCTCTAGGATTTTGATAGGGAACTTCAGATTTAAGTGGCATACATGGGAGACTAGTAAACTTGGAAAACTGCTTTGGAGATTTGTTCTCATAGACGAAATTAAAGAGTTGTTTAGAACTAAGAAAAACATCAAAATGGTTGAAGGTAAACTACTACATATGGGGTTTCAACTTTAGCTTTGAGTCACAGCGAACATTTTAATGTTTAATAAAAGGGTAAAATAATTCTCTCCAAGTGAATGAACTGTCTTCTAAATAGAGAAACACAGATGTCGGTTATGGGAAGAAGCTGAAAGCCTTTTCTTCCCTCCTCTAATTTTTTATCTGTAAGGAAGCTGAGGTAGGGTAAGTAACTGGCTACAAAGCACATATTCAATAAAATTGGAAGCCAGGAAGGCTTCAGGGGGTTTGACCTGTGGAAGCACAGAGGGTCGTAGGCTTAGTTTAAATGCTCTGTTATCACTGCCTTGAGATTCTTAATTATTTTTGAATGAGAGGCCCTACATTTTTTTTGCTTTGCACCAGTACTTGCAAATTATGTGGCTGGTCCTGGATTTGAGACTATTTAAGTCTCCTGATCTTTACCTAGTCTGCTTTACTTACATGTCAATGATTAATTAGCTTTGGAAGAAATTCTCTTGTAGCGTATGGTAGAGTTTAATTCTCTTCCAGCACCTAGCACAGTGATTCATGATGTGGAGGTGTGTGGTTCCCTGGGAATGGGAGTGGAGGTGGGGGGGTGATATCACTGGTAGGGCTGTTTAAAAGTGAGGGTATAGGAAGTGCAAACTCATGCGTGCATACCTACATACACAGCTTTCCAGTCATTTTGGGTATGTGTCTGTGCTTGTTCATGTTGTCCCCTGAGCCTGTAAGTCCCATGAATTCAGAAATAATGTTTGTTCTTGCTTACAGTGGTATCCTCAAAGCCCAGTTCAGTATTCGTCAAATAGTGGGCTCTCTCAATCTTTTAAGATCAATAGGACACCCACTGTCAGCAGTGGGTATGTATTATGGCCCTTAGGTTTGCTAGGAAAGGTTAGAAAAACGTAGAGAACCACGGAGTTAGGCTAAGCACTTGATAAACAACTAATGATGAAATGATTTGCTTTTTTTTTTTTTTTTTAAGATTTTATTTATTTGAGAGAGAGAGTGAGAGAGAGCATGAGAGGAGAGAAGGTCAGAAAGAGAAGCAGACTCCCTGTGGGAGCTGAGAGCCTGATGCGGGACTCGATCCCAGGACTCTGGGATCATCACCCGAGCCAAAGGCAGTCGCACAACCAACCAAGCCACCCAGGCGCCTGAGATTATTTGCTTTTAGCAAACTCAGTAGTGGTGATTTAGCCTATTTGCTGTAGCTAATCAAGTCAAAGATTGCTAAAGTTATTAGTGTGTTTAAGATTCATTAACTACCTTTTTTTAAATTGAGGTAAAACTGACATAAAACATTATATTAGTTTCAGATGTACAATATAATGATTTGACATTTGTACATATTGCAAAATGATCACCAGAATAAGTTTGGTTAACATCCATCCTGATACATAGTTACGATCTCTTTTTTCCCATGATGAGAACTCTTATGATCTACACTCTTAGCGGCTTTCAAATATGCAGTACAGTATTATTAGCTATAGTCACCATGCTGTACATTACATCCCTGGGACTTACTTATTTTATAACTGGAAATTTGTACCATTTGACCCCCTTCACCTATTTTACCAGCCCTTTGCATCTTGCAACCACCAATTTGTTCTCTGTATCAGTTTTTTTTTAAGTAAAAAAAAATTTCTTCTAGATTCCACACATAAAATACGCAAGATTGTCTTTCTCTAACTGGTTTATTTTACTTAGCATAATGCCTTCAAGGTCCGTCCATGTTGTTACAAATGGCAGGCTTGCTTTCTTTTTTAATTCCTGAATAACATTCCATTGTGTGTGTATATATGTACAACATTTTTTTATCCATTCATCCATTGATGAATACTTAGATTGTTTCCATATCTTGACTATTGTCATTACCTTTTAACAATAAAAATCAATAAAGTCTTATTTTAGAGCTATGGATTTTCAGATCTACTGTTTTATATGATCTTCATAATAATCACTTGAGGTAGGTAGGGCAGGAATTTTTTTAAAGATTTTATTTATGTATTTGAGAGAGCGCACGAGAGTGAGAATGGGGCGAGGGGCAGAGGGGAAGGGAGAGGGAAAGAATCCCAAGGAGACTCCACACTGAGCCCGAGTCTGGGCTCCATCTTACAACCCGAAGATCATGACCTGGGCTGAAACCAAGAGTTCAATGCTCCATTGGCATCCAGGCAGATAGGGCAGGAATTTTTATTCCTACTTTACTTAGAAAGAAACTGAAGCTAGGAGATGTCGATCTGCTTGACCAACAGTCACAGCAAGAATTGTGGTTTCTGATATCCTGACTGCTTCTCTTTCCCCTACGTCATAAAGACAAAAGCTTTGGCACCGAGGGACAGACTAGATCCAGCTTTCTTGTGGTGAAGCTCCGGGGAGAAGGCAAATTTAGTAAAAGGCAGAGGAAGCAAAAGATCACTCCGTGAAAAGGGAACACGTAACAAGACGGGCCTCTTCCGCCCCCGCGTTGCATGCCAAGAATCAGAATAAGACAGTGCAAAAAGGTGGACCCCTCTGGATCATTATCTAATCATGTTTAGATCCAGGGAGTGAAAATTATTATGGAATTTAACCCGATGGACAAGTGTTTCTGTTGAAATATGAGAATTTTGAGAAAGAGAACATTTGGAGTGGGTTTTTTGTGAGCTCTACTCAGCTGAGGACTCACTGTGTCCCAGGCGCTGTGGTAGCTCAGTTAGAGTGGGAGGTGACACATCTGTTCAGGGCTTAGTAGTAGAGGCGGTCGTGTCCTACAGGAGAGCTGGAGGTGATGCATGGTTCTCTGTAGGAGAGGGTTTTAGAACACAGTTGGTCCAAGAGTATTAAGGGCCTCACATGTCATGCTTAGGAATCTGGATTTTAACCTCTCAAGTCCTTTGTTTGTTTGTTTGTTTTTTTTATCTAGCAATTCTTTCAGTGATGGTCTTTTCAACCAAAGACTGTGTCTCCTTGGAGACATGCTATGGTTGCCACAACCAGGATAGCCTCTGAGCTGGGAACAGTGCCAAGTTTCCAAGGGCAGTGGTACAGATAATAGTTTATGCTGAAGCCAGTCTGAAGTGCAAGGCAGTGGGTGATAAGACCATTTTCTTTCTCTTCACCCACTGCCGCCCAAGCTCTGTTTATCTCTTTTTGCCTCTACCCTATTACTTTCCTCTGTGTTACTTCTTTCCTTCTCATCTCATGTGTGCTGCTCCAGCCTTGGGCATCTCTTTCTCTGTTCGTCTTTTTCCCACTTAGCTTTCTTCACTTCCCTGTTTTCCCTCCTATTCTGCGCTGTCTGCCTTTTCCAAGTCCCTTTTTCTCTGTCTTTCATTATGTGGAGCTATAGTTGAAGCAGTATTGGTTCCAGATCTTACACCTTTATACTGTCCCATGAAGGAAACTTACAGAATCTTTTAGCAATTTCCATGGAAGAAAAAGGAAGATCTTTTTCATAGAAGCCCCAGAAAACAAGACCATATATTTCACTGGGTTAAGTGACCATTCCTGAACCAATGAATGAGGACTGAAAATATGCTATATGCCTTAAGCTGTTCTAGGTACCAGGGATGGGGTTCACTCCACCCAAACAATATGACTGTAACTGGGGAAATGGGATTCCCCCCAAAAATGGTAGGGTTATTTTTTGGCCAGAGGTAGGGGAAATAGATGTTGGGGGGGCCAATCAACATTATATTAACAATACTGAGTTGTTTTGAAAATCTAGTGCACTAAAGTATGTGAAAAATTCTTTGTAAATTAGAAAGTAACCTGATGACTCCCATTAATTTTATTAGGTTATTGAGAAAATATTTTGCAGTGTTAGAAATGTGCTGAAATTAAAAAGGTGGTTATTGACATAATTATTTTATTATCATAATTATTATAACTTTTCATAATAGAGAAATTTCGACTAACTTTAGTCTTTCACTGTAATATAACATTTATAGATTCTAGATCCAAATACCAAACCACAGAATGATTAAACCCTGCTTTATGTAAATGTGAAGTGCTATTTCTAGGAACTTTTCAAAGTAATATAATAGGAAACTTCACCTTTAAAAAATGTGTTCATTTTCTTTTTTTATATAAATGTTCACCTGCATTGAGCAGATAACATTTGAACTTAATTTCAGCTGCCTGGAAAAGGATGGCGATTTCATGCAGTGGGCAAAAAAACATACTTTTCTACTCATTTTGATTGCATTACATAGGATGACAAATGAATGACTATAACATTTGATATCAGTTGCTAAAAATGAAATTTTGTACTCCTTCTCTTAAAAGTGATCTGGTGTACAATTACGCAAATTGCACTTGATTTGAATAGTAGCTAATTATTAACTCGGAGTTGATTGCCTCAACCACAACAAAACCATTTCATTGTAGAGACACCACTGTGGCCAGGATGTGGTTTACAAGTGGGCACCAAATTTTTCATAGTTTCAAGGCTATGAACTTTTAACCCTTGTCATAAAATTCTTTGATTTTTTTTTTAGTCTTAATATGATTTAAAGTTGTCAACTGAAGATTGTCTCACGTCAGCATCTAAACAGTATTCTTCAGATGATATTGGTAAATAACAAGGAAGTGGGTTTGGATATGGTTCCAATTACTCTGTTGCTCTTAGTCTTCTGTTGTGGCTTGCAGAAATATCTTTTGGAAGTTTTAATATCCTTCCTGTACTTAATTGCAACCAGGCTCCCCTAATTACTATAACAATGAATCTTTTTAGCACCAAACTTCCATAATTATTTTCACATATAGACTGTTGTGGCATTTTTGATGTCATTATTCCTTCTCCATGTTTGTAATACTGTTCATATTTAGGGTAGATGAAATTTTAGCTATCATTATTGCAGCACACTTATCTGGATAAATTTCTGAATTTCAAACAAGTATAGTAATCTGAAATTCATCTTTTTTTGTCTTTAGATACCTGTGTTTCTGCTTTTCTTTTTTAATTCTTTTTTCTTTTTTAAAAACAGCTTTAGTGAGGTGTATTTTTCAAAAATATATTTATTTGAGAGGGAGAGAGAGAGAGTGATAGAGCATGAGCGGGGTGAGGGGCAGAGGGAGAGGGAGCCACTGAGTAGGGAGCCTGACGCAGGGCTTGATCCCAGGACCTGATCACGACCTGAGCTGAAGGCAGATGCTTCACTGACTGAGCCAGCCAGGCACCCTATGTTTTGCACATCATCACATTCACCATGTTTTAAGGGATCATTTAAAAATTCCTAGTACAGTTAGTAAGTTATGCAACCATTACCATAAATCAGGTTTTGAAATAAATTCTCATACAGCAATTTCAGGTCTCTACCCATGAGGCTAGAAAGGACCAGTTTTGAGTGGTGAAGGATATAGTGCTGGGTTGACTCAGAATTTAGGGCCCATTTTGATTCTGTAGGCCTTAGATGATTTTGCCTTTTTTGAGTCCTTTCCTCCAAAAAATACTAAGAACTACAGCTGCATTAGTATAAAGATGAATATAATCGATTGTTATGTATTAATTATTATTGTGTTAATTTTTTTTCTCACCTTGAAATTAAAATTAAAACATTCTGTGTACCTCTGAAGTATGGTGAGCACTAGGCCTAATTGATAAGTCAGCTCTGGAGAAATTCCCTTAAGAATAATCTGTAAGGGGCGCCTGGGTGGCTCAGTCGTTAAGCGTCTGGCTTCAGCTCAGGTCAAGATTCCAGGGTCCTGGGATTGAGCCCCATATCAGGCTCCCTGCTCGGGGAGAAACCTGCTTCTCCCTCTCCCACTCTCCCTGCTTGTGTTCCTACTCTCGCTGTCTCTCTTTCTCTGTCAAATAAATAAAATCTTAAAAAAAAAAAGAATAGTCTGTAAATGTGCCAAATTTGTGAGGAAAGAAATTATGTATCCAGGAAAGAATTGGAGGTTGGAAGTTGAGATCATGCTGAAGGGTGAAGAGAGGATGGGAAGGGAGAGAAGCAGCAGCCTATGACCAAGGAAGTTGACAGCATGGAGCAGGGAGAGGAAAAAAGAGGAGCTCCTATCAGAAAGCTTAAGAAATCAGGGAACTGTGAGTTTACATTTGAACCATCCTTTTTTGACAAACCTGATGCATTCCTGCCGTGAAGGCCTGTGTCAGCCTGATCATCCTTCATTATTTGATGCCAATTTTTTTGTAAAGATTTTATTTATTTATTTGACAGAGAGAGAGAGATCACAAGTAGGCAGAGAGGCAGGCAGAGAGAGAGGGAGAAGCAGGCTCCCCGCCAAGTGGAGAGCCCGATGCGGGACTCGATCCCAGGACCCTGAGATCATGACCTGAGCTGAAAGCAGAGGCTTTAACCCACTGAGCCACCCAGGTGCCCCATTGATGCCAATTTTTAATCCATGTCTGGTTTCCATTCTTTAACTGGCATTTTCCCTAAGGTCTCTCCTACTGCTTTATTAAAGTTTGGGGAGTACAAATAGATATTAACATTTCTGATATCAAGATAACTAATTAGGAAGGTAAAGACACACCCAAAAGTGAAAAATCAGATGACTTCCAAAGAAAATTAGAATTTTAGATAATCTGTTATTTTATGTTTTTATTTTATACCATTGGTTGGATTGAATACAAGTTGGCTGCAATATATAACGTGGTTTGCTGTTTTGTTTGTTTGTTTTTTTAAAGAAAATCCAGTGAAATGTAAGTGTGTTGGGAGGATGCTCTGCTTTTGTATAACTGAAATCCTTAGTTATAGTCATTGGCATTGAATATTTTTATATGACGTGAACCACAGTGAGGGAAACTAGAGCTTTTAATTTGTAATTATTGATAATTACTAGTGGGAGAATATCTCAAAGGAAAAAAGAGTAAAACAGGACAAATTTAATTGTGATCCAATTTAATTCTCTTATTAAATACTTTGAAACAATTTGGTGCTTTCAAAATGTTCTGAAAAATAGAAACATAATTAGGATCAAGATATAAAAGAGTCGAGGAGAAAGATCCATTGATGTTGACAAATATTCACCAAATTTAGATTTTGTCTTCGCAGAATCTTGTAGAATAATGAATTTAATGGACTGTTCCTAAAGGTGGGTTTAACAGTATTAGAATCACCTATATTCTCTGTTACCAGAATTGGAACAATTTGTTTTTGTTGCTAAGTTAGTTGATCCTACCTTCATGCTTGTACTTTCTAGGGTTGGAAAATTTTATGTAGAATAAAATGTTGTAACCATATCCTTCTGTGTTGGCTAATTAATAGTGACTCTAAACCTGCCATAGGTTATAGACCAATTGATTCCTAGTGGAAGTTGTCTATTTGGTCCCAACTATTATTCCATCAGTAGCTAAAGGATAAGTAAACCACTAACATCAAGCATGGTGGCTGAGATTTAATTTCTAGGAAAATCACTTTAACTCTTTTTTTTTTAAAGGTTTTATTTATTTATTTGACAGAGAGAGAGAGATCACAAGTAGGCAGAGACACAGGGGGAAGCAGGCTCCCCGCTGAGCAGAGAGCCCGATGCGGGGCTCGATCCCAGGACCCTGAGATCATGACCTGAGCTGAAGGCAGAGGCTTTAACCCACTGAGCCACCCAGGCGCCCCAAAAATCACTTTAACTCTTGACAGAATGTATATCAAATACAATGGTGAATATTTTTTTTTAGACTTAGAGTCATTGCATACCAACAGTATACAATTTTTAAGTTTTTTTTTTTTTTTTTTTTTTGTAGCGTAGAGTCATTATATACCAGCAACATACAGTAAGATCTTGATTAACTCAAGCACTTAGCAATTTGGATATTCTGGTTGATTTCATCTTCTAGATGACTGAAGGCTAAAAGGAAACTACTTTGGTTCCAACCATTTTCATAGAAAATCTTCTGAAATGCTTTAATTTACCTTTCTGTTGTGGTAAATGCCATATAATAAATATATTTTCACCTTAAAAGTGATTATTCACATCTCTTTCTTTTTTAATCTATTGATACTCCCTTTAGGCCATAAAAAGTGAAGTTGAATCTGCACTAACAGACTCTATCCATTATTCATCCACCCATCCATCCATCCATCCATCCATCCATCCATCCATCCCTGTTTCTTATTTACTATATGCCAGAGTATACAATAAATAAGTAAGCCAGCAAGTTCCCTGCCACATCAGATTTACATTGTTACTGAAGATGTAGATAAAAACCAAGTAATAAATAATACATTTGCAGAAGGAAATAAACAGTTTAATAATGATAACAGGGGCATTTCTGTTAGCGAGGGCAAGATAACTCCAGAGAGAAGGAACAATAAATGCAAAGGCCTGTAGCAGGACAAGACTTGGCATGCTCTAGGAACTGACAAAAGGTTGATGTAACTGGCTGAAAGACATCCCTTGAAGTTGACACTGGCACTAAATCTGGCCATTTATTAATAATCATTAGAAGAATAAATATGGGTTGTGACATTTAAATAATAACCCAGTAATCTATAGTTAGTAGGCCCATTAGAAGTTAGGAGTCAGTATCTTTTTTTAGTGGAGAAGGAATTTATTGGCAGGGCACTAGGTCAAGCCTATAGGGTAAGAGTTGAGTTCTGATGCTGTTTTGGTGGGATGATAGTAGAAACAACAAGGACTGCCAACCCAACAGCTTTAATCTTTTCTGCCACTTGGGCTAACTGGAGGCCAGTACTGAGAAGATTGAGACAGGACGGTTGTGATTATTAACAACAGTGCCTGCCAAGGTGCAACACTGGTAAAGTGCTATCAACTTGCTGACCTTTGACTAGACACTATTATATAGGCTGCTTGTATTCTCAAAAAGTTGAATTATTGAGAATTAATATTAATAACATAGTAAAACTTGTATAATGTTTACTTTATACTAGACACTGTTCTAAGCGCCTTGCATATATAAACTAATTTATTTCCTCAGTGGCTCTATTGTTTCCCATTTTACTGAGGAGCAAACAGAGGCACAGAGTAATAATGTAACTTGCCCTTTGTCACACAGCCATTCACTAAGTGGTAGAGCTAGAACCTGAACCTGGTCAAGTGTTTAGGGCCTTCCCAGTATTCATTAATTTATTTATGGACATAACATATTTAAATGTCCAACGCTAATAATACAGTGTTATGGTGAATAGGGATGTTTGGGAATATGTTTTAGCTATTCCAAGGGGTAGACAAAGATAATAAATTTGACTTGTCTTTTGGGAGAGTGATTTTAATAATACAGTGATCAGCACTGAGCAATGAACTTAACATGATTGCATATTGATCTCATATCTTGCAATCTTGCTGGGCTTATTTTTCTAGTTCTAAATATATTTTAGTGGATATTGTAGGATTTTCCATATACAAGACCATATCATCTGTGAATAGAGATAGTTTTACTTTTTCCTTTTCAAAATGGATGCCTCTTATTTCTTTTTCTTGCCTAATTTCCCTGGGTAAAAAGAACCCCAGTACAATGTTGAATTGAAGTGGTAAGAGCAGGCAACCTTTTCTTTTTCTTTATTTCAGAGCAAAGCATTACCAGTATGTATGAGGTGAGCTGTGCTGTTTTCACTGATGCTCTTTATCAAGTTGAGGAATTTCCCTTTATTCTTGATTTGCTGAATGTTTTTTATCACAAAAGGTGTTAGATTTTGGTAAATACTAATTCTGCAACTATTAAGATAATGATTTGGCTTGTATCACTTATCCTATTAATATGTTATTTGATATTGATTGGTTTACATTGATTTTTGTATATTGAATCCATTTTGCAATCCTGGGGAAAAAAATCTCACTTGGACATGTTGTGAAATCTTGTGTATCTGTATTCTGTTTGCTAGCATATTGCTAAGGATTTGGGGGTCTATTCAAAAGGAGACTTGGTCTGTAATTTTCTTCTTCTGGATTTTTTTTTTTTCTGTTTTTGGTATCAGGTGTATCTCAAGAATGAGTTGTTCCCTTCTCTGTTGGTTTTTGGAAGAGCTTGTGAAGAATTGGCATTAATTTTTCTTTCATTGTTTGGTGGAATTCATCAGAAAAGATAAAAAAGCCTGGATTTTTAATTTATTTTTTTGATAAACTTTATGAATACTAATTTAATCTATATGTTATATATTTATGTAGTTTTTCTATCATTTTGTGTTTCAGTAATTTGTGTCTTTGTCATTTTATTTAGGTTACTTAATATATTGACATATGACTGTTCGTAGAATTTTCATATAGTCCTTTTTACTTCTGTGAGTAGAAGTGCTCACTCTTTTATTCCTGATTTTAGTAACTTGAATCTTCTCTTTTTTTCCCCTCAGTCTCCCTTAAGATTTGTTAATTTTGTTGATCTTTCCAACAAACTAACTTTAGATTTCATTGGTTTTCTCTATTGGTGTTGTCCATTCTATTTCATTTATTTCTGCTCTTTATTATTTCCTTCCTTTTGGTAATTTTGGGCTAAGTTTGCTCTTCTGTTTTTGGTGTCTTGTGGTGGAATGTTAAGTTATTGATTAGAGGTCTTTTATTTTTAAATATTGGTGGTTTCAGCTGTAAATTTCCCTCTAAGAACTGTTTTACCTTCATCTCATAAGTTCTGGTATGTTATGTTTTCCTTTTCCATTATCTCAAATTACTTTCTAATTTCCTTTTGTGATTTCTTCTTTGATCCATTGGCTTTTAGGAATGTGTTGTTTAAATTCCACTCATTTGTGAATTTCCCAAATACCCTTCTGTTATTAGTTTCTCACTTCATTCCATTGTGGTTGGAGAACATTCTTCTTTTTTTTTTTTTAAGATTTTATTTATTTATTTGAGAGAGAGAGAACACAAGCGAGGGGAGGGACCAAGGGAGAAGGACAAGCAAGACTCCATGCTGAACGTGGAGCCAATGTGGGGCTCCATCCCAGACCCCGAGATCATAAGTTCAGCCGAAGTCAGACGCTTAACCCACTGAGCCACGTAGGCACGCCTAGAGACTATTCTTTGTGTGAATTTCAGTCCTTTTAAATGTACAGAGGCTTGTTTTTGGCCTAATGAATGGTCTGTCTTAGAGGATGTTCCTGGTGTACCTGAGAAGGTGTGTTCTGCTGCTCTTATGGAGTGTTCTATAGATGCCTAGTTAGATCTAGTTTGTTTATATGTAATGTTATGTTTAATATTTTGAGGACCTGTCATTTTTTTCCTCCTAAAAAAGCAGCATGATTTTATAGTCTCCACCAGCAATTTATGAAATATCTAATTTTTCCGGGTCCTTGCTACCGCTCGCTATTCTAAGTTTTACTTCAGCTACTGTAAAGTAATTAGTGTAAAGTGGTTTTGATTTGCATTTCTACCCTTCTATTTCTCCATTGATTTTCTGCCTAGTCGTTCTATCCATTACTGAAAGTGAGATATTTAAGTCCCCATCTGTTACTGTTGGATTGTCTCTTTCTTCCTTCAGTTCTCTTAGTTTTTGCTTCAGGTCTTTAGTACTCTGTTGTTAGGTTCATATGTGTTTATAATTGTTATGTCTTCCTGGTAAATTTTATCATTATAAAATGAATTAATTTGCCTCTAGTAATAATTTTTTGGTCTTAAAGTCTATTTTATCTGTTTTTGCTACCATTTTCATCATGTATTATTCCCCTGGGCTATCATAATGAAGTACCCATACATGGGTGGCTCTAACATTAGAGATTTACTTTCTCATAATTCTGGAGGGTGAACTCTGAGGTCAAGGCGTGGTAAGGGTGGATTTCTTCTGAGGGCCATGAGGGAAAGATCTGTTTCAGGCCTTTCTTCTTGGCTTGTGGATGGTCATGTTTACCTGCGTTTTCACATCATCTTTTTTTGCACATCTGTGTCCAGTTTTTCTCTTCATATAAAAACATCAGTCATATAGGATTAGGGCACATCCTAGTGACCTCATTTTAACTTAACTGCCTCTTAAAAGACCCTGTCCCAGATATGGTCACATTCTTTTTTTTTTTTTTTTTTTCAAGATTTATTTATTTATTTATTTATTTGAGAGAGAAAGAGAGTGCAAGACAGAGCAATTGGGGGGAGGGGGAGGGAAGAGGGAGGGACAGAGAATCTTAGGCAGACTCTGTGACTGAATTATCCAGGCACTGCGCCAAATGTGATCACATTCTGAGGTACCAAGATTAGGACTTCAATGCATGAGTTTTTGAGGAGATGCTATTTAGCCTATGACACATGGTATATCTTCTTTCATCTTTTTAGTTTGACTTTGTGGTTTTGAATCTAAAGTATGTCTGTTCTAGACAGAATATAGTTGGATCAATTTTTTATGCATTCTGCCAGTCTCTGCTTTTTTTTGTCATTTTCTATTGTTTTTTATATACCTCATGTCTTTTTTGTTTCTTTGTTCCTTCATTAATACCTTTTTTTGGTTAAATAGATATTTTCTAGTATACTATTGTAATTCCCTTAATATATTTGAAATATATATATTATTTTTTTCTTTGTTATTAGTGCTGCCCTAGGAATTACAATTAATATCTTAATCTGAAACAATCTATTTTGGATTAATACCAACTTAACTTGAAATTATATAAAAACTTTGCTCTAATATAGCTTTGTTTCCTTCCCTCTTCTTTGCACTATTGTTGTCATACATATTACATCTTTATATATTGTACGCTCATCAACACAGATTTACCACTATAGGCTCTATTCAGTTCTCTTTTAAATCAGGTGGGAGAAGAAAGATTTATAGACAAAATATATTTATACTATCTTTTATGCTTACTTGGTTTAGCTATCTCTACTCTTTATATCTTTGTGTGGATTTGTGTTACTATCTAGGGGTGGTTTTTTTTTTTTTTCATTTCTGTCTGCAGGACTCACTTTTATATTTCTTGTGGGGCAGGTTTGCTAGCAACAAATTATTTCCTTTTTTTTTTTTTGTTTATCTAGGAATGTCTTAATTACTCCTTTATTTTTGAAAGATAGCTTTGCCAGAAATAGAATTCTTGGTTGACATTCTCCCTACCCATAGCACGTTGAATATGTTATCCTGTGGCATCTGTGATTTTTATTGAGAAATGAATTAAGAAATCTTGCTACTTTCAAGATTCTTTGTTTCCATCTTTTGACAGTTTGTTTCTGATGTTTCTAGATTTGGATGTCTTTGGATGCTGTTTGGCTTTCATTGAGCTTCTTGGATGTGTAGATGAATGTTTTCCATCAAATTTGGGAAGCTTTTGGCCATTGCTTTTTCAAATATTTATTCTTCCACTGTATTCTTTCCTCTCCTCTGGACTCCACTCTTGTAGTCATTCTTACACTTTAATTTTTCAGACAGGGTTCTTTTGAGTCTTTGTACATAATTATAGTAGCTGATTTAAAGTCTTTAGAAAGTATAACACTGGGACTTCTTCAGAGAGTTTCTATTGACTTTATTTTTAACCTGTGCACGGCCATACTTTCCTGTTTCTTTTTTTGAAAAGAATTTTCAAAAAAAATTTTGTTGTCGTTGAAAACTGGATATTTTAAAGAATAGAATGTAGAAACTATGGAGTTTGAATTTCTCCTGTTCCCGAGGGTTCGTTGTTTGTTTAATGACTTTACCAAATGAATTCTGTAAAGTCTTTAGTCTTTGTCTTGTGTAGCCACTGAAGTCAGTGCCCAGTTAGCTTAGTGGTCATCCGCTGATTAGGCCAAAAATTTCTTTCTTGTCTTTTTTTTTTTTTTTTTTTTAAAGAGATAGAAGTTTATTGAATACACTGCAAGGGAACAGCAGGCAGGACAGCAAAGGAGAGACTGTTTGCCAGGTGGCAGTGATGGGGGGTGATAGTTAATAGGGGAAGTGAGGAGGTACGGGAATGTATGGAATTTTGCTTTTTTGGTACTTCTACCCAGTTGTAAGTAACACATTGGTTAGTTTGCGCTTATGGTTATTTTGAGGTGGGTCACCTAATGAGCCTGTTTGCATCCAGCCTGGTGGTCACTGTCGGCCCTTTTACCTTACTCAGGTTTCCATTGCTCAAGCCTGTTGCCTGAAAATGACCTCTACATTCACCCTGACAAGGACAGATTTTTGGCATTTGGGTGGAGGTCTCATCTTCAGTAGTTTCTCCTTGCTGGATGGAGGTGGGGGCAGGCTGTCCCTACCCAAACTTGTTGATCCATCAGGAATTCTGTGCAGTTATAGACCAGAGCATGGTATTATATTAGTGTACTGGTAGGTGATTTGAGTGAAATTCCTTGGTGGCCAGGTCCATGGGATTTAGAAGGAGGGAATCCTCTGATGGTATATTCTGGAATCCTTGTTGAATCATCATTTTTATATGGAATTGTTGGATTCACTCTAGACATGTAGGGATGTATTTTGCCTGTAGATCGAGATGGTGGCGGGATGCACAGGAACAAAGGTATAAAGGGGGTCCTGCAAGAAGCAAGGCAGCTGAGAGTCAGCTAGCATCAGGAAAGGGTCCCATCTGAGTTCAAAATGTGTGTGGATTTACCCTGGACAAGCTTCCACTGCCAAGTGTGTCATCACATTTTGGGAATGGAGGCCTCAGGGGGATAGAATGGGAGAGGAAAGGAAAGGAATCCTTAGCCCTCACAGGCATGGGCAGTCTGACCTGTTTGCCCTCAACCTTCAGACCACACTGGGGAGCCGACCTGGCCAGAGATCTTCAGTTGTCTGAGGAGTAAGTAGTAGGGTTAGACTGCTGAAGGTTGTCAGAGAATTTCTTAATTGCCTTGAGCCATTATATCTGTTAGCTTTTTCTTTGTGTGTGTTGGGGCAGAGCTCATAACTCTACTTTAGCCTTCACTTCATGTTTGTGCAGAACCTAAATTTCGGTTGTGACTGAAAGATTAGGCCTTCTCAGCTCTTTCTTGTTCATGCACATGGCCTTGCACATGCATGTGGCCTTCCAGATTCTCAGGGAATATGTTGGAGCTTTTCAGTATTCCCTATGGACATCTCTTTACCCTGTGTTTCTTTTTAAGTTTTTGGGTAGCCTCTTGTTTGCTCCAATCGGTATTGCCACCTTAGCTAGCTGTGATGTTAAACAATTATTGCTGATTGTTTTTCACAAATGTCCTCAGGATAGGGCTTTTTGTACTGAGTAAGCTCTGAGGCAAGTCAAATTAAAGCAACCCAGAAAATGGGGCTTTTCTAGGGCACTGCCAGACAGGTTAAATAGTGACAGTTTTCTGGTGATGGGGCTTTTTTCATAAACTCATTCTGCTTACTTCTGTAGCTTCTAGGTTGCTGGTATTCTCAGCTACCTGTAGGCTGTTGGTTTTCAAGGTTGCCGCAGAGCTGGTTGAGATGGGTGGAATTGTGGCAAATTAAGACATCATAAAGCTTACTGTTCTTACTTAAATTCAGTCATTTTTTTTGAATACTCATTCATCAGTTGTTCCAAGGCTTTGCTTAATTTCCAGGTTCTGAAAAGTTGATCTTGAGAATTTTTCCAGTGTGTTCATTTTGGAAGTTGTATCGATCAGAGTTCTCTAGAGAAGCAGACCTGTAGTGTGTGTGTGTGTGTGTGTGTGTGTGTGTGTGTGATATATATATATATATGATATAGGAATGCCAATAATTTAATGCAGTCCCCGTCTGAAGGCCCAAGAACTAATAGCACTAATAGCACTAATGTTCAGGGGCAGGAGTAGGTGGACGTTTCAGCTGAAGCAGATTGGATGATGGATTGGGTCAGTTGATGCCCACTCTAATTGGTGAGGTGATCTTCATTTGCTCTTTGTTTGAGTGCTAATTTTTCTGGAAACACCAGAAATGATGTTTTACTAGATTATCTGGGCATCCCTTAGTCCATTCAAATTGACACGTAAAATTAATCATCAAAGAAGTACTACTTCCCTAAATATGTAATTTAAATTTTTCTAATAGCCACAATAAAAAAGTAAAAAGAAACCAATGAAATTAATTTTAATTATATTAATTATCATTAATTTCAAAATTAATTATAATTTTAATTATATATTTCATTTAACAAAACATACCCAAGATATTTTTTTAAATTTTTTTCCCAAGATATTTTTATTTCAAATGTAAAATTGATATAAAATTAAGAAGGAGATATTTTACTTTTTTTTCTGTACTAAGTCTTTCACATTTGATATGTGCTTTATACTTACAGCACATCTTAATTTGGAATATCCTCATCAAGGGCTCAATGGTCACATGTGGCGAGTGGCTTTTGCAATGGGCAGAACAGTCTTAGAATGCAGGAGAATGGGTAGATGTGTTGAAATTCTAGTATTAGAAATTCTAGTAAAAGAAATCCTTGCCCACTTGTGTTGAAAGGAAAAACTATTATTTAACCATCTGCTCCTTCACTGTTACTGTCTGTGGTAGACTGGAGAATGGCCTTGAGAGATGTCAATGTCCTTATTCCCAGAACCTGTGAATATTTTACCTTACATGGTAAAAGGAACGTTGTGGATGTGATGAAGCTAGGAGTTTGAGATGGGGAGATTATCCTTTGTACTTACAAAGGTCCTTATAAGAGGGAGGCAGGAAGATCAGAGTCAGTAGTTTGAGATACAACAGTGATAGCGGGAAGGTAGAGTGGTGTGAGGAAAGAGACCACACGCATAAGGAATGTAGATGGCCTCTGGAAGCTCTGAGGGGAAAGGAAATAGATTCTCACCAGAGAGCCTCCAGAAAGAACCAGCCTTGTTTGCCCAGTGACAGTGATTTTAGACTTCTGACCTCCAGGACTGTAAGATAACAAGTTTGTGTTGTTTTGAGCCCTTTGGGGTCATCTGTAACAGCAGCAATAGGAAATTAATTCACTACCTTAGCAGGCACAAGTGGCTGTGGCAGAAAGTGGCAGAAAGTTTGTTTTTTATATAAATTTTTGTTGATATTAAAGAATTTATGTTCTGTGCAAGCTAAAGTCCATATCAATTTTGATTCAAGCTTTGCATCACCGATTAAGGCACTCATTTTTGGTTTCAGTAATTTTATATTTTAGATGAATTTTCACAAGGGCAGAGGACTTAAAAAAACATTGCTGAGAGACAATTGCCAGAAATTTCAGGGTAGCTCTGGAATCCATATATTTATCTCTAAAATTCCAGGAACACTGTGTCCTCTTGGTGGGATAGTTTGTTTTCAGTTCAATCAATTCTTTGTAAAACTGAACCACACTTACAGGATAGAAGATAATACAAATCCATTCTGAGGTTTTCTCTAAAGGAAGCTGCAAAAACTTAAAGCATGATTTAAAATCATGTAAATCATCGAGTCTTTTCTGAAATGATGACTTCCTTTCCACCAAATAGTTCTGTAATTCTTTATGTTTTGATTTTATTGAACTCAAGCCAGGCCACAATAGTAAAATGAGTACATTACCCCTTTGTGTTCTGTTCAATCTGTAGGCCCAGTTTGAGTCTGAAATTTGCACTTCTTTGGGTAGAAATATGTTTTCTAAATTCTATGACTGTAGTTTTCCACTGTATTTGGATATATTGTCTCAAGTTTAATTAAATATTAAATTCTGTACCAATGTCAGAGAAATAAAATGATTTCTTGGGTCAAATCTTTTTTCTGTGATTGAAAAGACTTGACAGATGCACTTGTTTTTCCCTCAGTGGCTTACAAGATACTACATTATTAAACTTGAGACAACATTTTTTTCTGAACATGCATTTCTTTTGTTGAAAGTGCAGAAAAGTCCTGTGCTCACTCTATTATGATCATTGGGAAGAAACACGGAAGACATCTGTCTCTCTTTTCTATATATCCCTTGTATATTTCAATCATTATGCAATTGAGATTTTCACATACACTTCTAAAACGCAACTTTTTGCCTAAAATAACAAAGAACTACTTACAAATCTAATTATTTGGTCAAGTATATTTCCCAGTTACCAGCTAAGCCAGATTTTTAAATTCTTTCATTTTTAAAATGCCATGATTGATAACACGCCTATGGGTATAAATATGATTAAAAAGACAAATATGTGAACTCTGGTCACCAGTATGTGAGAAGTGGAGTCTGACTTGAGGTTCATGTCTGTGGTCCCTGGAATGTCCCTCTCTCCAGCTGGTTTCCTTTAAGTCAAGGGTTCAGGATGAAGAAGAGTTCCCATACTCCTAGAGACTGTAAGTCACACTGTCAGCTGCTGATTTTCAGCTAATCCACATTGTCATTGCCTAAAGTTGTGTTCAATTTACCTTACAGTCAGAAAACTAAGGTTCTTTCTAAGCCACTCTATGTTCTTTTAGTTCTCCGTCTAGCTAAAGGTCCCATGGAAGCTTGTAGAGCAAAGACCTGAAGTACAGTGATGCCTATAACTAAACCCACAGGCCAGCCAAAAAAGTTCCATCAGGTATGACTTGAGTTTTGATTAAAGAATTACTTGGGGGCGGGGCATCTGGGTGGCTCAGTCCATTCAGCATCAGACTCTGGGTTTCCGCTCAGATCAGGATCCCAAGGTTATGAGATTGAGCCCTGTCTCAGGGCCCTGTACTCAGCACAGAGTCTGCTTGAGATGCTCTCCCTTTCCCTGTCCTTCCCCCTCTGTCCTTCTCCCTGCTCCTGTGTGCATTTGCTCCCTCTCTTTCTCAAATAAGTAAAATCTTTTTAAAAAAATTTATTTGGGGAAATTTTAATGGCACTTAATTTTAAGAGTATCAAGATGGCATATGGAAGAGATACACCTTGCAGGTTTACTCTAACACACACCTTCTTTTTAAAATTGTGGCCCACAGGTCTATTGCATCAGAGTCACCTGGGGTGCTGCTTCAAAATGCAGGTTCTTGGGCCACCTGGGTGGCTTAGTCAGTTAAGCATCAGCCTTCAGCTCAGGTCATGATCCCAGGGTCTTCAGATTGAGTCCCACACCTGGCTTCTTGCTCAGTGGGGAGCCTGCTTTTCCCTCTGCCTGCCATTCCCCCTGCTTGTGTGCGCCCTCTCTGTCTCTCTCTCTCCCTCTGACAAAAAATGAATAAAATCTGAGTTCTGCCCCAGCGTGAGGCCTGGGAAGAATCTGTTTGGGTTTTTTTGTTTGTTTGTTTTTTAATCTCCCCGGAACCATGACACAGCCATTAGAATGGCCAAAATCCAGAACACTGACAATGCCAAATGCTGGCAAGGATGTGGAGCAACAAGAACTCTCATTCATTGCTGGTGGGAACGCAAAATGGTACAGCCATGCTGAAAGACAGCTTAGGAGCACCTGGGTGGCTCTCTTGGTTAAGTGTCCGATTCTTGATTTCAGCTCAGGTCATGATCTCAGGGTCATGAGATCGAGCCCCACACTGGGCTCCACGCTCAGTGCAGAGTCTGCTTGAGATTCTCTCCCTCTGGCCCTCTCCCCTACTCACGTTCTCACTCTCTAAAATAAATAAATAAAATCTAAAAAAAGACAGCTTAGGGGTGCCTGGGTGGCTCAGTTATTAAGCAGCTGCCTTTGGGTCAGGTCATGATCCAAGGGTCCTGGGATGAAGTCCCTGCATGAGACTCCTTTCTCAGTGGGGAGCCTGCTTCTCCCTCTCTTACTCCCCGTTTGTGTTCCCTCTCTCGCTGTCTCTCTCTCCCTGTCAAATAAATAAATAAAATCTTAAATTTTTTTAAAAATAATGAGTAAAAATTAAAATAAAAAAAGAAGAAATTCACTAATGAATTTTTCTTGAATGTCTTCCAGGGACATATATAATCATTTTGTCTTAGGATATAACCAGCTATGTAATATTATGGTTTTCGATGACAACTAAACCTTAGAATTCAGTTAAGTCATATGGTAAACATTCCTGGTGTGAGAATTTTTATAAAAAATAACTCCCTGTCTATGTAGGTCTTTTGATAAATTTTGCTTTATTTGATGCTTGCTCAGCTCCTGTCCCTACACCTCTGTCTCTCTTCCACCACCTTGTGCTAAATCTGCCTCACTTTGGAGGTCCACAGTGCAGGTCCTGCTGATGGCGGGCTCACCACAATTTGCGTTGCTCTTTGGAGTGGATGTTTCAGCCCTCGTCACTGACTGCTTTTTTGAATTCCATTAGCCACGAATTGAAAAGTTTTATTAAGAAGCACTGAAGTACTCTCTATGGTGACAGTATTGTAATGTCACTGAGTGACAGAGGCTATTAATAAATAGTTCAAATGATTTCTTGAGGAAAATGAAGTACTCTATTAAATTACCAGCAACTTATACTTATAAGTTTTCATTGCCTTATATAAATTACCAGCAACCTTTCTTATCCCTCAAGTTAATAGTTTGGGTTGTTCTTGTCAAAGTCATATTATGTTTAATTAAGAAATGAATGAGGGGAAATTTAATGTAAGGGTCATTTGGCAAAAGTTATGGTAAGTTAAAAGATAGGCATTACTCATGTAAGTTTCCTTTTTTGTGTTAAAATTTTGGATTAGTTATTGAAAAGATTATGGTAACCAGCAGAAGATGATGGACACGTGATTCACCTACCTTATCACTGGATGGCACTGTGGGCTCAGGAACTGCCCTAGAAATCCACTCTGGTGGTTGAAATCTTGTGCTCCCATCTTTCTGGAAAAGGCTTTTTATATGCATTTCTGTTTGTAATTGCACTTGTTTCCTGTTGCTAAATACATATTATAATTTATATTGTGTTTGTTAGGTAGAACATTTTAATCTGAATGCAAAATGTAATTTTTTTTCCTTATAAGGTAAAAATCTCAGTTCTATTTTTTTTAGAACTTAATTTTAAACTCATTGTTGAATTAACTTCTCTCCATCTGGGAACCTTCCTATTTAGACTATGAAGTAGTGGTTAGGAGCATGGACTCTCCAGCCAGAGTGCTGAGATTTGACTCCTCAGTGTGCTACTGAGTCGCTAAGGCCTTGGGCAGGTCATAAAATGGCTCTCAGCCTCAGTGTTCTCATTCAGGAGATGGACTAACAACAGTGTTTGCCTCCTGAGGTAGCTTCGAAGATTAAAATGCATTAGTGTATGTCAAGTGCTTATTGCAGAGCCTGTTACATAGGAGGCACTAAATAAATATTAACTTTTATTATTATATTACCAGCATTGCCATTGTCCTTACCTTAGTTTTCCTGTTTTGTTTCCTTTTCTCGACCCCTCTTGGGCACACTCTCACCTTATCACTGCCTTCCTTAACTTTGCATGTCCTGACGTAGGAGCATATCGGTTGCAGCAGAGACTGATATTTTACCCAGAGCCTTTACTTTTGATCAAGTCTTGCAGTTAATTAGACTATAAACGTTAAAAAGTAAAAGTCATACTTTGCTACTGCCTTTTTTTTTTTTTTTTTTTTACACGTTAGGGAATGTGCATGCTTCAATGCCTCAACCAAAATTAAACTAAAAACACTGATGACATATTGCTTATTGTCGTTATGCAGGTGAGACCCGTGGAGGCTGGATGGAGCTTAAGCTGGGCAGAGGGCTGAGATCACTTCTTCTAAGTCCTTACCAGTTAGCTGCAGTATAAACCTGAGAATTTTGAGTAGAAATACTCGGGCTCACCTAGAGTTCTTTTACTGAAAGAACTCAGTACACCTGAAACTAGTATAACACTGCATGTTAACTATACTGGAATTAAAAAAAAAAAAGACTCCGTTAATCTTGTGGTAACTGAGGCCCAGGCCTTTAGCATTAAATCAGTGAAAGTCAATATACTGAAACAAACCTTGACATAAATTAGTGGAGCTAGTACAAATTACTGAATATAGGTAAAATTTGTGCTCTTTTTGTTACTGTTTTGCTTTGTTTTTGTTTTTGGCACTATCAACAAACTCCTTTTAAGTATAGCTGGATCATTTCCTGAGCTTGCTTTCTCATGTATCCTGGAGAATGTCCCACATGATGTAGAAAATCAGAAGCAAAATGTTTTTCACAGCAATCAATAATAGTATTTGGATTCTACCCCAGCTCAAAATTTATATTAAGAGCAATCTGTTGCTTTCCATCTTCTTTTTTATTTTATCTTGGTCCCTTTCTCTCATGTTACCTCAAAACACGCTTATGTCCTTTCTTTGCTCTTCCCCTCTGCCCCTCCCACCTTTCCTCCCTTTCTATTTCTTTCCTTTCTTCCTGTTGCTTTACATAATATCCTTGATTTGTTGTTACAGTAAAATTGAGCTTATTATAATTTTGGGGCTAGGATAGAAGTCCAAATACTTGCTATTTTTGGGCATCTCAAAAAAAAAAAAGAAAAAAGAAAAGGCCTGTGATTATGCTAGAGTAGGTCTGAGACTGAAAACAAGTTTAGTGGGAGGTAGCAAAGAAGAGATCGAATTTTAAAAGTGGTGCATTGAGGTGAGACTCCTGACAGATGCCCACATTGCCCCTTCCTTATGTTGGTGGTGATTATTGCTAGGACAGTATCCAGAAATACAAAACCCATCAGTGGGAACTGTTTTAGGAACTTCCACTGGTCTGTGTTCTTTCCCAAATTTTGTCCTCTGTCTTTGTTCTTGGGACTGTGGTAGTGGTTTCTGGAAAATGCTTTTCTTCTGGTGGGTAAGACTCTGATGTTCATGCCCCAAGGGAAAGGAGGGATAAATGAAAGCATTATTGTCTTTGGCAGCACAGACCTATGTATTAGGGCAGGCTAAGCAACAGTCATCTGTGTGTGAACCCACATAATGTGACATGAAAGGGAGTTTTCCTGACCACTATCATATCTGATTTCATGTTCAGACATTCTTATCGAGAGTCATTTAATCAGAGGTTTGTCTTGTGTCAGATTTTTTCTGCCCAGGTTTTCAAAGTTTCTGTCAAATAGTCATTTGTCTGCAGACAAACCGAAAGGCTTCATAGTTCTGTGAAGCAATGATGATCTTTTCCCCCTAGAAATAAAAATTCTCAGTTTTTCATTTTTTGTTTCTTAGGAGTATACAACTAAACAATACTCTTATTATTTCAAAACTATCTATTTTTGCTAACTGTTCCACTTATGACTTGAAAATCATCACAGTGTTCTTGTTTGCCTAAACAACACCGTGATTAGAAAAGGGAGAAAAAGGAATCTAAAGATGGTATTTCAGTTTGTCCAACAGTATTCAATTTGAGCCTGGTCTTTGTTTTTAATTATCAAGTAAGCATAGTGGCTTAGGTTTTTTAAATTTTTTTTTCCCTTTGTTATCATCTAAGTGGTTTTTTTTTTTCCAATCTGAGAATTATATTGAAAAGAGAATGACTGTAACCCAGGAGTTGCAAAGTTAAATACTAAAATACACCAGACAGGCCATTAATATGAGTGAACTGAGCCAGACAAACAGTAGGGAATGGTGGTGGAGATGCGCTAAGGAAAACATCCTCACCGCTCACCCCAGCATTTACTGCCATGTGAGATTGTGGTCCCAAATGCTGCGGGGCCAGCGTAAGCCAATTTTACCATACCACCGCCCAGTGTGGCCAGATTTCCAATTTTTTGAAGTAAGAAATTTGAATTTTTATATAAAACTTTTCAATTTTGGAAATACTACATAGCCCAAACAGAATATAGTCGTGAACTGAATCATGGTCATGAACTGCCAGTTTGCAACCCCTGGAGGTAAATCGCTGGTAACTTGTCTTAAAAATCTTATTGGAAATCATTTTTTTGCAACTTTATGGTCTAACTGCAGATTTAATCAATGGTTTGATTCAAACATTGATTTTTAAAAAAATTTAATTCAGGTATAATTAAAATACAGTGTTATATTCATTTCAGGTGAAAATGTTGATTTTTAATCAGCGGTTCCACTGGTATTTTTCTGAATCAGCAGTGTTTTATTTTTAATTTTTTCAATTTTAATTTAATTTTTTTTTTTTACCTTAAAACAAGAGAAGTTTATTCTCTTACAGTTCTGGAGACCAACTAAAATCCCGGTGTCAGCAGGGTCATGCTTTCTGGTAGAATCTTTCCTTGACTCTCCCCAGCTTCTGGTGGTAGCCAGTAATCCTTGGGGTTTAGGTAACAACCCCAATTCCAACCAAGGAATTGACTTGTAGATTTTTAAAAAAATTTTCAAAAAATTATGTTCAGTTGTTCAGTTAGCCACTGTATAGCACATAATTAGTTTTTGATGTGGTGTTCAATGACTCATTAGATAAGTATAATACCTAGTGCTCATCACTGCATAACTTCCTCAATATAACCTCCTCAATACCCATCACCCTATTACCCCCTCCCCCCACCCTCCTCCCCTCTGAAACCCTCAGATTGGTTCCCGGGGTCCATAGTCTCTCATGGTTCATCTCCCTCTCTGATTTCTCCCCCTTTGGATTTCCCTCCCTTCCCCTATGGTCCTCCTGAACCAAGAGTATTTTAATGTGTGTTTGATATTTATAAAACTTAAAAAGGTTTGCAGTTCAGAAATTTCTTTTCATTAATAAAAACAATCAATATACTTGGAATTTCTAAAGCTGACTAACCTGTCTTGCCATCTGTGGGAATTGTTTTTCCTAGATGGATTATTTGTATCCATGAATGATGGAAAGCACCCATCTAATTCATAGAAATTACTAAATTGTTATATAGTAAAACCCCATGTTAGCTGTTTGGTCTGTATTTGCTTGGATAACAGGTTTTTTTAAAGGGTAATTTTTCATGATTCTTCCTTTTGAGTATTTCCAAAGTGCTTTTACAATGTTATTCTGAAATCATACAAACAAGAGCTGTGAGAAAGTTGGTTATGTTTTGCAAACTTGAGTCAGGGTTCAGAACTTTGATGTGAGGAGCTAAGCTGAGACTGAGACTCAGGATCCAAATTTCTTTCCATGAGACTGCTGAGGATGTCAGAAAGATTCAAAGACTCTGCCCTCTTCAGAACTGTCTGGCCCTCCAATTGTGGTTAAGGAGTAGGTGGAGGATGTGGCTAAGAGAATGGTCATTGTCTGATGAATATGAGAATTGACACAACAAAGCAGAGTGGCTCCTTAAGGGTTCTATCATATTACAGTCTTTCAGCATATAAAAACAGATTTGTGGATATGTTAGAATGCAGATCATATGCAAATTCCCCAAATGAGGGGCATATGAGAATATGGATATATGATACAGCGTATCATCAAAGGCTGATTATGTCGGTGTACCTTTGAGATTTCTTAGAGGTGATGTTGAAAAGTCCAAACACGTCCACGATTGGCAGCTTAGATCTTAAAACCCATCCAGCCTGTGCCACGAGGCCTGTTGTTGATGAGTTCTGACTGTGATGTAAGTTAGCGAAACTCTGAAATCATTTTCCTTGGTTTTGCTCTCTGGTGAGATGTTAGTAAGAACAGAGATGAGATTGTGTTCGTATAAGTGGCGGTGTATTCTCATTGTTTTCTGTTCCCGGCGAGTGACTCTCAAATTTGTGAAGATGGCTATAACATGGCAGTTGGATTTGCCAAAAGCTTTTTGTGTATTGGTGGCAGGAGGGGGCAGGAAAGTGTGAAAAGAATGTGCTTATTATCCAAAGCCGACTTCGAGACCAGTCCCCGAGGCCTGCTTCCTGTCAGATTGCTGCCTCCGAAGTCCTCCCGAGGCTTTACCTGTTTAACGGATCTTCTCACTAGATTCTGTGTTCCATGAGGGCAGAGAATCCGTCTCTCTCACCACTGTGTTTCCAGCACTAGCCCGCTGCCTGCAACATAGTCACTCAAGAAATATTTGCCGAGTGAAGCAATGAAATGGAAATACAAGATTAAAGTTTTTAAGTAAAACCGAATTAGTATATAAAATTATCGAATGTGTTTTTTCTCTCTGGGTGTCCTTAGAGTTGTTTTTTTTTTTTAATCACCGAGTTGGTTTTGGCAGGCCTTGGCACTGTGTACCTGTACTCATTGCATGAATTTTTGCTTGAAGTGTAATGACATAACACATATTTTACCTGCTGAATCATTTGGTCACTGACATGATTTCTTGTCCTAATTCACACCGGGCTTTGCGCCTTTCCCTTGAGCTCCCATGAGGACGCTTTAAGAAGAGTCACCGCTAAAGAACTTAATCAGGTGCGGCATGCTGTTGAGTCTGTTATTCTGGGAACTGTTCCACAGAAGCTCGGGAGAGCAGTGCCACGCGACAGGGCCAGACAAAAATCATCATCTGAATCACCTTTCCAGTCTTGGATTTTAATCAGTGAGATCGATCAGATGTAGGCAGAGTGTGCAAATTCATTTTTGTTCTCATGTCCGAGCTTGGTTGATAAATTGTTGTTGTTGTATGCAGGGTTGTTTTGTAGAGCTCTGTGACTTAAAGGTTTTAGGAAAGTGACTCAATTAGAAAATCCTTCTCCCATGAACTTGGGGGAAATGCCTGAAATTCCACTAAGAGAGATTCATTCCTTTGGCTCTAAGTCTTTTGTGTCTTCATTAATTTTCTATTAAAGTCTATATGCCCTGGAAAAGGTAACCTCATGCACAGTCTTCGCTTGACACCATTTTTGGTAATTTGGCTCACATTCCCGCTATTGTTCTCTTTCCTCTTTTTACTGCCAAACTTAATATATTATCTGTATTTGAGTTTCTGCTTTCTACCCACTTTTCTTAATCCTGTGCGTTATGATACCCACTCCAGTCACTCTTCCAA
>CM052887.1:9847249-9882241 GCA_028534135.1 Potos flavus | reverse complement strand
GAAGTGTCTGTTCATGTCTTCTGCCCATTTTTGGACGTGATTATCTGCTTTTTGAGAGTTGAGTTTGAGGAGTTCTTTATAGATCTTAGATATCAGACCTTTGTCTGTAGTGTCATTTGCGAATATCTTCTCCCATTCCGTGGGATGCCTGTTTGTTTTGTTGACTGTTTCCTTTGCTGTGCAAAGCTTTTTATCTTGATGAAGTCCCAAAAGTTCATTTTCGCTTTTGTTTCCTTTGCCTTCGGAGACATGTCCTGAAAGAAGTTGCTGTGGCTTATGTCGAAGAGGTTACTGCCTATGTTCTCCTCTAGGATTTTGATAGATTCCTGCCTCACATTGAGGTCTTTTATCCATTTCGAGTTTATCTTTGTGTATGGTGTAAGAGAATGGTCAAGTTTCATTTTTCTACATATAGCTGTCCAATTTTCCCAGCACCATTTGTTGAAGAGATTGTCTTTTTTTCCACTGGATATTTTTTCCTACTTTGTCAAAGATTGTTTGACCATAGAGTTGCACGTCCATATCTGGGCTCTCTACTCTGTTCCACTGGTTTATGTGTCTGTTTTTTGTGCCAATATCATGCTGTCTTGGTGATCACCACTTTGTAGTAAAGTTTGAAATCAGGCAATGTGATGCCCCCAGCTTTGTTTTTCTTTTTTAACATTTCCTTAGCAATTCGGGGTCTTTTCTGGTTCCAAACAAATTTTGAGATTGTTTGTTCCAGCTCTTTGAAAAATGCCAGTGGAATTTGATCGGAATGGCACTGAAAGTATAGATTGCTCTGGGCAGTATAGACATTTTAACAATGTTTATTCTTCTGATCCATGAGCATGGAATGCTTTTCCACCTTTTTGTGTCTTCTTCAATTTCTTTCATGAGTGTTGTGTAGTTCCTCAAGTACAGATCCTTTACTTCTTTGGGTAGATTTATTCCCAGGTATCTTATAGTTCTTGGTGCTACTGTAAACAGAATTGATTCTCTAATTTCCCTTTCCATATTTTCATTGTTAGTCTATAGTAGATTCCATATACTTTAGATTCCTTACAGTTCTACTTTTTTTGTCCCCTCCTTGGTTGACTCCAGTGCTGTGCCCTTGTCCTCTGCTTTTCCTCTCAGTACCCAGCGTAGTCATCTACTTTGATGGCTTCAGCCTTGTATTAATTCTCTATTGCCACATAGTAAATTAACACGAATGTGGCTTGAAATAACACAAAGTTATCATCTCAAAGTTTCTGTGGGTGAAGAGTCCAGGAAAGGCTGGATCATGTGCTCAGGTCTTAAAAGCCTACAGTCAAGGTGTCTGCGGGTCTGCAGATCTCACTTGGGCCTCACTGCAGATCTCACTTCCAGACCCGTTCAGGTTGTTGGCAGAATATAGTTCCTGTGGCTGTAGGGCTCATGCAGGCTGTGTCATCAAGGCCAGTGGCAGCATGTCTCCCTGAGCTTCACTTTAATTAATTAATTAGCTTTAAGTTTTTATTTAAATTCCAGCTAGTTAACATACAGTATAATATTACTTTCAGGTGTACAGTATAGTGATTCAGCACTTTCAGACAACAGCTGGTACTCATCACAAGTGGGCTCCTTAATCCCCATCACCTATTTCTCCCATCCCCCACCGACCTCCCTTCTGGTAACCATCGGTCTGTTCTCTATAGTTAAGAGTCTGTTTCTTGGTTTGCCTCTCTCTTTCTCTTTTTCCCCTTTGCTCATTTGTTTTGTTTCTTAAATGCCACATATGAATGAAATCATACAGTATTTGTCTTTCTCTGACTGACTTATTTCACTTAGCATTACACTCTCTAGCTCCATCCATGTTATACAAATGGCAAGATTGCTTTCTTTTTTATGGCTGAGTAATATTCCACTGTGTGTGTGCACATGCGCCTGTGTGTGTGTGTGTGTGTGTGTACCACATTTTCTTTATCCATTCATCAGTTGATGGAACTTGGGCTGTTTCCATAATTTGACTATTGTCAATAATGCTGCTATAAACATCATGGTATGTGTATCCCTTTGAATTACTGTTTTTGTGTGTTCTTTGGGTAAATACTGAGTAGTCCAGTTGTAGGATGGAAACTTCCATACTGTTTTCCAGAGTGGCTGCACCAGTTTGCATTCCTACCAACAGTGGAAGAGAGTTCTCCTTTCTCCACATCCTCACCAACGTCACTTGTTGCTTGTGTTGTTGATATTCTGATGGGTGCGAGGTGATGTCTTGTAGTTCTGATTTGTATTTTCCTGATTATCAGTGATGTTGAGCATCTTTTCATGTCTGTTGGCCTCTGTCTTCTTTGGAAAAATGTCTCTTCATGTCTTTTGCCCATTTTTAAAATTGAATTTTTTGTCTTTTGGATGTTGAGTTTGATACGTTCTTATATGTTTTGGATCCTAAGCCTTTATCAGATACGTCATTTGCAAATATCTTCTCCCTTTCCATAGGTTGCCTTTTAGTTTTGTTGATTGTTTCCTTCGCTGTGCAGAAGCTTTTTATTTTGATGTAGGTCCAATAGGTTATTTTTTATTTTGTTTCCCTTGACTTGGGAGACATACCTAGAAAGCAGTTGTTGTAGCTGTTGTCAAAGAGGTCATTGCCTGTCTTCTCTAGGAATTTTATGATTTCAGGCCTCACATTTAGGGCTTTAATCCATTTTGAATTTATTTTTTGTGTGGTGTAAGAAAGTGGTCCACTTTCATTCTTTTGCATGTTGTTTCAGTTTTCCCAACACTATTATATGTTGAAGAGACTGTCTTTTTCCCATCGGATATTCTTTCCTGCCTTGTCCAAGATTAATTGTATAGTTGTGGGTTCATTTCTGGGTTTTCTATTCTGTTCCATTGATCTGTGTGTCTGTTTTTGTGCCAGCACCATCCTGTTTTGATCACCAGAGCTTTGTAATATAAGTTGAGCTCCAGAATTGTGATGCCTCCAGCTTTCCTTTTCTTTTCTTTTTTTTTTTCCTCTTCTTTTTAAAGGTTGTTATGGCTACTCAGGGTCTTTTGGGGTTCCATACAAATTTTAGGGTTGTTGTAGCTCCGTGAAAAATGCTGTTGATAATTTGATAAGGGATGCATTAAATCTGTATATTGCTTTGGATAGTATATACATTTTAACAATATTTGTTCTTCCAGTGTCTTTCCATTTCTTTGTGTCGTCTTCAGTTTCTTTCATCAGTGTTTTATTCTCAGAGTACAGGTCTTTCATCTCTTTGGTTAGGTTTATTTCTAGATATCTCATAGTTTTTGGTGCAATTGTAGATGAGATTGATACCTTAATTTCTCTTTCTTTTTTTTGAAGATTGTATTTATTTATTTGAGAGAGAGAGTGAGCGAGAAAGAGAGAGCATGAGCAGGGGGGAGGGGAAGAGGGAGAGGGAGAAGCAGATTCCCCTGCTGAGCCGAGAGCCTGATGAAGGGGCTCGATCCCAGGACCCTGGATCATGACCTGAGCGAGAGGCAGACACTTAACCGACTGAGCCACCCAGGTGTCCTAGACTCTATGGAACACTGAGGGAGATCAATCAAGTCAGTGGGAGTCAGCCTTTAGTCAACTTCTTGGTCTCTGCATTACCTCCTAGGACCTATCAGTACCCCTATTACAGACTCAACCTCCCCCCCCCGCCCCCGGCTAATTCTGACTTAAGGGAAAAGTTGTAATTTCATCTCTCCACCCATTCATAAGTCGTGAGCATCATCATATACTCATTTTAGCCCATGAGGTCTCGACTCCTACTAAAGATTCCCTTTTTCTTCCTGGGCCACTTTTGTCATTTTCCTTACCCTGAAGGTGAGGCCTTGGGCCTTGACATGGCTCTCTAGATGAGCCTCTCTGCTTATCCACTTGGTACATCGTAAGAGAATGAATGGACTTGATGTGTGTGACTCCAGTGAGCAGAGCTAGCATTTAGAGGGACAAAGAGGCAAATCCCAACCTGTTCTTCATATTCTATGAAGATGCCTTCTACTATTCTGCTTTCCTGTGGTGATTACATCTGAATTTTCTCTTTCTCACTTGAAATATTTCTTCATCGGGGGTGCTGGATGGCATACTCTAAGCATCTAATTCTTGGTTTTGGCTCAGGTTGTGATCTCAGGGTTGTGAGACTGAGCCCTGCATTGGGCTCTGCACTCAGTGTAGAGTCTGCTTAAGACTCTCTCCTGCTCCCTCTGCCTCGCCACACCCCCCGCCTCTCTAAAATAAATAAATTTTGAAAAAAAGATTCTTCTCCCAAATTAGAGGAAAACTGTGTCATTTATTCATTTTCAGGAGTTTAATAATTACTGAGGGCCTACAGTATCTCTTAGGCAGTGTTCCTTCTGTTGGAGAGAGACACAAACAAATCACATGAGTCCTTTCCCTCATGAAGCCTCCATCCTAATGGACAGAGAGCCAGAAGAGAAAATGACTGCAGCTGAGCCATTATTTAGGGTAGACTTCACTGAGAGATGATATTTTAAACCATAACCCCTTCACTCATACTTCCTTTCTTATCCTTGTCAATCTTGCTTAATCTTTCTTATCCTTGTCAATCTTGCTTAAGACTCCACACCTTCAATTATCCCTTTTGCTTGCATAATTAAATGCACTTCAGGGTTTTTTTTATCTTCCACAATAAAACCTTTATCTTACTGCTCAACATGTGTGAGCTGCTGTCCACTCTCTCTCCTTCCCTTCTCTTTTCCTTCTTTACACAAGCCTCAAAAGTACTTTTGTGACTCCTGTATTCTTTCATTCATTCCTTAGCTCCCTTTAATCTTGCTTTTGTTTTAACTGCTTTACTGATATTGCATCTTAATGATCACTTATAATCTCCTGTTCATCCAATCTAATGCCTGGTTTCAGTTTTTATTATTCATTCATTCATTCATTCATTCAAAAAGAACCAATATTTTCCATCTCTGCCGTGACTTTGCCTACAGTATTTCTTTCATGTGGAAGGCCCTTTTCCCTGTTTTTACATGACTATGTTCCCTTTATCAGCTCAAATGTCACTTTTTATCTCTACTTGATATTATTTTAAAAGTCTCTTGTGGGACTGATTATTTCTATTTTGAATTATAGATTTTAACTTTCTTGGGACAGAAAACCCTCTTTTATTGACTTTGGGATCTCCGACTGCACCTGACAGTGTGCTCTGCATTCACTAAGGGCTTATTAAATATTTGTGCTAAATGCATGAAGGAAGCAATAAACAAAAGCAACTTTCATTTCTCATAATTTCTTTTTAAAACTAGTGTTGCAGAACAATATATTACTTTATTCTAAAAACAGAAATTAAAAAAATATTTGAGTATAGTTGACATACAACATTACATTAGTTTCAGGTGTGCAGCAAGTGATTCAACTTCTCTGTACTTTTGCTGTGCTCAACACAAGTGTAGGTACCATCTGTCACCATACATCATTGACTATATTCCCTATGCTGTGCCTTCTATTCCTGTGACTTACTCATTCCATAACAGGGAGCTTGTATCTCCCACTCCTCTTCACCCATTTTGCCCATCCCCTCGTACCCCTTCCCTCTGGTGACCCTCGGTTTGTTTTCTGTATTTATTTTAGGTCTGATTCCGCTTTTTGTTTGCTTATTCATTTGTTTTTAAAAACAAATATTTTAAAGATTTATTTATTTATTTGAGAGAGAAGGAGAGAGAATGCGTGTGAGTGGGGGGCAGAGAGTAGAGGGAGAATCTCCAGCAGACTCCCCGCTGAATGCAGAGCCCAAGGTGGGGCTTGATCCCAGGACCCTGAGATCATGACCCTAGTGAAACCAAGAGTCGGACACTTAACTGATTGAGCCACCCAGGCACCCCAAATACAAATATTTTAAAGAATGAAGTTATTTAAAATGTAAAACCATATTTGAAGAAAACATTTGAAGTTGAAGACATCACAGAACTAAATAAGTAAACCAGGACATTAAACGTTAGTTTTCCATATTTCCACTTACTCATCACATTTTTTTCTTTTAGTCATTTATAACCACTTTTTGAGTGAAATAATTGACTGGGTCAGTGGTTAATGGTAAGAAATATGTTTGATGTATTATCCTAAGCATGCTTTTGAAGCTCTGTCTCTCTGTGTTGTCTGGTCTTACCTTCTGGCATTCGATATCCAGTTTCCTCATGTCTGATTTTGATTCAGATGGACTGGCAAAATTATTCTGAGTATAATGCAAATATTTTTTTCTTCTGAGTTCAGTACATAAAATAAACATCAATATGATTTGACTACCATTAATGGTAGTTCAGAGGAATGTGAAATGTGTATGTTTCATTAAGTTAAAAAATTGCCATGAAGAGAAGGATTTGATAACATGTTCTTCCTTTGCCAAACAAATAAAAGTAGAGATTTTAAAATTACATAACAGCTCTACTGGTTTTTTCAGTGTTTACAGGTAAAATGTTTATAAGTTGAAGTTTATTTCTAATTACATAGGAATAGAAGCCAAGACATAATTGCTGCAAAGCAGAAATCTTTGAATCTTAAGTATTATGTAATAATTAAGGTCACGCTTATCCGTAGAGGTTTACCTACTAGAAAAGGAGGTTTAATGACAGATTTTTCTTTACAAAGGTAAGACAGTCCCATAAAACTTGCCCAGGATCGTGGCCAGCTTAAAGAGGTAAACGTAGTATGAATAGGTAGAATTCTTTTTTTTTTAAAGATTTTATTTATTTATTTGACAGAGAGAGATCACAAGTAGGCAGAGAGGCAGGCAGAGAGAGAAGGGGAAGCAGGCTCCCTGCTGAGCAGAGAGCCTGATGCGGGGCTTGATCCCAGGACCCTGAGATCATGACCTGAGCCAAAGGCAGAGGCTTTAACCCACTGAGCCACCCAGGTGTCCCAATAGGTAGAATTCTTATTCTTTTTTCAATATGGGACAGCTGCAATACCTTCTCTATGCCTGCATGTCTTTCTTCCTTAGCCCTAATGATTCTGAAGGACTCTGTTTACTTGAAGCTGTGAGGGACAAAGTGTGGCGGATTAAATTGCATAGGAAGTTTTGACGTGTAAAGTAAGGGTGTCAGGATGAAAAAGATGTCAGGGTCTTAAAAGGTGTATTCTCTATGAATGCTGGGCGCTTCATTTCTTTTTAAATGTATTTTCCCCAGAAGATGTTTTATAGTTAGTGAATGAGTGACGTTGAGCAGAAGAATGGGAGAATTACTGATTCAGTTACTGATGCACTTTCTAAGCAGATATAGAGGACAACTGAGTGACTGGGTAGGGATTCCAGTCCACTTGAGTGATTTGGGGGCCCATGCAGGGAATGTAGACTGTGAAGCCAAGGATATGACGAAGGATGTAGGACGTGAAACCAGGCACTACGAGGGTGAGAGGGAGTGGGAGTCGAGACGTTGAATAGAGAGAGAGGAGGTGAGTTCGTGTAGGGATAGGTTGGAGAGTAGAGTGAGCTGCGTGTGAGTCAGTTTGGCCATTCAGCAGCTCACTATTTGATTTAGGTGAGACACCGAATCTCCCTAGGCTTAGTTTTCCCATCTGTAAAATAGAGGCTGTAATACCAACCTCATGCGAGATAATTCGGCTTCATTCATTGCTCCCTTTGTATTCCATGTACCAGCCGGCTGAACCAGTTCTTATAAATCAATGGCTTCCATATCCCAGATCCTCACCCAGGCCTGTAGTACCTACATGATCTGGCACCTGCATGTTTCCTTAACCTCGTCTTGTACTACTGCCTCTTCTCCTTACCATGTTCCAGTGACAATGACCTTCTTTCTGTTCTGAAATATGGTAAATTTTTGCTGCGATAAAGTCTCTTAATTGATGTTGTTGCCTAGAAACATTGCCCTAGATTTTTCACATGCTTTCTACAGATCTCAGGTTAGGTGTAACATCTTCCAAGAGGCTTTTATGAACCTGCTAGTCTAGAAAAGCCCTCTTATCATTTCTTGATATTTTCCTGTTTGTTTATGCCTGAATGTACCTTACCCTGGAGTGTGAGCTTCATGAGAGCACAACCATGTCTGTCTGGTTCATGGCTGTCTCCCCTGTGCCTCGAACAGTTCCAGGCACAAGGTAGGTGTGATATCGAGATTTTTGAATAAATGAATGAATGAACGAGGTGCTGGTTGACACTAAAATAAATAACATTTATAATATATAAATAAGATAAACATTCCCTTTCTTTACCTTATGATGCCTCTTCTTTTTATGCTTTTCTGTAAGACTGGAACAGGACATCTACAGATGAGCCTGGGGGCGCTTGGGTGGCTCAGTCGGTTGAGCCTCTGACTCAGTTTCAGCTCAGGTCATGATCGCAGGGTTGTGAGATCGAGCTCCACATCTGGCTCCATGCTCAGTGGGGAGTCTGCTTGAGATTCTCTTTCTCCCTCTCCTTCTGCCCTCCCCTCCCACCCCCCCCCACTTGCACTCTCTCTCTCTCAAATAAATAAATCTTAAAAACAAATAAAGATGAGCCTGAAGCATTTTGTAGTGCCACAAAAGGAAGTGCTAAAAACAAAAAAAACCTCATAGTGGTGCGGTGTGTGTCAGAGGGACACAAGCACCAACTGAAAGAGCTTCTAGTGGCCAAAATGGAATGATTTGAGCAACGAAATAAAGTAGTATTGGATTATAACCCAGAGTATAAAATAAACACCCATGGCTCGGTGCCGATATAAATAAATGATTGAATAAATGAATAGGGGAGAAGAGACAAAGTTCCTGGGCCGAATTCTAATAATTTATGGGGACAGTTCATTCTCAAGAAGGAGGAGCATACCTCCCCATCCTTAAGTGTGGGCTGTGCTTGGTGACTTCCTTCCAAAGAGTACAGTGTGGAAAGGGGGAAAAGAAAAAAGAATGATTTTGCAGTGAAGATAGCTGATAGCCACCACCTCAGGCAGGAGATCAAGGTCAACACCAACAGTGTTAAGTCCTATCCATAGTTTGTAACTTGGATATAATGTGATGAAAATGGCACTTTACTCTTGTGGGTTTTCTTCCCCAAATCCAAATGCCCCATAAATGGAAACCCATCACTTTCTAATTATGAGAAAAACATACCAAAAAATCCCCATCGAGGAACATTCCCCCAAAATATCTGATCTGTACTCCTCCAAACTGTCAAAGTCATCAGAAGGACGGAATGTATGCTAAACTGTTGCAGTCCAGAGTAGCCTAAGGAGGCAACAACTAAATATAATGTGATAGGTACCCTCGATCTGGGAACTGAAAAGAACATTAAAAACGAAGGAAATCTGAACATATGGACTTTAGTAATAAGGCATCAATGTTGGCTCTTTAATTGTAAAATACGGATCACACTGAGGTAAGATGTTAATAATAGGGGAGTTGGGATGAATAAGTCATGGGGACGAAAGGCGCAGTAGGGAATCCAGTGTGTCGTTCTGTAGTGGCGTTGTATGGCGGCAGATGGTAGCTACACTTGTGGTGAGCACAGCCTAAGTATAGAGAAGTTGAATTGCCAGGTGGCACACCTGAAATTAATGTAACGTTGTGTCAACTAAAATTTAAAAAATAAGTTAAAAATACAGCCAAGCCGAGAAAAAAATAAAAGTAATAGGGGAACCGGGTGTGGAGTATATGGGAACTCTTTACCATCTTGGTACGTTTTCTGTAAATCTACACCTGTTCTAAAATAAAAAGTTGGAAAAAATTGTAAACGTTTCCCCACATGGGACTATGTTCTTCTGTTATATTATTTGAAATGCCTACTTTGTCTGCTGTTACGTATGGATATTGTAGTTTATTTAACTTACCCCCCATTTGGGGGTATATCGGCGCTGGTAGTTTGTACTTGCATCATTGGGCATAGCTATGATTAGAGGAAAGGCTATTTTTGACATGGAGGCTTATCTTCTTTTGTTTTATCTTATTTCTGATTTCTTCTCTAATTTTCTTTCTCTGTATTTTCCTCTTAGAGAATGACTTTAAGTACTTTCTATATGCTGATGACTCCAGCCCAAATGATTGTCTGACAGACATCTCCAATTCAGCATAAACAAAGGTGGATTCTTATTTTCTTTCCCTTCACCTTGTTCCTCTCTCTGACTCCCTTATTTCTGTTGATGCCTTCAGAGCGCACCCAGATATTCAGGCAGAAATCTGTTCTGTCCATTCTGTCCCTAACACATATCTTAAACCCACTGATTTTTCTATTTCCACTGCCACCAACCTAGTCTGAGCTATTATCAGCTTATGCCTGGACCTTCACAATTTCCATAACTGGTCCCTTTTCTCCCTTGTGTCTATTCAGTCTGCTCTTTGGATTTAATGGTAATACAGTGGGAAGCTCTATGAGTTTTAGATAGAAGGATGATGTGCTATAATTCGTGATTTTAAAATGATCATGGTGAGGGGCACCTGGCCATCTCAGTCAGTGGAGCATGCAACTTTTGATCTTGGAGTTATAAATTCGAGCCCCACATTGGGTACAGGGATGACTTGAAAAAATAAAACGATCATTTTAGAAGGTGTGCAGAGAATGAGTCCTTACCCATGACCTGTAGGAGATGGCATGATCCGTCAACCTCTCCAATTTCATTTCCCATCTTGTTTTGTCATGCTTCAGTTACATTGGTGTGCTTTCAGACTTTTTTCCTTTTCTCTTTTTTATTTTCTTTCCTGTATGCCACTCTCTTGCCTTAGGGCTTTCACACATGTTATTCTTTTTGTTTTTAAACTTTTTCCCCAGGGCAGTTCCTGTAACTGTGTAGTTGTCGTCTCCACTATTCTCAAGTCCAAAGGGGGAAGGACTGCGTCTTTCCTTTTACTTTTGCATACCCAGTACCTAACACAATGCCTTCTACAAAGCAGCACCCCGTATTTGTTGAATAAAGAAACTAATAATTACTGTTTTCATTTGTGTATTAGAAACAAATTAGTGTAGAATCTCTACATTAGGTCCTGGGAGAACATATGAAGGGTTTGCAGTAACAGTTCTTACCCTGAAATAGTTCCAATTTAAAAGGAGGGATAGGATCAGCCATGAGTAATATTGGAGCATGGAGGAGGACACTGTAGTTGGAGTAAAGTTCTGCCATTAGCCAGCTGTGTGACCTCAGATAAGTTATTTCCATCTCTGTTTCTTTCTTTATCTATCTCTAATAGTAAGGGGTTTGGCTAGATTTTCCTGAGGTTTTGGTTCTCAGATCTGGTGTGCAGTGAATGATGCATTGGTTAAATTATTTTTTTCCCCGGGCTCCATCCCTGGAGGGTCTGATTCAGTAGGCCTGGGGTGAGATCCAGGAATTCTGTGGGTGATTATGATGCACAGCTAGGTTTAGGAACTGCTGATCTAGGTCTTCTTAGCTTGCCATCTTATAAGTGTAGTTGTAATACAGGGTAGACTATGAGGATGTAGCCCGAATAGGTAGGTTAAAGTGTTGTGTTTGTTCAGAGGCAGGGAAAATAGTTTTTTGCTTTGGTGATGAGGGGGACTTAATGGAAATGATGGTGTTGAAATGGGCTTTCAGGAGTGGTTGGAGAGATGGGCAGGTGCAGAAGCGAAGCATGATTGGTGTTCAGCCCAGCTCAGTTGGAGGCCAGAATATGTGCAAGGGAACGGGAGGGGAAAATCCACCAGTTATGATGTAATGGACCAGAGTTCGAGTGTTGTTTTCCCCACTTTACCCGTCATACTTGGTTGTCCTTTTGGAGATGAAAGATTCTATTATTGCAGCTCGATCCTCATTTGCTAGAAGTGAGACATGGGGTGGCAGACAGCATGGGGTTGCTTTGGGAAATAATTGGGTATATTCTTCCTCATGTCTTTTGGGGCTGTGCCCTTTGAGATCCCCTTTGACCATCCCATTGGTTTTCTGGTTAGACACACAGAATACCAGGACCCACTATGTTATCTAAAATAATAGTTTTGCTGTCAGAATGATTATTATTAAACCAAAGCTGGCCTTTTTGTTTAGATGAAACCATATAAAGGCAACATTCTGAGTAAATTATATAGCGTCCACATGATGAAATAATGAGCCTAAGTTTAGGGGATGAAAGTAATGATCTAATGTGATATTTAGAATGGATATACAGTATGTAGTTATTAACCTAAAAGTCACATCCTGCATTCTTTTGATTTGTGGAAAATTTGTCATTAATTGCCAGGAAGCCTGATTTTTCATACAGAATCACATCATAGCTGTTGACTTTCTTCCCCTTCTGCTGCCTTAAAATACTTCGTTGTAAATAGTAGATTACTCTCAGATTTTCAATGCCCCTTTTAAACACTGGCTTGCTAAGTTTAGCCCTGTTGCTCTCTCTTTTTTTTAAATAGAATTCTTTCCCTCCCAAATTTGCCTCTGAATACTGACAAATCACGCTTTGTTTTTGGGTGGCCATGGCTTAAAAATCTTATCTAACCTTCTGCCCAGTGGGAGCCTGCTGGTTCTGAAATGCTTTTTGTTTTCATGAGTTACCATTGTGTGGAGGAAATTGATAGGGCATCCCATTTAGAAACAGTCTATGAGATGAGTTTTGACTGTCTGTTCAAACTTACTCTGAATAGGCCTATTTTTATGAAATAGTTGTCAAAGATACAGCTTAGCAAGGTAGGGTCAGAAACACAGAAGTCAAAATTGAGAGGAAAGAAAGAGGTTGTGGACCAGAAATGAGGCAGTCAGGCTGATCTCCAGCCGAGAATCTAGCCCATACTTACTCCTGTCAACTATCTCAGATCAATCTAAGATTTACAGGTTAACCTGTGATCATCCAGTCAGTCTTTCTCTTTCTTCTTCTTCTTCTTCTTCTTCTTCTTCTTCTTCTTCTTCTTCTTCTTCTTCTTCTTCTTCTTCTTCTTCTTCTTCTTCTTCTTCTTCTTCTCCTCCTCCTCCTCCTCCTCCTCCTCCTCCTCCTCCTCCTCCTCCTCCTCCTTCTTCTTTTTTTTAAGATTTTATGTATTTATTTGAGAGAGAGAGAGAGAGCACACAAGTGGTGGGGGGGGCGCAGAGGGAAGGGAGAAGCAGACTCCCCACTGAGCAGGGAGGCCGATGTGGGGCTCGATCCCAGGACCTTGTGATCATCACCTGAGCCGAAGGCAGATGCTTAACCTACTGAGCCACCCAGACACCCCAGTCCACTACCTCTTGCAGCTATGCTAATTGCCTATCAGTTGGCTTTGAAATTAAAAAAGTAGAAATACCAAACCTCTTACAATTCTTTGCTATTACCTTTACTAATGTGACTCCTTGGCCGCAAGTAGCACTAGAATTTATTTGAAAGGAACAACCCCCACCCCCACTCCCAACAGAGGTAGATCAACGAAAAACCTTTCTTATAGAAAAACCTCAGACTTGAGAAAATTTCCCCAATTTCAAGAAGAGCTTTTATGGGAAAATGACTTCAGTTGCATCTCTGGTATCTGCCAGATTGTTAAGAAGAATAATAGTCAGAGGTGTAGACCTTAGAAGCAAATATAAGACCATTTACTATTTTGCAAATTGTGTTCTGTGTTCATACAACCCAGGGTGACATTGTGATATTGGAGGCCTGCTTCTGTTTCAATCAGAACGCTGGGGGTATTAACCTACTCACATACTAGGATTTCATGCATTATTTGGTTTGATACAGGAATTCTGCTTTAAAAAATAAAAGATTGAAAACTATCCATTTTGGTCAGATGCCCAAGATTTTATAGAGAATGTGTCTGAAGGTCAAAGTAGTTCAATTAAAATACCCAGTCGTACAACTACTTAGAGTTGACAGAAATGAAAAACCATGAAACTGGACTTCCCATCCAGTACATTTTTTACTACAAAATGTTGATTTGATTTTCCATTTTGAAAGACACAGAAGTGATCTGTGAAATGGCGATTAGCACGAGGCAGCCCCAGGCAGCCCTGGAATGCTCCATGGTTCAAATGCCCGAGACCAGATGGAGGTCCAGAAGTGGATGACTCAAAGTTTATTAGTTTTGCCACCTGGGCAGTACAGCCGAACCAGCTGCCATAAGGCAGTTCCAATTTCAACAGAGCAGTAAATGAACATAAAAGTGAGTGTAAATCCCAAGAATAAAGTAAAGGAGAATGTCTGCTGCTCTAAGGAGATTCGTGCAGGCTGAGCCCTATGGAGATAGGCTGTGTGGGAGGCAAGCTGCTGGGCCAGGTAGAAGCCAATCATAGGTTGCCTCCCCAAGCCCTGAAAAACCATCCCTGGAGTTGTTCCAGGAGCCAAACTCAGTTTGGGATGTTTAACTTGCTGGCTGGTGAGACTCCCCATCATATCTGATGATCTAGGATGGGAAAAATGAGCCCATGGTATATCATGATTATGTTATGAGGCCAGAAGCTTTTTTTCTGGAAACTATGGAAGGTTGTTATTAGGTTTGTTTTTCCATAGTTTGGGGCCCTTGGAGGCATGGGTATTCGTGGGAACATAAGCTCCTTGTGGCGGGTCACCGGGAATCAAGTTCATTCTCTTCCTGTTATCCTCATATGGAATTGGATGGTTGTAGGTTTTCAAGCGATGTGTATGAAATACTGCAGGAGTCAGAGGTTGACCTTAAGACTTTAGATGACCCCTTAATAGATCTAGGGCTTTGAAAACTGAAATAATTATAATAATGAGGGTATGGGGTTAGGACTAAGTTGAGGGAAGTAGAGCACTTTTTGTGTAAATGAGGATGATTCACTGAGGAACTTTCACAAGTCAAATAATTCGGAACCTGTGTGTCAATAAGAATGCTTTGGGCAGCTAGTAACAGAAAACTTGACTGAACTGACTTAAACAAAATAGAGGTTTATTATTGTTATTTTTGTCACAAAAAAGAGAAATTTAGAGGAATATGGCTCATGACTGGTTCAGCTGCTCAGTGATGACACAGGCTCTTTTTTTGTCATCTTGACAGAAAGTAAAAGGACGTGGAATGACGAGGGGAGAGGAACGTACCAGTTGCTGATGTATTTTGCTGTGGTCTTGACGCTAAAGGCTGGCCCAGGGTTTTATCTACTGGGTCGATCTCTGTCTTCAGGTGTTCTTTTCTGAGCGCCGAATGTTACTCATGCTTAGTCTCATGCAATAATGTAATACTGCTCTTCCTTTCTTTGTATAATGATGCCTGTATATTTGCTGATCTGCTTGGAGTTGCTTCACTCTCTCTTTTTTTGCAATGACATGAAGTGAATTCAAATGAGAACTTTCATAGTATAACCTTCTGCTTATGATTGTGGGTAAACTACTTTTTTTTTTTTCCTCCTGGCAGGTGGCATGTTTGACCCAGGTAGCTGCTAATTATCTTATTGGCCAAAAGGAAGCAAAACGTTGGGGCACGGCTCATGGCAGTATCGTTCCTTACCAGGTAGGACTGATACACACAACACAGGGTTGGGCTGCTCTGATCTTCAGTTTTGTATATGAGTTTGGGAGATTATTTCCCTTTTTAAGAAAAAAAGTCCTTTCAGGATATTCTGTTATAGATCTTTGTCTGACTATAACAAGGTCCTGTTGTTCATTTTAAATTCTGTGTTTTGCACATTTCTTCGTCAGAAGATTAGTAACAGGACACTTAAATGGATCAAAGGAACTTGCTGAAAGTGAGTGACTTTTGGCCTCGTGTGATGGTTTGTTTTTTTTTTCACCGCAAAGAAGCACTGATTATAGCCATTTTATAAAGCATGGTTTGTTCACCATGTCAATTATAAACCAAATGTTACCTACCCCAGCTGACAATAATATTCTCACAAGGTTGGAGTAAAATGAAAATTTGCATGTGACGGATCTTTATTTTCAGAGCAAAGCAGATGGTTCAGGAACTGCTGTTCTTTATTAAGTGTCTAAACTTGTCCTTAGAAATTCTTGACGTTGGCTAGTGTGAATGAATATGTGAAGGAACTGTGATCCTTCACGAATAAAAATGAGAACAAAAACTAACTCTCCTTCCAAATCCCTAACCTTTGTTTGACTCAGTTGTATTATTTCCCGCTGTATTTATCGATGTATTTATGTCTTCTGTCAGATGTTGGAGGTTTGAGAGTAGAGATGTCTTTTTCATCACTGTATCCTTTCTCGCATCCACCAGAAGCACATACCAGGCACCGTATTAATATCCATTGAATGAAGGAGTGAATTTTACTGTGGCCATTTCGGAACAAGTGCTCTTGATGGAACACATCAAAGCCAGCGTTTTTCATTTGCCGGCAAATCCATCAACACTGCTAATCATCCTTTTAGTCTTAAGAACATTATTTCCTTCAGCCAAATTAGTTTCTTTCCCATTTCTTTTAATACAAATTTGAGCAATTCAGTGACCCAATGTGAGTCTAGAATTTTTCTCTGTTTCTATTTATGGTCTCTTTACACGTGAGGCGTTACTGTGATTTCCTTGTAGAGCTGCCTTTTGACATAGTTACAGTTGTAGAACATTTTCCTTAGTGCCTGCTCTCTTTTCTTCAGCAGTGCTTTTATGACCAGCATTAGTGACATTTTGGTTCCCTACTTTTGAGCCCTTTGTGACTAACCTGTACACCTCCAGCCAGACCTACCACGCATCACGAAAGTGTCAATTTTGCACTTTTTAGAGATCATCAAGTTTAGCCTTCTCACTTCTCAGATAGGTAATTTGATACCTGAATTGAGTAGATGGATCCCAACTCTGATCTGACTCCTCGTTGAGTAATCTTTCAGATCCTGCTACCTTTGACAGGAGAGTGCTATGATTCCAGTGACTTCTTGTACTCCACCCCACCCCACACCCTCTCCGTCAAACCTAGTCCTAGCTAAAAGGTTGCATCAGCTAACTGATCCTCATCATTGACGATGAAGTTCCTCTCACAGGCATTTTAGCAGAGGGAAATGTTGGAACCCATAGGAATTCATCGCTAATGATGGAAGTCCAGTCTTCTGTTTTTGGTGTGTGGAGAAAATGTTTTTGACTTGGAAGGCTTTATAGGATAATTCCACATCACATCACATGGGAGGTGTTCACTATGTTCTGGTATAAGGTTTATAGTTTATTTTTTGTTTATTTATTTATTTTTTTAAAAATAATGTCTTTTAAAAGAGTTTGGTATAAACCTCTGCTGTCCCTCCTGAGTGTTTGCACTGAAAGCTCTGGCACCTTGGGTAGGCTCTCAATTATTTCACTGTGAGGTAGAAAGAAATTTAGAATCCTTGGCTTTTTATTATGGTAGGTAGAAGATACGGGAAACTCTGTGTATGTACGTGTGTGTGTGCGTGTGTGTATTCTGTAAAGACAGAGCTATACTTTTCCTGCTTGAATTGTCCCAGTCACATAAAGTGGATACTGTGCTTATTTGATCTAGTTGATTACAGCTTTATTATCTGTAAGAAATAAGAGAAGATCTACTAGGATCTTTCCTCAGGAACTCAGAGTTAATGTTTCCTCTTGGTGGAGGACTGGTTCGGCACTGTGATTAAGGAACAAATGCAAATTCAGCTTGAATGAAACTAGCATACTAAGATGGATCCTAGATATGCTTCTAGACCTTGGTCTGTTTTTAATTTTTAAAATAGATTTGGGAAATATTTTTATGGGTGAGTGCCAGGATAATTATAATTCAGTTTTCTATAATAATTATAGCTTTGCATCTAATTTGAGTTGTCTGAGTTTTGAGCTATAGGTCTATAATGGAAGACCCCGATGGTTTCAGGAATTAGGTACCCCACTCACTCTCCTTAATTCTTGTTGAACCCCATCTGAAAGATCACAGACCTTGAATGCATGAATATAAATTCCTGAAAAGTAGTGATTCTTTTTTTTTTTTTTTTTTTTAAAAGATTTTATTTATTTATTTGACAGAGGGAGATCACAAGTAGGCAGAGGCAGGCAGAGAGAGAGAGGGGGAAGCAGGCTCCCCGCCGAGCAAGAGAGCCCGATGCGGGGCTCGATCCCAGGACCCCGGGATCATGACCTGAGCCGAAGGCAGAGGCTTTAACCCACTGAGCCACCCAGGTGCCCCAGTAGTGATTCTTGATTTGTGTTTTATTTTATATACATGCAATTTTTAACTTCACAGGTTGATTATCCACTTGTGTTCTTTCCTCCCTATTATTTGCCAACTTTTTAAAAATGAGTAAGCTAAACAAAAGTAGACAGCATTGAGATAGTCATTTTGCTACTTGTTGAATATATTGGTGGATGCTTTTCAAATTTTTAGATTGATTTTAGAGTGGGAGTGGCATGGAGAGAGAGAGAGAACAAGGAGGGGGAGGGAGAGGGACAAGCTGACTCCATGTTGAGTGCGGAGCCCAACTTGGAGCTCACAACCCTGAGATCATGACCTGAGCTGAAATCAAGAGTTGGACACTTAACCAGCTGAGCCACCCAGATGCCCTGTGAGAATTCAGAGTTTTAAAAGATTGTATTTATTTATTTGACAGAGAGAGATCACGAGTAGGCAGAGAGGCAGGCAGAGAGAGAGAGGGGGAAACAGTCTCCCTGCTGAGCAGAGAGCCCGACGCGAGGCTCGATCCCAGGACCCTGAGATCATGACCTGAGCCGAAGGCAGAGGCTTTAACCCACTGAGCCACCCAGGCGCCCCGAGAATTCAGATTTTTAAAAAGAACTTGTAGATTTCAGTGCTTCCTTTGTTCCATTATCATTAGGCCTTGCCCCTGAGAAACACATAGCCTAAGGGATTAATAATTACATAATGTTCATGTTTATATATCTATATATATGATCTTATTTATTTAAGAGAGAGAGTACAAGCAGGGGAGAGGCAGAGGGAGAAGCAGACTCCCCACTGAGCAGGGAGCCCAATGTGGGGATCAGTCCCAGGACCCTGAGATCATGACCTGAGCCGAAGTCAGAGGCTTAACCGACTGGACCACCCAGGTGCCCTGAAATGTCTCTCAGCCATTCAAACAGTTATATTTATAATGACAGGAGGGTTGTGGGGGATGGGAGAGGAGAGTGCAGAGAAAGCAGTTGGCCGGTGTTCAAAAAGAATATGTTTTATTGTGTAACATAGTTATCAGTGGGGCCGATGTCCTTTACATATATGATTAACATCATAATCCCCCTAATTTCATAACCTGCGTTTATCCAAAACTCTCTCTCACATTTCTTCAACATCCCAGGAGCCTGTATTTGCATGTTCTCCTTTGCTTTGTGGGCTCATGATCCTCATAAAACCTCAGGCTCTCTCCAGTCTCATAGAAGATCCATTCACGAATAGACTCATGAAGCGAGGAGACTACACTGTATATTTTCAAGGAAACTGGGGAAGATTTTTATAGAAGAAACTTGTACAATCTCAGATAGGAGGCTTCACCTTTCTTAATCATACGCTTGTGCTGCTACTAGGGAGTTTCACTATCCTGAAGAGCATATGAATCTCCCCATCCTTTCTGTTCCTCCTCCTCTCCCTTTTTCTTTCCTGCTTCTCTTTGAGATCAATGAACTTCTCTACTCTTAAACAGAATCATTGTGCTTGCTAGTGCAAGCCCAGATCTTTGGGCTTCCACCTTTATCCTAAATGCTTAACAACATACTGCTTCTGTGTGCTAAGGAGCGTGCTGGCGTGTGGAACTAACGGAAGCCTGCTCAGCTCTCTCTGTGTTTCTGATAAGACGCTCTCTCTCCCAGTCTGTACTGCTTGCAGGAGGCCTTGGGGGAGCCCATGGGGTTCTGGGTGTTCTGTGTCAAACCACAGCTTCTTCGGCGACAGTGTCGCTCTCATGATCGGTATAAACTGCCAAAGAGACCAATCCAGAGGATGAGACAACTACAACTACCTCTTTGCCTTAAAAGAACACCAGTCCCATCATCCTGTAGACGTTTGCCCCAGACACCACCAGGACTCCAAGCCTTCCAGGTCATCTGTTATGAACCGGACAGTCATTCCCATAGGGCTCTGCGCATCCCTTCCTTTGACCCAGTCATTTCTTCTGCCAACAATCTTGGTGGCCTTATGATCCATTTAGATGACTGCAGTGGCATCCTTAATGATTTTTCTTGTTTTCACCTGGCCACCGCTCAGGTATTTCTAAGACTTTCACATGCATCCGAATCTCTAAATAGACATTTTGTGAAGATGCTTTGCCTGATTCCAGGTGATATAGATGCTGCACTATGAGTAATAAAGTTTCCGATCGAGACTTTATTATTATTGGTAATATACCATCTTCTTTGTAACCAGCTGGCAAAATCCCACTGCTGATTAAACTTCATTTGCAGTGTATGGCTGGAGGAAAACATAGTTACGATGTTGACAGTCTCACTCTCAGTTCGTGGTCATCTTTCTCAAGTGGGCCCTCAGCCTTACCCATAGTCCTGGCACAATACCTACACATTTATTTTCTCCACCCCCCTCCTTATCCTTAGCCAAAGATTGTTTCTTATTTCACTGAAAATGGATGCAATCAGAAGAGAACTATCTCATCTTTCCTCTGCCATACCCCTCAAACTCCTACTTGTGTGTTCTTCATTCCCTCCTATCACAATGGATGACTTGTCCCCTTCCACATTTTCCTACTTACAGGCATTGCTCCTGCACTTTATCTCCTCTAATACTTGCGTTACTATCAGTGGATAATGATGTGACCATGTCCTTCACCTTAAAAAAAACCAGCAACCGGGGCACCTGGGTGGCTCAGTGGGTTAAAGCCTCTGCCTTCGGCTCAGGTCATGATCCCAGTGTCCTGGGATGGAGCCCTGCATCGGGCTCTCTGCTCAGTGGAGAGTCTGCTTCCCCCTCTCTCTCTGCCTGCCTCTCTGCCTACTTGTGATCTCTCTCTCTGTCAAATAAATAAATAAATAAAATCTTTAAAACAAACAAACAAACAAACAAAAAAAAAACCAGCAACCTTCCTTAGACCCCACCCCCCTCAGGGCATCTTTTTCTGTCTACCATCCCATTTCTCCATGCTCTTCTATTACACAATTCCTCAAAAGCATTTTGGCTGGTACCTGCTGGGAAGAATCATTAGTCTTCAGTTTACGTGGACTTCACAGACCAAGAGATGTTACAGCCCTCAGTCCTCAGCAGTTTGGGTGCTGTGGAGTACTTAGGGGAAGTTGACTTTGTGAGCAGTTCATTAACATGACTCTTTCTATGCTTTTTCTTGAGCCTTTCAAATGTAGGGCCTTCAAAAGAATTTTTCCTTTAAGTGGCCTGATAATTCACGTGGCAATTTCTTTTAAACCTTTTTTTTTTTTCCTGGAGTACCTTCTAATTCAAGAAATTGATGAAAACAATTATTCAGATGATTAAGTAAAATCATGTCTCCCTTTCCTCAGTTTGGGCTCATTCAACCAAGGAATAGAGCAGGAAGCTGTGCTATGTTATTTCTGGTATGGACATTATACTGTATATTTAATTTGGCACAAGCAGAGACTCAGACAGGCAGTAAATTCCAAGTTTGAAGAGATGCAGCACTTTGCTATCATTCCTTAGAAACGTTAAAATGCTGTTAAATCCTAACAGATTAGGTAACCTTGGGAATCTTTTTTTTAACTCGTGTTAAGGATTTTTCAAAAAGTGAAAATATAAATGATATACATGTGCTTCTTCTTGTGTGACTTTTTTTTTTTTACCATAGTTACACTAAAGCATTCACTGAAACTTGAAAGTATAATTTAAACAGGCATGTGATTGTATCGCATCTTTAATTTAATTGATGTATTGGTAATAACAGTAAAAATAATCATGCAGGCTTCCATTGAACATATACCCTGTAACCATTTTATGTATGTATATATAGTATTATATATATGTATGATAATATATATATATACTTTTTTCCCCCTCATTTTATATAGATGAAAGGGAGACCAAGATAGAGAAAGCAACTTTGCTATGGCCATAGGTAGAAAGTCAAAGAACCTGGATCAGAACCATGGTTTTAATATTTCAAAACTTGTTTCCTTTCCTTCTGTATCCAAACTAGTAGTTCTTTTGGTGCTTAATACATTGTGGATACCTGTCTTTTCGTTTCTTTGATAGATGGTAGAATTCTTTTAATCTTTTTCCATCATCTCTTTGACAAATGGCCTATTTATCATGACTGTAGAAGTTATCAAACCTAAAAAGTGACCTTGAAGTATATGTGAATTCTGAGCTATGGGGCAATTGATTGTAGGTTTCTGTTTATCACGTTTTCAATTTATGCTTTCAAAATGACTTTTTTTTTAAAAGATTTTGTTTATTTATTTGACACAGAGAGACAGAGATCACAAGTAGGCAGAGAGGCAGGCAGAGAGAGAGGGGGAGGCAGGCTCCCCGCTGAGCAGGGAGCCCGCTGCGGGGCTCAATCCCAGGACCCTGAGATCATGACCTGAGCTGAAGGCAGAGGCCTCAACCCACTGAGCCACCCAGGCGCCCCTCAAAATGACTTTTGATTCTTCAGTTAAGCAACAATTTCTTGAGGCCCCTGTGGCTAGGCAGTGGTTTAGTTCCTGAAGGCTTCCAGATGAGGAAGAACTGGGCCCTTGATTTCAAGAAATTGAGAAGCCCCACAGCAGGCACAGCTGGGGGGACTCGAGCTTTGGAGTCACCACCAGGACTCCAAACCTTCTAGGTCATCCGTTAGGATGTGTGCTCTGCCACTTACTGACTCCAAAATCTTGGACAAGTCTTTTAATATCCCTAGTGTTAGCTGCATCTTATGCAAAAAGGTCAATAATGACAGTTGTTTCCATGTTTTTTTGAAGGAATTAAATGAGATAGTGTATGCTAGGTGTTTTTTGCCATACCTGACTCTTGTAAGAATTCAATGGAAAGTGGCTCCTATTATTTTTTCTGTGGTTGAGCTAATGATTCTAACTTTGTAAAATAGTTTCTAGGAAGCTACAAAATAATCTCTATGAAAACTATCCATGGCAGCTAAGGGGCAGAGTAAATAAAGAATAAAGATACGTAACTGAATTTCTTTCTTAAAGGAATTTCTACTTTAATTTCTTTCTTTTTTTTTTTCCCCAAATGGAAAGGAGGGCAACATGCTGTGGTATTTTTTTGTTTGTTTGTTTTAAAAAACTGTTCTTAGATCATCTTTTAAAGAAATTATAGAGTTGAGCCATTACCAAAATGTAGCATTCTTTTTCCCCTAGTTTTATTGAGAAACAGTTGAAATACATCACTGTGTAAGTTTAAGGCATACAGTGTGATGGTTCGATTTACATATATTGTGAAATGATTACTACAATAGCTTCAGCTAACATCCATATTTTCTTATATTTACCAAAAAAAAAAAAAAAAAAAAGAGAGAGAGAGAGAAAGAAAAAAGGAAAAAAAAATTCTCCTTGTGCTGAGAACTCTTATACCAACTTCTTGAAAGAAATAGAGTTTGAGGAGAATCGTATCTAGGCAATAGCAATATCACCTAATGGTGTCAAAGGGAATAGGGCTTCTAGTTTACTGAATTGTCCAGTTAATTGAGATTTGGTCTAAATTCATGGTTAACAAAATGAAGCATGACAAAAATGATTTTCAGAAGTAATCTCTGAGAAGCCCACAAGATGAGAACCTATCTCTATAAAAGATACATTTTCCTTTGAGAGCCAAAAATTGTGGTGATTTGTCCCTCAGTTTTAAAAGGTGAGAGAACTACAGAATATTTTAAACATCTGTTCTTGTAACCCTGAGAATGAACTTTGATAATGTTTACCCAGTGAAAAATACCTAGAGATTCATTTGGAACAGAAGTGCTGGTGGTGATAGGGAAGACATTAGGCTACATCTCACAGGTTTCTGAAAACTTTTGGATTACCCAGTACTGACACATTAGAGTATTCAAAAGGCTCTTTCTTTCTTTCTTCCTTCCTTTCTTCCTTCCTTCCTTCCTTCCTTCCTTCTTCCTTCCTTCCTTCCTTCCTTCCTTCCTTCCTTCCTTCCTTCCTTCCTTCCTTCCTTCCTTCCTTCCTTCCTTCCTTCTTTCTTTCTTTCTTTCTTTCTTTCTTTCTTTCTTTCTTTCTTTCTTTCTTTCTTTCTTTCTTTCTTTCTTTCTTTCTTTCTTTCTTTCTTTCTTTCTTTCTTTCTTGTAAATTAGGCAGGAATTGTCCGAATTTCTCCTATCCCCTTTGTTCTAAGCTTTTGGCAAGGTAGCTTTTGAATATTTGCTCTAAATCTTATGTATGCCTCAGGTCCTTATGAATTTTGGATTCTTGTTAAAACAATTTTTTAAATTTGAAGATTCTGGTTACTTTGAAGCCAAGTGCCAGGACTTTGGCACAGTCCTAAGAATATAGAGAATTGAGCAGTCCAATAGGCAGATAAAAAAAGGGCAGATATGCCAGCTGCTAGCATAACAGCCGCCACCCTAACAGCTGCCACCCTCTGGGCCTCTGCTGAGAAGACGTTCAGCCTACTTTGATTTAAGATAAAATTCTTAAATTTAAAATAAATCACACAATATGATATTTAAGAAGAGCATATTGCACAAATAAACATAGTGACGATTGTTCAAAAACTAATTTTTAAAAATCGGAATTGCCTCCAGTTGATAAATGTTTTTTTATTAACATATAGTATATTATTTGCTTCAGGGGTACAGTCTGTGAATCATCAGTCTTTTTTTTTTTTTTTTTTTTGTGAATCATCAGTCTTACACAGCACTCACCATAGCACAAATCCTTCCCAATGTCCATCACCCAGCTACCCTATTCCCTCCCCCCTCCCCCCCAGCAACCCTCAGTTTGTTTCATGAGATTAGGAGTCTCTTATGGTTTGTCTCCCTCTCCAGTCCCATCTTGTTTCATTTTTTCCCTCCCTACCCGCCACGGCTCCCCGCCCTGCCTCTCAAATTCCTTATATCAGATCATATGATAATTATCTTTCTCTGATTGACTTATTTTGCTTAACATAATACCCTCTAGTTCCATCCACGTTGTTGCAAATGGCAAGATTTCATTTTTTTGATGGCTTCATAGTATTCCATTGTATATATATACACCATTCTTTATCCATTCATCTACTGATGGACATCTAGGCTCTTTCCATAGTTTGGCTATTGTGGACATTGTTGCTATAAACATTGAGGTGCACATGCCCTTTCAGATAAATATATATATATTTTTAACACATTTCACTAAGAGGTAAAATAGAAAGAGACACAAACACAGGCACTGTACCTGAAGGAATATATCTGAAATTCATTTAGGATCTTATTAGCTTCTCTTGCATTCTCAGTATTCTCAGTATATATGCAGAATTGATGGGACTGTATGTTGTTTATGCCTCTCAATTTTGGCTAAAATTTGATGGCGGGAATGCCAGTTGGTGCAGCCACTTTTGAAAACAGTATGGAGGTTCCTCAAAAAATTAAAAATAAAATTATTGTATGATCCAGTAGTTCCCAAAGACAATGAAAAAGCTAATTTAGAAAGATATATGCAGGACACCTGGGTGGATCAGTCGTTAAGTGTCTGCCTTCGGCTCAGGTCATGATCCCAGGGTCCTGGGATCGAGTCGAGCCCCACGTTGGGCTCCCTACTCAGCAGGAAGCCTACTTCTCCCTCTCCCACTCCCCACCTTGTGTTCCTGCTCTTGCTGTCTCTCTCTCTGTCAAACAAATAAATAAAATCTTAAAAAAAAAGAAAGGTATATGTATCCCTATGTTTATTGCAATATTATTTACAATAGCCAAGATATGGAAGCAACTCAAGTGTCCATCCATAGATAAATGGATAAAGAAGATGTGCTATATATATACACACACATACATATATAAACAATGGAATATTACTCAGCCATAAAAAAGAATTAAATCTTGTCATTCGCAACAACATGGATGACCTAGAGCGTATAACATTAAGTGAAATAAGTCAGAGAAAGACAAATACCATACGATATCACTCATATGTGAAATTTAAGAAACAAAACACAAACAAAAAAAAGACAAAATCTGGACTCTTAAATACAGGGAACACACTGGTGGTTGCCAGAGAGGAGGTGGGTGGGGGTATGGGTGAAATAGATAAAGGAGATTAAGAGTTCACTTACCTTGACGAACGCTGAGAAATTTATAGAATTGTTGAATCATTACACTCTGTACCTGAAACTAATATAATGCTGTAAGTTAATTACACTTGAATTTTTAAAAAGGGCAAAAAAAAATACCTAAAAAAATTTGGCTAAAATGATCCAAGGGAATCAAATACCATTGTGAATATTCAGGTAAGGAAGAATATTAATAGTCATTATTCCTATAATATTATATTCATAATTGTAATCATCATTAGAGGTAACATTTGTTGAATGACGACTCTGTTGGTTATTAACTACCTTATATATATATTAATTCAGTCTTCACAACAGCTGCATGAAATGGGTATGGCTTCTGTCCTCACTTTCAGATGAGGAGAGTGAGGATAGAGATGACTGACTTTCCCGAGGTCCCACGTAAGTGCTGTAACTGGAATTCTAACCGAGGCAAGGGGCTCCCTACTACGTAGGCAAGTGACGCAGTACTACTTACTGAAACTGGCATGTCGACTTTCATTTTCTATCTTCATCCCCCTTTTGAGGAAGAATTATGTGACGTTTTCCTCTACCTATTTTCCCCTTTGGGACTGCCAAGAGTAATTGAAGAGATATAAACAATTCTGTTGTTTACTCATCACAGAGATCCTTAATTATGAGTTAGAAGCAAATTTCCATCAGGAAATCAGGTTGTACATCTTTTGAATAAATCCTTTGATTGCAGATGCTAAAACTGTTAGAATCATAACTAAATTAATTTATAGTGAGACAGGTATCTCTAGCTCCATCTGGGTAATGAAAACAATATTGTCTTTGAGTGATAAGGGGGTTTGGGATGGTTTTATCTATTGTGAGAGCCATTGTTTCTGATTCAAACTGGGTGGTAGCTGGGGGTGGGATTTAGGGTGGGAAGGAGTATTTGGGGCATGAAGAAGAGTATTCAGGGGTGTGGGGCAAGGGGCAGCCTGGGGAGAAATCAAGTGGGCAGATCTCCAAGTATTGCAGCTTCATTTCCACCAAAACACTTTTGTTTGTGTGCTTGTTTGAAATAGAAATTCCATTGCTTAAGAAATGATTGCCTTAGATCAACCCACTTGTCCTTAAGGATTTTACTGGACTAGAAAGTGGGTTTTGTACATGTTTGCGTGTGTGTTTGGGGAAAGAGAGACTGTTTTTTCGTCAATGGCGATGGCTCCTAGAACTGTGACCTTAAACCAAAGATGGGGTCTACTGTCGCTGAGGTGGAGGTCTGGGCAGGAGTCCGATTGGGGCCTGGCAGAGCCCCTCTGTGGAGGACCTCACACCTGAACTTCAGCAGAGAGTCTAGCCTGGTGGCTCTGTGTGGAGGTCAAGGTTCTCTGGCTCAGATAAATCACATAGGACTGGATTCTGGAAACGGCTGGATTTGGATGTAGTCATACATCCTGTTCTGTTCTTAGGGATGTCCAGGGCAAATGTTGCTGAAATTCTGAGTAGCTGTGCTTGGCACTTAGACAATACCCCGACAGCTTCCTGCTCAGGTGCAGGGTATCTGGGGGAAAAAGAACCGAGTTCTGATATGGCACAAATTACTTTTGTATTATAATTCAATATTGGGCAAATAAAATAATAACAATGAAAGAAAACTTGCAAGATGTTAAGTTCTGAAGTGATCCTGTGTTGCAGACTTGAGGCAATCATGTCTTAAATAAATGTGATTGTGAGGGAGAAAGTATTTTCCTTCTTAGTTTTGTCCCTGGCACTCAGGACGAGGAGTACTGGTGTAGGAAGTCTGCCAGACAGGAGGTCGTAAGTGTGCATGCTGAGTTGGGCTAGTGAACTAGGAACTTAAAAAAGTCATGTTAATTCATTTGGCCTAATTTTATCCTGGAAACGGTTCTCAAATGTCTCTTCCCTCTTTTCTTTCCTGAGGGTAAAAGCAGGTGGGAAATGTTTTAGGTCCTTGCCACTCTTAAAGGTCCATGGAGCGGTGGCATCAGCATTACCTGTAGCTTGTTAGAAATAATAGATTCTAGTTTATTCTACTGAACCAGAATCTGCCGTTTAACAAGATCCTCAGGTGATTTCGATTTCATGTTACATTTTGAGAAGCCCTGGTCTCAAGTCTGTGTGAAATCCTTTTGGTCATTGCATTAAGAGTCCACTAGATGTCATTCTTGTAACCTGATAATGGGATGGCACTTTTCAATGGGGACTTGAAAAAAAAAATCTGTGAATAATGAGCACATTATTAGGTGATTTCCTCCCTATCCTTAGAGCTACTGATATTCATATTGATTATTTAAGGTAAAAGAACCTTTCTTTTTGAATCGAAGTCCTGGAGAGTGATTCCTGGGGATGATTTTCATTTTGTTGAATTAGCACTCATGCCTTCCCTCTCCCTCCTTCGAGCCCCCTGTTGCTTGGGCCAGTTCTGTCATTATATAACCTTAGCACAGAATATGCTGCAGTTGCTCGGACTGACTGGCTTATGGAGAGAACAGCATCCCGGCCTGCTTGCACAGTGATGCAGAATAAATGTGTAAAGTTTGATTTCCGTAGAAGTGATTGAGAGCAGAAAGGAAGCAAGGCTGTATCCTGAAATTAGCATCAATCTCTGTGTGATTGTGGGAGGAAATGCGGACCTTTCTGAATTCTTTGGGTGTCTCCAGGGTGGTTTTACAAAAAAAATCGAGTTCACTTCTGCTTAGAAAGAAATGTCCCAAGTGTAATCTTGTAGAGCATTAGTTCCAGCCATGAAGATGAATATAAGGGACATTTACGGGTAACTTGTACTGTAGAGTAAAATCCATAGGGAGATGATATACTTCCACGAGACATATGAGGCCCCTAGGACAAGTCCTGTTAATAACTGGTTAGGTCTGCATATTAGGAAAGGGGGTGAAAAGGTTAAAGACTATGCTTTGGAATATTCTTTCTTTTTTTTCTTTTTCCCGCATGCCCAGCTTGAGAAAAGTTAGTTCTTGAAATAAATCAAACCCTTGCAAAACTCTCCTCCCTCTGAGTCTGATGTGGTTTTTCATCTGTTTCAGTTAACAAGGGTAGCAAACAACTCATAAAGTAGCAGGTGTGTGTGTGTGTGTGTGTGTGTGTGTGTGTGTGCGCGCGCACGCGCTTGGGTGTGTTTGGTGAGTGTATGTTTCCTTTTCTTGGTCTGTGGGAGGAGCAGCTAATTTATAATATCACTGTATAAATGCAGAATGTTTAATTTGATTGATTTCAGTGAAGTACATATTCTTATTGATGTGAAAACAATATGGTTTCAGCTTAAGTATAATTTTTCTTTTGTTCAAAATAATTAAGGAGGTCGTAGTATTTACTTCTAAGCTTTAGAGTCCTTTTTGCAATGTCATTTATTATGATGTGATTCTTAATGACAGGGAGCAGAAGGAAGCATTCCAAGCATTTTACTGAAAATCAATTTCATTTTTAAAGCAGTATCAAAATTGTGGAAAACAAGCCCAAAATGCTCATTCCCGTTCCTAGCCATGGTCCAGATTTCTACTTCTTTAGGGATAGGATTTTCCACCACCATCCCCTTTACTGTCGAATTTCCTTCCTTCCTGTCTTTTTAATTGTTGCTGCTGAGACGTCAGATGCTGCCAGATACAGCAGCAGATTTTATATGTATTATTTAAAAGCATGGGCTTTGGAGTCAGACCTTGGGCAAACTGCTTCCTTTCACTGAGCCTCAGTTTCATTTGTAAAATTGGGATAATATTTTCTGCCTCCATGGGTGGTGGTGACAATTCAGCAAGACGGTGCGGCTGAAGTATATGGTGTAGAGTCTGGGACATTCATATTTAGCTGATGGTGGCTTTTATCATCATTATTGTGCCCATCCCACAGACCCCACGCCTGTGGCTTATCCCCATCTCTCACCTCTACCATCTGTGGCAGGAGCTCCCGTTCCTATTCTTGGTCTCTACCAGATGACAGCTCCAAGTCAAGGAGGAGTCTTCCTTTCCTCTGCCTGGCAGATGTGCGTGTGTGTGTGTGTGTGTGTGTGTGTGTGTGTGTGATGAGGAGGTGGGTCAGTGCGGAGCAGATCAGTATGGTAGGAGAGTGGTGGGGAGGACGTGGATACTAGGACTGCAGCAAGGAGAGAAAAGAGAGGAGTTCTCCCCATAGCCTCCACTGCAACGCTCAGTGGAACTTGCCCTCAGTGTCATAAAACGGTGATTGAGTTTGGCAGAATTGGGAGCACTGTTAAGATAGTTGGTACATCCACATGACAGGCTGGCCCAGGATCCTGTTCACCAATATAAATGTAATTTTAACAGAAAAAAAACCCTGAGATGCAACTGCCAAATCTCCATGAATTTCTGCAACATACGTTTCAGCTGTTTATTATATTAAGTGCTATGGAGTGACCTTTGCGGTCCTGGAGGACCACTAGACCATGGGGTCCCTGGAACATGATCTGGGTAGCAGGAGCCTCGATAGGCTGCTGTGCGGAAGTATGAGGAAATCTTTGATCCTGAGAACATCCTTGTAAGAGTCTTTGCTATTGCATTGTAAGCCGCCCTAGGGTTTCAGCTGATACTATCCTGTTGCTAAAGAACGATGGAGATTTTGATGGAACAGTAACTGTATGAGTGTGCTGCCTCAAGAAGGAGAGGATTGAAAATATTAAGAATCGTGAGCCTCATGCATTCTTAAAAATACACTCTCATGTTTTTTGCTAGACTTTTGGAATCTGTATTGGATTTTTTTTTACATAGTTAATTTTAATATATATTTTTGGTAATTGTTTAAAATGCGTTCTCAAAAAACCTTAAAAAGGGCACGGAATGTTCTTTTCTTCCCTCCCATATCATTCTTGTTTCCATTGCAGGGAGTCAAATCAGTAAGTTCAGTACAGTTCAAAGAAGAGGGGGTAGGGCACAAAACTTATAATGGTGTTACTGTGTAGATTGCAAAAGAATCTGAGGTTTGTTCAGCAAATATAATGGTGCATTGAGGTGTTGTGTTAATGTGGGGGGCCAGAAAATGAGCTCTGTGTGTAGCAAATCTGTTAAGTGGCAGTTTAGCATTTAACCTAAAAATTGGGAGAAAGTTGGTAAGTGCAGAGGAAGCATGAGACCCAGTTTGACACAGACCTTGCTAGGATGATGCTAGTGGGGTGAGGAAGGAGGAGTGAAAGAAGAAGGGGATTCTGTGGTGTGTTGGATGAAGATGAGATGGCAAAACTCTCCATCCGTATAAACAGAAAATTGACAGTTTTGTAGAAAAAGCAAAGCCTTAAGTATTTAAATGCATACTGAATATATAAACTCTAGAAGTATAAAAAAGAGTTGATAGAGTGATTGGTAGCAAGTAAGGATCCCAATTCCATTTCCCCCCTTCCTTAGCTTTGGTAGAAGGAGAAAACTGGTAAAAACTGGAGAAAACTAGTACCGAAGGGTTAGGAGAAATATGGGAATATTAGGGATGGATGAACTGATGGGATTATAATATTTTATACACAGGAATAATGAGAACAGAATAGGTATAATAAAAACAGTATATAAAAATGTACACAATAGTTCTAGAGAAATAAATTCTCTGTGGATGAGAAATTCATGCTCAATAATAATAAATTTAGGGACACTATGGACCAGTGGCTCTTAAACTTTTTTGTTTGTTTGTTTCATAATTCCTGAGAGAAACTGGTATAAGCTATGGAATTCTTTCTCAGAAAAGTACACATACCCGTAGACATACAATGTTTTGCCTATGATTTCAGGAGCTTCTCAGACCTCCTAGAACCCATCCATGGGCCCTGGTTAAGATTCCCCACCAAAGACCAACCAATTAGGGTCAGGATATTGAGATTCTATTGATATCACTGGAAAATTAGACCAAGAAATAGTTATCAGGGAAACCATACTCTGAGATGGGATGATCTCACATATATAGCTGTTTCTTAGGGCAAGAAGTTTTGGAATTAAGGAAGGAATGGAATTATACTGGATTTGGGCCTAAGATTAGACAGGGATAGGTGCAGGAAATTATCTGTGACTCTTGTAATAATGCTCACAACTCAATTACATTCAGCCTTCTGAAGGGGAGTAAAGGCAAAAAAAAAAAAAATCCTGTCACATTATTATTTAGTTTTAGAGAATGGAACTATGATCAAATCAATGTGTGCATGAAGTTAACATTGAAAGTAATATTTTAAAAAGTCTGTAACTTGTAGGAAACCTGGAAATGCTTTAAACACATTAATGGAAGGGCAGGAAAATATGTCACATACCAAAGATTAGGAGCTCATATAAAAACTTTTGCATCCATCTCATAAAGTGTAAAAGAAGAAAAAGTTAGTGGTGTGTGGAGGGGGAAGGAGGCAAAAAATTGTTCAAGTGAGGACAGGGAAGGCCTCAAAGTGTGACAGGTCAGGTGTAAATAAGTCAGACTGTAAAGGAATTGAAGAAACAGCACAAAAAGGACTGTCATCCAGAAATAAAAGCTTTTGTATACATGAAAGGCAGAAGGTCAACTGGGGAATCAATGGGACTGCTTGATGATCAGGGCGCGAAAGATGTGCTCATGAGGAAGAAAGGAGATCTGGAGCCTCAATGATTTCTTTGCTTTGGTCTTTGTTGAAACATAGAAATTTCCACTGTCATCATGTCTTTTGAAGCAAAGAGGCGAGAGATGTAGTATTAGATCAAATGACGGTAAGGGAACCGGATGTTCTACTTGCTTTGCGTTCTGAATATAAGTAAATTGCTGAAACTTTGTGGCATCTTTTATAAGGGTCTGAAGAAGCTCAAGGGAATAAATGGCCCATGTGTAAGATAATTTATTGCATTTATTTTTCACTATTAGTGAATCCCACTCTTGTTTCCATTCTGAGCTAGAGACCTGGTGAAAGTCTGCTGGTGAGTCTCATTCATATTGGTAAACTCCAAATTTTGTAGGATCATTGAATGGAGAGTATAATGAATGGAGAAAAGCATTCTGTTTTGTAGAACATGTCTGAATGGTTGGAGGAGGCACAGAAGCACCAGGAAAAGAACAACAAATGCATTTGTTTGGACTTTCAAGGAGTCAGTTACAAAGTTTCACAACAAAGCTATTCCAAATTGTGTTGCCGTGGTATTAGGAGGACGATTTTGTCACACGTAAGTATGAATGGAGGAAACGAAAGGAGGATGTGTGAGCCTGCTGTTGATGGAGACATGTAAACAGGGAGGCCCCTCCAGGGATTTCTGCTGGGCCCCTTTACTAAACGTGTTTATAGATAATCTGGAAGAGGAAGTACACAATGAAATTTCGGAGGGTGCAGGACTGAGCTCTTTTGGCCAGTGAAATTAAAAATCAGCAGGAACAAGCTTTTGAAAGATCATGTAAGTGGAGAAGAAGGTGGCATGGCAGCTCGGGGTCTGTGAGAAGTGCTCCCTATTTAGGGAGAAACCAGACTCAATTTGTGAAATTGTGGGCTCCAAATGATTTAGAAACTGCTTTCGTTTAGGAGCCAGGAAGGGAATTTGGCACCACTGTCATTTCATCCGTCTGAACAGGCCATGTGTTGGAGGATCCCATGTGAAGCAAAACCCTTGTGTCTGTGCATTGTTTTGGTTTTGACTCTCCTATCTTAGAAAGGAACATGAAAAGTAACCTGGTTTCAACTCCTGACACAGTCCCCAAAAGATTGTTATAGGGACCAAATTAAATATGTGTAAAATTTCCACGAACCATGGTCCATGGCAGCTATTGAATGCAGAGTCTCAGATGAAATTAGACTCTTTGTTGGAAGAAATCATTCATTCTCCCACCTGGCCCAGGATATTCCATTCCAGATGCTGATCCAGCTTCTCTCCAACTCAGCTACAAGGAACGTACTTCTTACAAAGAAGACGATTTAATTTTTAAACAGCTCTAATTGTCACTGAGGACTTTATACTTGGTTGAAAGCTACCTTTGTGTAAGTTACAGACCAGCAGAATAAAGGAGAAGAAAGACCTGAGATATCACTCTTTGCTTTGCGGATGAGGATGAGGAACGTAAGGTGAAATCAAATCTCAGGAAAGTAAAGGAGAGACAAATGATCAATTTTTGAGCTCTGTTTAGTTAATAATTACTAGATGTTTAACTCAGAGTGGTGGGCCCTGTGTATAGAGTACTTGGCATTCATTCACAAGAGCCTTTAAAAAAATGTCTGGGCCACCTATTACCCGTACTGATGCCTTCCAGTCCCAGAATATCAGAAGGTAAGAGAAGGTCCTGGTATCTTAACAGTTGGTCTCCCTCAGTCTTGAAGCGATGGAGCCTGAACTATTTTGGTGATTTTATTTTATTTATTTATTTTTAAAGATTTTATTTATTTGACACAGAGAGAGAGAGAGATCACAAGTAGGCAGAGAGAGAGGGGGAAGCAGGCTCCCTGCTGAGCAGAAAACCCAACGTGGGGCTTGATCCCAGGACCCCAAGATCATGACCTGAGCCGAAGGCAGAGGCTTTAACCCACTGAGCCACCCAGGCACCCCTATCTTGCTGATTTTAGAAGAGTGGCATATAAGAAACTTTCTATGTGAAGTAATGACTACTTATAAACATCTTTATTTGCTTGTTTGTTTGGTTGTTTAAAATCCAGGCTGAGCAGTGGAGTGATTTCCATAGTCATATGCAAGTACACACAGCTGCATCAGCTTTTCACTCTCGGGTTTATCTCAAAATGTAACAGACACATTAAAAAATGTTCATCATCATTAGCCATCAGGGAGATTCAAATCAAAACCACACTGAGATACCACCTCACACCAGTTAGAATGGCCAAAATCAACAAGACCGTAAACAACAAATGTTGAAGAGGATGTGGAGAAAGGGGAACCTCTTACACTGTTGGTGGGAATGCAAGTTGGTACAGCCACTTTGGAAAACAGTGTGGAGATTTTTGAAGAAATTAAAAATAGAGCTACCCTATGACCCTGCAGTTGCACTACTGGGTATTTACCCTAAAGATGCAGATGCAGTACAAAGAAGGGCCACATGTACCCCAATGTTCATAGCAGCAATGGCCACAATCGCCAAACTGTGGAAAGAGCCAAGATGCCCTTCAACAGATGAATGGATAAAGAAGATATGGTCCATATATACAATGGAATATTATGCCTCCATCAGAAAGGATGAATA
>CM052887.1:9819521-9846749 GCA_028534135.1 Potos flavus | reverse complement strand
GAAGATATGGTCCATATATACAATGGAATATTATGCCTCCATCAGAAAGGATGAATACCCAACTTTTGTTTCAACATGGACTGGACTGGAAGAGATTATGTTGAGTGAAATAAGTCAAGCAGAGAGAGTCAATTATCATATGGTCTCATTTACGTGTGGAGCATAAGGAAAAACATGGAGGACATTGTGAAAGGGAAGGGAGGGGTGAATTGGAGGAAATCGGAGGGGTGATGAACCATGAGAGACTGTGAACTCTGAGCAACAGACTGAGGGTTTTGGAGGGGTAGGGTGGGGATTGGGCGAGCCTGGTGGTGTGTATTGAGGAGGGCACGTATTGCATGGAGCACTGGGTGTGGTACATGAACAATGAATCTTGTAACACTGAAAAAATAAAATAAAAGCATTTTTGGGAAAAAATGTTATCCTAATCCATCTGTTAATTCCTAAGATTGTTATTGTTGTCTTTATTAGAGATTACCATTAGCTCACCAATTCACAGCTATTATAATTACTTGCAAAATATAATGTGTGGACTAGTAACTCATGATATTTATCTATAATAATTGCCAGCATGCCACCTCACAGAATGTTTCTGGGCAGGGTGACAGCAAATGAGATAGACTTGGAACTTAAATCCAGATATTTCCAAAGCCAGGGAATCGGAAACCTCTTTGAAACTATGCCTGGTGTTTCAGTCATAGAATCTTTTAGGAAAAAAGAAAAAGGAAAATGAACCATAGATACCTACAGAGATGATGGTATTTCACAAAATTTATCAAGAGCAGAATCTCTTGGGCTGATCCTCACACTTGAAAGTATATCTTTTTCTTCCCACCATTCCTGGCCCCTTCTTCACCTATAAAAATTTCTGTTAGTAGGAAGTCTGATCTCCTCTTCCTCCCCACTTTCCATGTAAACCTCAGGGCTGTTTCCAGAAGGGTGAATAATGACTATTCCACATGCTTGTTTTAGCCCCAATGCAACTGTGGTGAGATACATTCTGGTTCAATAATTGCACTTTCTTTTCTTTCTTACTTCCTAAAACTCGGGAAATTATAAACTTAAATTGCCAGCTTGAGATGTGTTTCCACACATGTGAGTTCACAAAACATTGCCTTATTGATATTTTTGTTTGCATTATTTATTAGTATGTATGTTTTATTTTGATATTTATAAGCTCTTCATATGCATGCCCATCTTGACCTTCCACTGTTTGCCATTCATTATCAGCTCCTAGTACTCATCCTACCTTCAGGTTGATTTAGCCCATTTCCTATATTGCAACTGGCAGTCCTGTAGAGCAGGGGTTGGCAATCTATGGTCCAAGGGCCAAATCCAACCTGTGCCTGACTTTATGTGGTCTATGAGCCAAGAATAGTTTTTACATTTTTAAACGGTTAAAACAAAAATCAGGTGACTATTGTGTAACACATGAACAAATGGATATTATGTAACACATGAACGTTATGTGAAATTTACATTTCAGTTCATAAATAAAGTTTTATTGAGTCACAGATATGGTCATTTGGCTATGTATTACCTATGGCTGCTACTGTGCTATAACAGAAGAGTTGTGACAGAGACCGTATGCCCTTCAAAACTGAAAATATTTATAATGGGCTGTTTGTAGAAAAAGTTTGCTGGCTCTTTTCTTTAAAGTGTCTTCAGGGCACCTGGGTGACTCGGTTGAGTGGCCAACTCCATTGTGACTCAGGTCATGATCTCAGGGCCCTGAGTTGGGTCTCCATGCTCAGCAGGGAGTCTGCTGGAGGATTCTCTCTTTCTCTTTCCCTCTGCCCCAGCCCACACTCATGCATTCACTCTCTCTCTCTCAAATAAATAATTAAATCTTAGAAAAAAAATAGGAAGTGTCTCCAAAGATCCAATCAGTATCCCTCTCTATACACCTTGGGTCCTTCTCTCTCAGAGTTCCAGCTTAAATTTCATTTCCATCATAATCTTCCAAAATTGTTCTTTCCTCTACCTAGCATGTTTGATGGGCAGCATCTCTAGTAGCTTTATGTATATTAAGTTTTGTCTTAAAAATTTTTTTTTGGTAAGTATAATCTTTTTAAAGGCAGGAAGCATGTAATACGTTTAGCAACATAGCCCTCAGCCAAGGATTAAGAATATAATGCTTGATTCCTACTAGAAACTTGCTGAATTGAGTTGAATTTCTTTAAGTGGGACCCTCCAGAATTCATAGAAGGAGCCACAGTGGGGAAGACAGGATTTTGATACAAATGAATTTTGTGATTAGTGCTTTAATTGGGGTTTTACCAAGAACTGTGAGAGTCCAGAAGAGCAAGTAACCAGAAGAGTCAGAAAAAGCTTTGTATAGGATATGAAGTTTGATTTAAATATTGAAGCCTGGGTAGAAGCTTGGTAAGTAAGAGGGAGAATGGGGAGAAGAGGGTTTGAGCATTCAAACCTGTGTGTGTACTAGGCGTGGATTGATGGATGCGTGAGGGAGACCTCCTGTTCCCTTTTCTCCCCATACAGGAATGAATACTGTCCTAAATCTGGTATTATCAGTATCATGAATACTTCTAGCCTTGTATGTACATATATCTTTAAATAATACATAGTACTGTTTTAGGTGCTGATATATCATTTTGAAAATTGCCTTTTTATCTTTCATTTTATAAGTTTTATCTGCATTAACACATACAGTTCTAATACATTCATTTTTCAGGCCCTACATTATTCCATTGGTATGGCACACTGTTTACCATTTACCTGTTAAGCAATGTTTAGATTGCTTTCCCATTTTTTACTTTTACAACATTGTTGTAAGCATTTCTGTGGATTTTTGTTGTTCATATGTCTGAAGTTCTCTGGAACCTAGACCTGAGAGTAGAATTGTTGGGCTATCGGTATGTATATCTTCAACTTTGCCTGAATTATATAAATAGATTTTCTAATATTACATCATTTTTTGCATTCCCAGGAAAACCCATGGGTATAACATACCATTTTTACACCTTTATAGATTTATTTTTCTAGAGTTTTACATCTATCTTACATTATAAGTAAGCTGGCATAGAACTTTCCTTTCTCATGTTGTTCTTGTTTGGTTTTTATGTAAATTTCATAAAATGAGAGCAAAAATATCCATCCCTTTCCTGTTCTCTAGATTAGAATTATCTGTATATTAAAAGTTTCATAGAAACAGTCTACTAGGCCAAATAGGCCTAGTAGTTTTTGGATGGAAGATTTTAAACTACAGCTTTTTTAAAAAGATTAAAGATCTATATATGGATTTTCTATTTCTTTTTAAGTCAGTTTTACTCAGTTACATTTTTTTCTATAAATTCTTCCATGTAATCTAAGTGTTCTAATTTATTCTCAAAAATTAAGTATATTTTCCCATAATTAAAAAAAAACCTGACACCGCTGTTGTACCTATTATTGCTTTCTTTTTTTCATTCCTAACATAGAGAAAATAACTAAAGGGTAGTGAATGAAAGCACAGACTGTGTAGCAACATTATCTAGGCTTGAATACAGGTTACACAATTTTCTGGTTATCTGACTTGAGAAGGTTATATAACTTCTCTGTGCTTCAGGTCCTATATAAAAATGATAGTAAAATAGCATCTACCTTACAGGCTATACTTAGAATTTTATAAATCTAAAAACAAGTATACACACATGAATACCTGTATATATACATATGTACATATACACAAATATGCATATATGTTCATGTATCTTATCTGCGTGTATATATACACACATGTGCACATATATACATCATTATGTATAAATACAGATGAAATGTTTGTGTCCCTCAGAATTCATATACTGAAGCCCTAACCCGCAGTGCAGCTTCTTATAGTAAAATGCAAGAGGAGAGAGATGAATTGAAAAAGAATTGTCAACTAAAAGGAACTAGAACTTAAAGATTTAGAAATTTCTGTATTACAAAAAATGAGAAAACATGTTTAGAAGAGAACACCAAAGGCATGGCTAAGTATTACTTGATAAAGAGATTATGTGCCGGTAAGAGCAAAAACACCGCCATTTGAACAGAAGGGAATGGAGACAGGATGGAATGACGGAAGGCTATGGACCTCTGGGATTCTCCAGAAAGGGATCATAGAGTTATCCAGTTGCAGTCCTGGTTATCTAGAAAAAGGTAGAATTAACCTCAAGGTCAATTCAGAAATCATCAGGGCTTTTCCTCCCACCACAGGCCCAGGGATTAAGTCTGATTGATCCTTGGTTTCGGGGAAGGGGAGGGGGTCCTCTTTCGTTCCATTGTGCTGGGCGACCACTGCAGAGAGCTATGTGGACAGTCCCATGGAGCCATGGAGATGACTCTGGCCTTCCAGCGAGCTTGGAGGGCAGAGCATTGAACCAAAGAGGATTATTCTTGAGTCTCAAGATCTACTAGAATTTGCCTTGCTAGATTTTGGACTTCCTGAGGACCTGTCACCCCTTTCTTCCTTCCAGTTTTTCCCTTTTGGAATAGAAATTTCTCCCCTATGTCTGTCCCACCCTTATATTTTGGAAGCACATAACTTGTCTGGTGTTACAGGTTCACAGCTGGAGAAGAATTTTGTCTCAGATAAACTGTACCTCGAGTCTCACCCAAACCTGGCTTAGATGAATTTCAGATGAGACTTCAGATTTTACTGTTGCTACTGTAATGAGTTAAGACTTTTGGGGCTGTCGAGATGGAATGAATGTATTTTGCATGTGAGAGTCACATGAATTTTGGGGGGGGCCAGAGGTGGAATGTTATTAACTGAAAGTTTATGTCCCCCATTGTGGCCATATTTACTCTATGGAATGTAATTAAGGTTAAATGAGGTCATAAGGGTAGGGGCACCAGAGAGCCCTTTGTGCACCCCATCACCCCCTCTTTGTGCATGCACCAAGGAAAGGCCATGTCAGAACATATCGAGAAAGTGGCTGTTTGCAAGCCAGACAGAAAGCTCTTACCAGAAACTTAATTGGCTGGAACCATGATCTTGGACTTCTGGCCTCCAGAGCTGTGATAAATGTCTGTTGTTGGAGCTACCTAGTCTGTGGTATTTTGTTATAGTGTCATGAGCAGACTATTATTCTAGTATTTGGACCTGGCTGGGCTAAGTGCCGTGTAAGAAGTTGCCATTATTTTTAGGGAAGATTAAATTTTTCTCCTCTATCTCACACAGAGACACATGTTTCCTTTGCAGGTGGATATTTTTTTTTCCAGTTTACCCCTGCATTTTAAATATATCGTAAAAAAGTAAAAAAAAAAAAAATCAACAATATATGGAAGTGTTGATTTTTCCTCAATCTTGCCAGCAATGCTAGATATGATCATTAAAAAACTTTGCCTATGTCCACAATAGCCAAACTATGGTAAGAGCCTAGATGTCCATCAACATATGAATGGATAAAGAAGATGTGAGATCATATATAGATAGATAGATAGATAGATACGCACTTATACACATGCAATGGAATACTATGCAGCCATCAAAACCCCCGAAATCTTGCCATTTGCAATGACGTGGATGGAACTAGAGAGTATTATGCTAAGCGAAATAAGTCAATCAGAGAAAGACAATTATCATATGATCTCACTGATATGAGGAATTTGAGAGGCAGGGCGGGGGGTTGTAGGGGAAAGGGAGGGAAAAATGAAACAAGATGGGACCAGGGAGGGAGACAAACCATAAGAGGCTCTTAATCTCAGGAAGCAAACTGAGGGTTGCTAAAGTAGGGGGAGGGATAGGGTGGCTGGGTTATGGACATTGGGGAGGATATGTGCTATGGTGAGTGCTGTGAATTGTGTAAGACTGATGATTCACAGATCTGTACCTCTGAAACAAACAATACATTATATGTTAATTAAAAAATAAAAAAAATTTGCCTACTTAGAGATGAGAAATGATATTGCCTTTTTATCTCAATTGATATTTATTTGATCTCAAGTGAGGAGGAGTTTTATTTTAGTCATATTTTACTTCTGCTTTTGTAAACTTGTTCAGATCATTAAGCAGTTTGACTATTGAGTTTTTCATCTTTTTCTTATTGATTTGTGAAATATCCTTAAAGTTCTAGATTTCTTTTTTTAAAAGATTTTATTTATTTATTTGACAGAGAGAGAGAGAGATCACAAGTAGGCAGAGAGGCAGGCAGAGAGAGAGGGGGAAGCAGGCTCCCTGCTGAGCAGAGAGCCTGATGTGCGGCTCGATCCCAGGACCCTGAGATCATGACCTGAGCCAAGGCAGAGTCTTTAACACACTGAGCCACCTAGATGCGCCAAAGTTCTAGATTTCTTGAGTAGTCATTTATGATTTGACTGTGGCTCTTCTAGTTTGTTTTTGACAGCTAACTTTTGCATTCTTGGCTGGTTCTGGTCTTGGCTACTTGCTTGAAGATCATTCATGTTTCTAACTATGGTCTACATTTTCTGTGCTTAGAACTGTCTCATCATCTCTGTCTTTCTTCAATGATACCCCCATTAAATATTTAATATTTGCTAAGATCCCAGGACAAGCTATTTACCAGGATTAATAATAATTACATGATTTTTTTATGCTTAGGTATTTTGTAGAAGCATTTTATTTTATATAAAACAGTAAATTGATTTCTCCTAAGATCTGGATTTTCTCATTTAGTTTTGCCTATGGAAATCCTTTTTGGATTGTGTAGGCATAATACATATGAGGAGATTAATCATTTAACCCTGGTTAAAAATACCCACAAATCAGTGAAGAGACTGTAAATACTAGTGATGCTGTTATACATAGAAAAATGGATTGGATGGATCCTTGACTTGCTTGTTATGTCATAGGTTATGTGCATATACATAAAGATACATGTGCATGTATATATGTACATATGTGTATATATGTGTCATATGTTATACATTTTAAGTGGGGTTAAAAGGTTGTCTTGCTTACAGTTGAATTTCTATCTTCTCTTGACCCTGTGTGGCTCTGATTATAGATTTCCCTTTAATATAAGCTTGAATGTTTCTAAATTTTATGTGAAATGTCATTATTGCCAAGAAAGAAATGTTCAGTAAATTATAAAGTTAATCAGGAAGCCATTGGAAATAACAGAAACAATGAAATTCTATAATTTAACAATTGAAATTGACTGGATAAAAAAAGTTTAGGGAAATAATATTTTTACTTATTTGTGTATATATTGAGTTGAGCTGCATGGATGGCAAATGAAGTTTTGAGATACCCAGAATAACCTGACATTAATTTTTATAGACTATAAATATTGAGTATGTAAAAAGGAAGACATTGGCTGAAATCCATCAAGAGATAATATAACTACTACTGAAATTTGTGTGCATTTTTTCTAGTCACTTCTTTCTCTCTTTTTTTTTTTATTATTTATTTATTTGTCAGAGAGAGAGAGAGAGCACAAGCAGGCAGAGTGGCAGGCAGAGGCAGAGGGAGAAGCAGGCTCCCCGCTGAGCAAGGAGCCCGATGATGTGGGACTCGATCCCAGGACCCTGGGATCATGACCTAAGCCGAAGGCAGCTGCTTAACCAACTGAGCCACCCAGGCGTCCCTTCTTTCTCTTTTTTTAAAGTGTGTGTGCATGTGTTTATGTGTATGTGTTTGTGTGTTTATTTGGAGAGGTTGGAGAGATGTATATATCGGTGTGCATAAGTGTGCATGCACATATATGTGTGTATATCTGTGTACAGACATGTGTATATGTGCACACACACATATATATGTGCATGTCTATCTCTTCTATTTTCCTTTATCCTGAGCATCCGCCATATCATTATGTATCTTTCAAAAACATGGTTTTTAGTGTCACATGGGTTAAAAATGATGATATGATGAATAGGCATGTATAGAACTATCAAAAATTTTTGGAAGAGGAAATTGCCCATTTGGTTTTCCTAGCATTTTTATGGATTTGATTATTATGTTTAATTATTGTCACTTATAACATTGAAAAGCATCAACGGTACATATTTTTCACTTGAGTTTAAATGTAAACTCCTTAACATGTCACAGAAGGGATCTATCCTGTTCTTATCCTCCCTGTTTTAAATCCTTAGTATCTTGTCACTCTCTCCCCAGCTGTCATCAGCACCTGCTCTTTGTCTTGTGTTCTAGCCCAACCCTAGAGGTTTCTATGTTCTGCTTCCTCCGCCTACACTATTGTTTTTCTGTTGGTTTTTGGTTAGTAAGCTTATTTGCACTTCTTGTTACGTTAACCATTTGTGGATTTAATCTTTTTCTTATTGATTTGTAGGACTTTTATATGTTAAAGGGATTAATCTTTTGATATATAGTTGCAGTATTTTTCTTATTTGCATGTGAATTTTATATGTGGTGGTTTTATTTATATGGAATAGTTTGGTTTTTTAATGGGATCAAATCCATCAGTCTTTTAAGATTTATGTTTTTGGAGTAATTCTTAAAATTACATTCATAATTTTGTTTTCCCATTTTTTGGATTTTAAATTCACCAGCAATTTATTTTGCTATATAATATGAAGTAAATTTTAACAGTATTTTCCTCTTAATAATATGCTAATTATTCCAGAATAGTTACATAATCCATTCTTTGTCCACTGTTTAAAGTGTTAATTTTATCACATATTAAATTTACATAGGTTGTCATTTTCTGACTTCTTGATTCTGTTGATTCTATGATGTCTCCTCTCAAACCTGTGTCACGTTGGGACTCTACAGTATGCTCCGATATTCTGTGGTGAACATCTGCCCTTTGTTTTCATTTTCAACATTTACTTAGATTTTTTGTTGATGATTTCTTTCAAAATAGGTAAAATGTTTTTTCAATATAAAAATCCCTTTCAAGTTTTCTTAGGAATTGCACTGAACATAAAAATCATTAGGCAAGAATTTTCCCTTACACTTATTGATTAATGCATTAGTGTAATAGATTTCTTTTTTAAAATTTTTTAAAAAATATTTTATTTATTTATTTGACAGAGAGAGAGCACAAGCAGAGGGAGTAGCAGAGGGAGAGGGAGAAGCAGGCTCCCTGGTCATCAGGAAGCTTGATGTGGGGCTCGATCCCAGGACCCCGGGATCATGACCTGAGTTGAAGGCAGCCACTCAACCGACTGAGCCATCCACCAGTTATATTCAGTCATAGTTTATTTTTCTTTTATATGCTGCTGATCTAATTTGGTAGCATTTTACTTAAAATTTTTACATCTATTTTTCTAAGTTTTGAATCTTAAGTTTTCTTTATTATGTTTTAGGTTGTAGTTTGAGGGCAGTGCTAGATTTGGGGATCAAAGTAGGCAGTTTTCCAGTTTTATGAAGCTTTGAACTTTTTAAAAATATTTTTTATTATTAGGATATAACTGACATATAACATTGTATAAGTTTAAGGCAAACAACACATTGATTTGATACATTTATACATTGCAACATGATTACCACCAAAGCGTTAACTAACACCTTGATTTTGTCATTTAATTATCCTTTCTTTTTTGTGTAAGAACATTTAGGAGCTAGTTTCTAAGCAACTTTGAAGCTGACTTTTATATAATAGGAGAGGTATCTTTTCTTTGAATGTTTGATAAAAAACTTTCCTAAAATCTCTGACTCTAGGGCTTTTTCTTGGGGAATAATTTTTAGTTCATAGTAGATACTTGTCTCTTCAGCTGTTCTGCTTACTTTTTGATCATGTCTTTAAATTACATAATGTTTTCTTATGGTTTTATTAATTGCCTTTTGTCCACAGGTCTTTGTTCTAATTTTGGGTGTTTGATTATTGTTCTTATTTCAAATAATTCAAGTTTAGTTTTAGTTTTTTTTATAAAAATATAAATTTGATTTATATTGATTTATCAAAATGGTGGGGTTTTTTCCCCTTGGAATTGAAATTTGCAGCAGGATATTTTTAGGTTAATCTTCATTTAGTAGTTTTTTGGGTCTTTAATTTACAAACCTGTCTTTTTTTAATTAGGAAGATGTACTCCCATTATCTTTTTATCTCTTCTTTAGAAATACCAGAGTATCTATATCAGATGTCTGTCTGTCCTCCGTATTTATTATGTCTCCTCAATTTCATTCTTGTTCCCTTTCTTTTTCATTCTGGAAGAACTTTTGAGGTTTTCCCCCCAAATGACTTACTCTAGTCTCTGCAGTGCTGAAATTTGCTTTTTGCTTTTAATATATTTTTGTCATAGTATTCTTATCTGCCTCTACTCTAATTTCTTCTGACCTCTTGGCTCATGCTATTGTCTCATAATAAAGCATGTGCATAAATAATTTTGAAATTTTTGCCTTTTCATGTTTCTGGAGTTCTATGTTCTTTTTCTTCTATGTTGTAGAATACTTTTAAAAAAGATTTATTTATTTATTTCAGAGAGAGAGAGAGTGTGCCAGCAGGAGGGGTGGAGTGAGAGGGGGAGAGAGTCCCAAGCAAGCTCTGCACCAAACTTGGATTCCCTTGCGGGGCTTAATCCCCCAACCCCGAGATCATGACCAGAGCTGAAACCATGAGTCCCACGTCCAACTGACTGTGCCACCCAAGTGCCCCTACCTTGTAGAATATTTGATAGGACTTCCCCATCTCTCTTCTATATAATCCTCATTGAGTGAGTTCTCATCTGTGTTGTCTGATGTTTGCTGACAAAGTAGATGGCTTTGCTTCTCTTTAGTGCTCATCACTATCTGGTTGCTGTTCTGAAGGCTTCTTTTAAATCTTAATGTGAAATACTCACTGAAACAAATTCAAAAGGCATCACAGGAGTGGGCAGTCCCATCAGGGGAGTGAAGTCACTTCACCACCCTTTTGTTTCAGTATGTTGATTAGAGCTTAGCGACTTTCTGTATCTGACATCATAATAGTCTTTCTTTCCAAGTATAAACTGAGTCTTCTGTCAGAAATGCTTGATTCTAGCCCTTGTTATTCTGCTGTTTGGTGTTGTCCATGCACAAAATCCTCCCAGAGCCCTGCTTTCCAATTTTGCCTTTTCTCATTTGCAGAATGGCATCTGTGCCGTTTGCTCCCACCACTCATGTTATCTCGTTGCTCTAATAAGGTCTTTTGACATTTTTGTCAACGTTGATTTTTACTTGTGTGAGTTATCAGTAGATCCCTGATGATTTCATTTATTTTGGTTTGTTTAGAATATACCTAGTGGAAAGTCTTCAACATTTCCGTTCTAGTACCCTTTATCCTAGTTGTGTTCTTTTCCTTATTTTAAAAATCATTTCGTTGGGGCACCTGGGCAGCTCAGTCAGTTAAGTGTAGGACTCCTGATTTCTGCTCAGGTCCTGATCTCAGGGTCATGAGATTGAACCTCCCCATTGGGCTCCCCACTAGGTGTGGAGCCTGCTTCAGATTCTCTCTCTCCCTCTGCCCCTCCCCCTCTCCCTCTGACATGTGCAGCCTCTCTCTCTCTCTCTAAAAAAAGTATATATAAATATATATATTTTATATAAAATATATATAAAATTAATCTATTACTTTTCCCATACCTCCATCTGAATGGATACATTATTATACACATGAAATGATTTTTTTTATATATATATATATAATATACATATTATATAAATATATTGTAATAGAAATATAAAGTAAATATATTTAAATAATATATTTAAATAAATTTATTTAAATATATTTAAGTAAAAATTTAAATATAAAGTAAAAATACTTTACACTTTTCACAAGTTACACATTGTTTAAAAAAATCTTTGCTTGATAGGTGAAACATACTCATAACTGTGTTGCTTTTCTTTGTTATATTAATGATTTTGAAAGTTTTTCCTTAGCTATTAAGTATGTACTGAACTGACTGTGATTTTCGAGTGTCGTGCAGTCGGTCCTCTTAGGGGCCGGCTGTGCCATCGGCAATACTGCTTCCATCTTGCAGTTGTTGCAACTCCTTTTTTCCTTGCTTGTCTTTTAGCTTTGTTTCTGTGTTTAATGTAAAAAATGTTATGCTTAGGTACTACATTTAATAATTTTCCTTTGGTGACCTTGCTGTTTTTGTGCTTAAAAAGTATGTTCCATCCAGAAATATGACAATGATTAATTCCCTTTTGTAAAATTTTTATGACTTCCCATGAAACTATTTTAAAATTTATTTCCTTATTTTAAAAAATAGACCAGTTATGTTCCTATTTCTTTGAATGTATTACTAGATCTATTTTGGGATTCAATATTATATTCTAATAATAGTGTGTATTTTCTTCCACTATCCTTCCAAGATTCTCCAAGCTTTTACTAGCATTATCTCATTAATTCATACCACACCCTTGTGGGTTAGGTAATAACTGTGATCAGAGTTCCAAGGCTGTTTTTAGAACACCTCCAGAACAAATAAGACTTAATTTTGTCAACAAAACATTTATAAGCAGAATTTAATTACTGCCTGACATCACATTTAGAGTTTGGGCTAAAAGTGTGGTCCTATTTAACGGCAGCTTTCCCAACTTTTGGTTTCCGACTTCACTTTTTTAGTCTGTGGAAAATTTGCTAATCTTGTACATCTTTCTTAAACGATGTAAGGCGGATTATGATTGAACAAATAGAGATTTTAATTCTAGACTAGTGGTTCTTTAAATTAGAATTATCCGAGAAGCTTTTTAGAAAATATATATATATTTTAAAGATTTTATTTATTTATTTGACAGAGAGAGAGAGAGATCACAAGTAGGCAGAGAGGCAGGCAGAGAGAGAAGGGGAAGCAGGCTCTCTGCTGAGCAGAGAGCCCGATGCGGGGTTCGATCCCAGGCCCCTGAGATCATAACCAGAGCCGAAGGCAGAGGCTTTAACCCACTGAGCCACCCGGGCACCCTAGCTTTTTAGAAAATATTAATGTTCAAGTTTCACTCCCAGAAATGACTGCTTAATTGTTCTGTGATGGGACTGAGTATTAAGAGCAGGTGATTCTAATCTGCAGTCAAATAATGGTTTTCTGTTTGACATCAGCAGTTCTCAAAGTGTGGTCCCCAGACTTGCTGCATCGCCTGGGAATTTGTTAGAAATGTAAAATTTGAGGCCACGTCTCAGGTCTGTTGAATCAGAAACTCTGGGGTTAGGGCCTAGCAATCTGTGTGTGTGTGTTAACTTTTTGTTGAGATAATTGTAGATTCACATGCAATCGGGAGAAATAATATAGTGATCCATTTTTACCAGTTTAATTAACATAAACCGGAGTGTGTGTTTGGTTAAATGAAATTTTATGTGTTCTACCATCAGAGTCAAGATACAACAAGAATCTGTGTTTTCTCAAGCCTCTAGGTGATTCTGATGCAGCTGAAACTTGAGAAAATCACATAATAATAATAAATAAATAAAATAAAAAAATAAAGTGAAACTACAAGAGCAGGAACCAGCAGTCGAACTACTGAAAGTCCCTAACACACCACCTGCATAGGTCTCACCAGGAAGCTTGACAGAAATGCAGAATCTCAGGGTCTATCTCAGACCTAATGAATGAGAGTCTGCATTGTACCATGATCCCCAGGTGATTTGTGTACACATTGAGGATGAAGGGTACCTGACAAATGGGTAAAACAAAAACATCTTAAACAAACAAAAAATTCAGTTTTCTGAAATTAGGCTCAAATATTTGTTTTTGTAGTAAATAACTCTTGTGTAAAGATAGTTTCTCTTATAGTAAAGATAAAATCAATTTTTTAAAAATATTTATTTATTTGACAGAGAGAGAGAGAGATCACAAGTAGGCAGAGAGGCAGGCAGAGAGAGAGGGGGGAAGCAGTCTCCCCGCTGAGCAGAGAGCCCGATGCGGGGCTCGATCCCAGGACCCTGAGTTCATGACCTGAGCTGAAGGCAGAGGCTTTAACCCACTGAGCCACCCAGGTGCCCCAAGATAAAATCAATTTTTAAAAAAGATTTTATTTATTTATTTGAGAGAGAGTGAGAAAGAGAGCGTGAGTTTGAGCAGGGGGAGGGAGAGGGAGAGAATCTCCAGCAGACTCCATGCTCAGTGCAGAGCCCGATGCAGGGCTTGATCCCATGACCTTGAGATCATGACCTGAGCCGAAATTGATTGTCAACCTACTGAGCCACCCTGGCGCCCCAATAAAATCAGTTTTTAGGCCAAACTAATATCAGTTTTTCTGCTTTTATAGCCTAGTCATTTCAAGATTCTATTATGCTGTTCCTTTTGTCTAATGGAGTTGGATTTTTTTTTTTACCACATGTGATATAAAATTTGAGATTTTTCCATTAATTAGTCTTAATATAATAATATCTTAAGTATGAGAAATATGACACCCATCATCATCTTCATCAATATCAAACATGGATGTGCCTGAACATTTTTCCCTATCTTTCTCTCTCTCTCCTTTTTCCCCCCCACTTCAGTTACTTCTGATAAAAAGTTCGGTTCATGCTGCAGCTCTTTTGAGGACTATCACTATTTTCTGCTTTCATTTTTATGATATTTGTTTTAAGAGTCTGAGAAACTATTTTAAGGAAAATGTGCTACATTGAGGAAAACAAATGGGGTGGGGAGCTGTATTAATAGGTCATTATTTTGGGCCATTTTCCAACTCCCTCTGCCTTGTTCCCCACCTAAGAGTAAATGAGGACATTTATAGTTTTTCCTCGTCTCCTCCCTCTCTTCTTCCACACTATATAAGGTGCCAGAGATTAATCGGTGAACAAAATATGATTCTGTTTCTTAAGGAGCTGACATTCTGTTAAGGACAAGTAAAACCAATCACAATATGATGAAGAAAAGTATAAGTGGAACATCAATAAGGGAGTCCTCAGGAAAAGTGTTACTGAGTAGCATTTCATAGAAGTGCATCTGATCAGACCGAATGTAGAAGGCCGAATAAGAATTTGCTAGGCAGATTTATCAGCCAGGGGGTCAGCAGGAAACACATTCAGCCCTGATAGTTTAAATCCAGGTACTGCATGTGACAGGGTAGGCAGAAGGCAAAGAAGGGATGGAGAGGCGCACAGAGCGGGAAAGTATTACCCCTTTACATGGCCAAAGGGACATGATGGAAACACAGGTCCCGGAGCCCAGTGTGAGCTGAAACTGTGGAGGAGGGACTCCATGGTTGAAGATGCAGTAGTGGAGGCAACTGGCTACTTCCAGGGATACAGTGCCTAAGCTGGGAGTGAGCTGCTAAGAAATTCCTCCATCTCTTCCTCTTCCCGTTGGTGCCTCCCATTGGTCAAATCTAATTAAAAGTCAGCTGGCAAGGGAACTGGGTCTTACAGTCCACACAGTCAGTGTCAAGTGTACTGAGCAGGATAGAGCCCACTGAGAATGGATGGAGGTTGGACAAAGTATAATAGTCTGGAGATAAGGCAGAAATGGCAATTTCAGGGAGAAGGAACATTATGTGCTGATGCACAGAAGTGCAAAAGATTGGCAATTCAGGAATAACAAGGAGCACAGGAGGCAAGGAATGTGAAAGGAGAGTAGTAACAGATGTGGCTGGATAAATATTAATAATAGCCAATATTTTTGGTCCCAGGCACTTAGCTAAATACTTTGCGTAATTTATTCCATTTGGTCGTCACATGGTTGGGAAGTTGGCCATCTCATGTACAACTATGACTCGTGTCCACAAACACGTATGCAATTTTTTTTTTTTTACGTTGACTCAGATTTGGCTGTGAGCCTTTAACCCATCTTTGGAAATTGTATTTTGGTCATTATTTTGGTGTTTGACCTCTCTGTTAAGTTACCTGGAAATCCAGGAGATTTGCATGGTGCCCAGATAAATAAGGAGGACTCTAATTTCCAGGCCACTGGGTCCTGCTGACCTCCTCCTTGTTACTTGACTTCCCTGGATTCTCAACTAGGAACTCTGAGCATCTTCATGGAGCCTGTGGGTTCCAAAGGGAGTCCAGCCTCTTCATAGATTCTTTTTTCATCATTCCTGATGTGATAATTTGTGTCAGATGTTTTGGTAAGAGTCTTAGGAGTATGTTGTACTTCTTTCCCTTTTCAGACAAGGTTATACTTAAAGAATTTTTGATTTATATTAGTCATAATCTATGATAATTTTTAAATTTTTTTATTTTTGTAACCGATTCTGCTTTTGGGAATTATAAAGTTTATGCTCCTTGAAGACTGTGACATGCTCCATTTTACCATCAACCTTTTTTTTTTCTTAGAGAGAGAGTGAGAGTCGGGAGGAGCAGGGGGAGAATTTTAAGCAGACTCCACACCCAGTGAAGAGCTTGATGCAGGGATTGATCTCATGACCCTGAGATCATGACCTGAGCTGAAATCAGTATTTGGATGCCTAACCAACTGAGCCATCCAGGTGCCCTACCACCAACCCTTTTGAGCAGGGGCGGGCAAACTTTCTTGGTAAAAGGCTACGTAGTAATTTAGGCTTTGCAAGCCAAGAGGCAAAATTGAAGGTATTATGTGAGTACTTATATACTAAGAGAGAAAACAAATTTTCACAAAATTTTGATTAATTAAATACAAAATAAAATAATTGAGTATAATTTTTTTGTTTTTGTTTTTTAAGATTTTGTTTATTTATTTGACAGAGAGAGAGAGATCACAAGTAGGCAGAGAGGCAGGCAGAGAGAGGAGGGGAAGCAGGCTCCCTGCCGAGCAGAGAGCCTGATACGGGGCTCGATCCCAGGACCCTGAGATCATGACCTGAGCCGAAGGCAGAGGCTTTAACCCACTGAGCCACCCGGGTGCCCCGAGTATAATTTTTTTGATAAAACAGATTTTCTAATGAAAAGAATGGAATTCTTTTTTGGGGGGTGGGGGAGGGTAACATTTTTATTTAATTGGGGTACAAAGTTAGTGTTCCCTATCACCAGAATTAGTTGCAAATATTTTTCCCTTAATGTTGATCTGTAGTAAGAATTTACATATTTCATCTTTGAAAATGTTTTTTGTTCACAGAGAAAGGTGCTGCCAAGTAGTGATATCAATCCATCAGCAGCTGATTTTAATCGAGCATATTCATTTCCTGGACAGAATTTGTAGAATTTAGTAGATTTTTCTCCTAATTCTCCTTTTACATGTTGTGATATTGCAGATTAATCACTTAAAATTGCAAGTCAGGTGGAAGGTCCTCAATTGCATGGTTAAAAGGATTTTGAAATATGGAAGTGTCCTTTGCAATTGCCTGGGAGTCTGAAAAACACTGCTATAGTTTGCACTCAGAAAACATATCCGCTGCAAGTTTGTGTGGGAATGGGACTCTCACTTTTTGTTTTAACTTTTGCCAGCATGGAAAATACGTAAAGCGGGCTGACAGTACTTGTGATTCAAGCATTAGTTGTCAGTGAAATGACTTTATCACCATAAAAGTTTTGCATGTTAGTTCTCTTTTGCCTTATAATTTTAGGTTGAATTCATTAAAAAGCATTATCAATTCTGCAGGAAAATCTCATTTCCAAAGCTATTCAGTGTTCATTTATTGAACGCTTGAGGGTGGTTGAGGGTGGTTCTTCTTATTCAGAAAAGACTCATTCTTGATCATCAGCTTAAAAAAAATCACAGACTTGACCCTTGTTAAGCCATAGGACTGCTGTGTGGGAGAGTGGGTCAGGCTATTCAGCTTCTATTTTTTCTTTTTGAAAGATGTTATTTATTTATATAGAGAGACGGAGAGTGCAAGCAGGGGGGGAAGGGCAGAGAGGAAGGGAGAGGTAGAGAATCTCAAGCAGACTCTGTGTTGAGTGTGGAGCCCGATGTGAGGCTCAGTCTCACAACCCTGTGAGACTGACCTGAGTCAAAATCAAGACAGTTGCTTAACTGACTGAGCCACCCAGGCGCCCCTATTCTGCTTCTGTTTTTGAGAAACCTTCATGAGACTAACGATGGTTAAGGTCAGAGCAAATGAAAATCACCATTAGCACTGCAGGTTGAATGTCATTTGATAGATTGAAATGTTTTCCTCAATTGTACTTGCTGATCAATAATACAATGACTAGCCCTTGGCTTTATACACCCGACATTTTTACAAAGCTCAGCCAGCTTTGGCCAACTAAGTCTCTTTTGCTCCACACATAATTTTTACAACCCTAAGCTGTAACACATCTTAACAGATTCCACCTAATAGCTTAAATTGTATTGAGTTAGTGCTTTTTCAACTTCTTTAGAAATATTGTTGTTTGTAGTTGTGCCATGCAGCCTATTCATAGGGGCTAAGTTTTCAGTCACTTCGAAATCAGCAAAATTGACTCTTTTTATAAGGAACAACTGAGCAGTATCCATAACATCTGTCAATTCATCAAAGCCAGGGAAAACCACTCAAAATAATTTGCCTCATTTTTAAATTGACTATTGATATTGCTCCCAATGTCTTCAACTCTTTGAACAACTGTTCTTACCAAAAGACTAATAGTCCCAAACAAGTTTATTTTTTTCGGACACATTGCTCCAGCTGATGCAATCAAACACAATTTAATTAGCTCGCCATTGGTAAAAGCCTTCCCTTGCTTGGCTAACATGTGAGTCACTCAGAAACTGACTGTGGTTGCAGTCCCATTTTTATTATTTTTACACTTTTGTGAAGAAATTCTGTGATGAGATACTCTGTTTTGAATTTTATGATTTTTTTGACTGCTGCTTTTCCTAGGAGTTGGAATATTGTGATGAGCACTTAATCATGTATATTGTATTCTTTTCGCATGGATTTAATATCACTGAATGTTAAACAAAATACTTTGTTGTCTAATTTAATAAGAAAAGAGTCCATGTTCCAGTGTGTGCTTAAAGTATGGCACACTTCTCTTGTTTTGACATGATGGGTATGCGTTGGTCATAAAAGATTGCAGTGAGGTAATACATTTGAAAAACTGTTGAGTTATAGCTGCATCACTGTGATTTTTAGTGTGCCAGGCAGGTGTGCAAAGCCATGAGAGTGAGCGTGCCACGTGGGGTCATTGTCACGACCACTCAACTTCTGTAGTGCAAAAGCAACCATAGATGTGAACAGAGGAGCGTGACTGTGTTCTAATAAAGGAAGGGTGAATTGGGAGAAATTGGAGGGGGAGACAAAACATGAGAGACTGTGGACTCTGAGAAACAAACTGAGGGTTTTGGAGGGGAGGGGGATGGGGGGTTGGGTGAGCCTGGTGGTGGGTATTGAGGAGGGCACGTATTGCATGGAGCACTGGGTGTGGTGCATAAACAATGAATCTTGGAACACTAAAAAAATAAAATTAAATTAAAAAAATTTTATTTACGAACCCTGAAACGGGAACTTCATGTAATTTTTAGTATTATAAAATATTCTTTTTCTTTTTTAAACCATTTAAATGCGTAAAGATTAGTTTATGGATTGAGCAAAAATGGGCAGCAGGCTAGGTTTGGCCTGTAGGCCATTGTGTGCTAACTACTGATTCTACTGATTGTCGTGAGTCACTCAGAATCTCAGAGACACTGAAAAGTACAGATGTTTAGGCACTGCTTAAGACTTAGCATGCAAGTTAGGAAAAACTGATTATCTTGTTTAGCATTAAATTTCTAGCACATAGATGTTGAGTAAGTGTTTTTTTGAGTAAGTTAATGATAGACAATTTCTGGCATATAAAATATAGCCTATAATAAGTCTGTTGGATGAATGAAATGAATGAATGATTTATTATATATCATACACATATTTGGGATAAATAATTCAAGTGTGAGGGAGGTATAGAAGGTAAGTAAAATACTGTGTACACCATTTCTATAAGACTCTTTACCATTAAGGATTATCACTAAATCCCTTAAAAATGTTATGCAAATTCCATCAAAATTCCATTGACATTTTACACAGAACTATAACAAACAATCCTAAAATTTATATGGACTCACAAAAGATCCTGAATAATCAAAACAAGTATAAGAGAGAGGGGCAAAGCTGGAGGTATTACACTCTTTGATTGATTATGAAGTATATCAAAAAAATCAAGACAATATTATGATGTATCGGCATAAAAGTAGACATAGAAATCAGTGGGACAGAATAAAGAGACCAGAAATAAACTCAAACATATATGGTCAATTAGTTTATGACAAAGGAAGCAAGAATAGACAATGGGGAAAGGACAGTTTCTTCAAAAGATGGTTCTGGGAAAACTGGACAGCTACATGCACAAGAATGTAGCTGGACCACTGTCTTACACCACACACAAAAATAAACTCAAAATGGATTAAAGACTTGAATGTTAAGACCAGAAACCATAAAACTCCTAGAAGAAAACATAGGTGGTAAGCTCCTTGACATTGCTCTTGGTGATACTGTTTTGGATCTGACTACAAAGGCAGTAGCAACAAGCAAAACTAAATAAATTGGACTATGTCAGGCTAAAATTCTTCTGTACAGTGAAGGAAACCACCAACAAAATAAAAAGGCAACCTACTGAATGGAGAAGATATTTGCAAATCGTGTATCTGATAAGGGGTTAACTTCTAAAATATATAAAAAACTCGTATAGCTCAATACCAAAAAAACCTAACCAATTAAAAAAATGGGTGGAGGATCTGAATAGACATTTTTCCAAAAAAGATACCCAGATGGCCAGCAGACACATGAAAAGATGTTCAACATCACCAATCATCAGGGAAATGCAAAACAAAACCACCATGAGATACTACCTCACAGCCATCAGAATGGCTATTTTCAAAAAGACAAGCTACAACAAATGTTGGTGAGGATATGGAGAAAAGGGAACCCATATTCATTGTTGGTGGGAATGTAAATTGGTGCAGCCGCTATGGAAAACAGTATGGAAGTTCTTCAAAAAAATTAAAAATAGAACTACAATATGATCCAGCAATTCTATCCTGAGTATTTATCTGAAGAAAACAAAACAATAATTTGAAAAGTTATTTGCACCCTGATGTTTATTGAAGCATTATTTACAATAGCTAAGGTATGGAAACAACCTAAGTGTCCATTGATGGATAAATGAACAAAGAAGATTTGGACACACGCACACACATACACACTGGAATGTTACTCAGCCATAAAAGAGAATGAAATGTTGCTATTTGTGACAATGTGGATAGACCTTGAGAATATTATGCTAAGTGAAATAAGTCAGATGGAGAAAGGCACATACCATATGATTTCATTTATATATGGAATCTAAAAAAACAAAACAAATTAACAAATAAAGCAAAACATAGCTCATAGATACAAAGAATAGATTGGTGGTTGCCAGAGGGGAGAATTTGAGGGATAGATGAAATCACTGAAGGGAATCAAGAGGTACAAACTTCTAGTTATAAGTAAGTTATGAGGATGTAATATACAGCATGATGGCTATAGTCAATAATATTGTATTATAAAGTTGAAAGTTGCTAAGAAAGTGAATCTTAAAGACCCTCAGCACACACACAGAAATTGTTTTGTAACTTTGTACGGTGAGGGATGTTAACTAGACTTGCAGTAGTGATCATTTCACAATGTATACAAATGCGGAATCATTATGTTGCACACCTGAACTAATATGTTGCATGTCAGGTACACTTCAATTAAAACAAGTTATGTAGAGAAAATGAAGAATTTTCAACAAGGAAAGAATTTCAAGCCAAAGAAGGTGATCGCTAATTGCATTTTCCAGGAGGGTGAACTCAATGTATTTTAGCTACTTAATATGCTAGAGTATTAGAATAAAGTTCCCCCTCCCCAATTAATGTGTGCTTTCAGGAGTGTGGTTTGACTTTAGGATACAAATAATTGTGACTGTCAGCCAGAGGTGTACTTTATGCTACATTTCACACTCTTTTAGATCACATGCAAGTAAAGAACTCAGTCAACTCTTAAGCTTTGGCATGGGGCTGTGTTCCATGGATATGCACTATTGTATCCATCCTGCTGCCTTAAATTGGTGCTCCTTTACTAGAGCAAGATTAAATGTGGCATGGCTATGTAGTACAAGTTTCCTGTTCTTTTTTGTTTTTCCTGCTATAACGGTATATAAGAGAAAGGTTGGTATACTGGCTTTTTCACATCCTAACTGTTCTGTAGGCAAGGTGCTTACCCTTACTGAGCCTCGGTTTATTTCTCTGACAAGTTGTAATATGATCTACTTTAGAGCTTGATTATGGAGATTAAATGAGATAGTATGTGTCCACTGCTGAGCACAGTGCTTGGAGAATGGTAATGGTAGCTATTATTTATATTAAATGACAGATTTCATACTTTAATATTTCTTAATATGAGATGACTAGGTGACTGTTGACACTGCATAATACAAGATCATTATGGGCAGAGTTAAACAGTAACTACTTACAAATGTTGGATAAATGAACTACAGCCTTTTAATATCCACAGGGTAGCCCGTGGGTCTGCTGTACATGTGTGTGCAAGATTTTTTTTTTTAAGATTTTATTTATTTATTCATCAGAGATAGAGCACAAGCAGACAGAGTGGCAGGCAGAGGCAGAAGCAGGCTCCCTGCCGAGCAAGGAGCCCGATGCGGGACTCGATCCCAGGACTCTGGGATCATGACCTGAGCTGAAGGCAGCCGCTTAACCAACTGAGCCACCCAAGTGTCCCAAGATTTTTTTTAACTACTGTTTTCTTTGTATTCTAACTTTTCTTGAAGAGGATTAATGCAAATTGTGCTGAGATCTATGAGAAGGGATACGAATGGCTACTGTTAATTAATTAATTAATTGCTTATTTCAACAGTACTGAGTACCTACAATGCGCCAGGCACTGGGTGATAGTGAAGAATAAGACATTGTCTCTGCTCCTAAGGAGCTCATTTGTAGCTGGGAAGATAATCAAGTTAGTGATTGATGCAGTAACAGAGTAAGTGCATGATGATATGGGTGTGAATGAAAGGGGCACCTAACCTGGTTTTGGGAGATGAGAAGTTTCCCAGAAGAGGAAATCTGAAGCCAGGTGAAGCAGTGATAGGGGCATTGGGCTAGCAGCAGAGGGGAGCACTGAAAGCATCTGGACTGGTTTGTACGAGCCTCACAAAACATGTTATGAAATGTGAACACACTCCTGGGGGCAGGAAGGAGCCTCTGAAAGGTTTTATGTACACAAAGGCATTTGTGCTTAGAAATACAATTTTGGTGGTAGTGCAGAATGAGTAAAGATTGTGGGTAAGAAGACCAGTCAAGAGGCTGTTGCAGTACTCCAGGCAAGAGGAAATGGTGGATAAGGGGATGGAGAGAAGGCCAACAGATACAAAGCTTGTTAAAGAGTTAGAAGTGATATTACTTGGTCTCTAACTGAGGGTGAGGACATATGAAAGATGGAGGATTTAATCATGATTCCCAAGTTTTTTACTTCAGCCTCTGGGTGAGTGGTTGGTGCCATTCATTGAGATAGGAAACAGAGGAAAAGCAGGTTTTATCTGGGGAAATGAGGAAATGATGAGTTCTTTTTTAGGCAAATTGATTTTTTTCATGCTTATGGGATCTTCAGATGAAGATCCCCTCTACCCCAACATCTGCAATTTAGGAAAGGAAACTTAGGAAAGGAGAGGAAAATTCTAGCATGTGTCTGATTTCCTGGCTGACATTCTAGTCAATTTTTTGAGATACCAGCAAAACACAGGCACCTCACATCTCAAAAAAAAAGAGAGAGAATATTAGAAAAATTTAGAAAGAAGTCACTTAAACTTTAGCATATTTTTCAATTTTATGTTAATTTAAAAAGTAAAATTTTATTTTGTTGTTTAGTGTTGTTTTATTTGAACAGTGAAGGCAGTGGGAACTGGAGATAACAGGTTTGTGAGTCTTTGGTGTAAAGATGCTAATTAAAGTGTCCGAGTGGATGAGATTATCTAGGGAGGGAATCAAGAACAGTAGTTTTCTTTCCTGACTGCACATTGGAATCTTTTGGGGAACTTTAAAAAAATTCTGATGCCTGAGACCTGTCCCTAGAGATTCTGACTTCGCTGATCCAGGGTCACCTGGGTCAAGGTTTGAGAAGCTCTGGCTGAGAGTGAAAAGAGATCCCAGTAAAGAATATGGAGGACTGTGAAACTTAAGAGTCAGGTCAGAGAGGAAAGTAAGACAGGTGGGCTGACTCGGAGTCCAAGGAAACAGTACTCTTCAGGGTCATTAGGTATAGCTGCTTCATATGTGCTTGATTCAGATGATCAAATTCAAAGACTAACCAACCAACCAATCAACTAATCAGTCATCATAATCCTCCAAGGTCTCTATCACTGCCAACTAAAGTATCCCTGCTACTAAGTCTGTATGCTAGAGAAGGGAGCTTGGCAAAGGCATTCATACATGTATCTGGCTTCAGTGTGTGTGTGTGTGTGTGTGTGTGTGTGTGTGTGTGTGTGTGTGTGTGTGTGTGTGGTTATCTTTTTCTGCTGTAGTACTATATAGCTATGAGTATTAATGATTACATCCAACAGAGAGGGAAAGTTGAAAGTGGAAGCTTAAGTCTGGAAGCAATAGTATAGTTTTAAAAAATTGAGATATAATTCATATACCATAAAATTAATCCTTTAAAATGTATAATTCACTGGTTTTTTAGTATATTCACAAGCTTGTATAACTATTACTACTATCTAATTCCAGAAAAAAATGTAGTTTTGACCTACAATAGGATAAGAATTTGCTTTTAGTCATTTTATTTGTAAAATATGATTTAATCTAATAGTCTATGAAAACAGTTCTATTTTAAAAATTACAAAGTGAAATGCAAACACCAAAAAACAAACCAAAAAAACCCAACCCATTTAAAAAAAACTGCTGGCATTGAGATATTTACTAAAAGTGTATCAACTCACTAAACAACACCAAAGAAATCCCTTATTTAAAAAAAAAAACCTGTTGGGGTGTTAAGTGTCTGACTCTTGATTTTGGCTCAAGTCATGATTTCAGGCTGGTGAGTGTGAGCCCCGTGATGGGCTCTGCGCTGGGTGTAGAGCCTGCGTAAGATTCTCTCTCTCCCTCTGCCCCCCCACCCCCCCCACGCACTCTCTCTCTTTCAAAAAAAACCCCAAAACTGTTTACCTTCCATACAATGAAACCCAACATCATTTGCCATAAATAGCAAGGTAAGAGTAAGAATAAATATAATGGAAATTAAGAACATAAGATTTAACTAAGGTAAAGATATTTATTTTCAATGTCTTTCAGATCTCTCCTGTTATGTCCAGTTGCCTCCATCACTGCTGCCCCCACTCTGGGTCCATCATCCCTCAGAATACTGCAGATCCTCATTGTTCTCCTGCTTCCACTCTTACCTCACAAGCATTGAAGACCCAGTTTTTAACTTGGTCTTCCTGGCTCGCATGATCTGTCCTTGCTTCCCTGCCCTTGTTCATCTCCCACCATTCTCTTCCGTCTTTACGGCACTCCATGTAAACTGCCTGCTCATTTCCTCACACGAATCACTCTTCTTTCAGCCTCCAAGCCTTTCTTCCTGACATTTTCCATCTCCCTGGAACACTCTCTGCCCTCCTCTCTTGGCCTCATAAACTCCTACTAGTCTTTTAGTCACCTTCTCAGGAAGTCTTTCCTGACCACATTCTTCCAGCCCTAGCCTACTGAGTCAAATCTCCCTTTGTAAGACTTTATATATATGTGTTGTTTTTTGTGATTATTTGTGTAATGTTCATTATCTGTCTTAATGGATCATAAATTCAGTAACGGCAAGGGCTGAATCTGTTTTGCTTATCCTTGTATTCCCTCACGGAGCACATTGTTTGGCACATAGTAGGTTCTCAGTATGTATTGTCTTGAAAGAAATGAATGAATAAGTAAACGAATGAGTCCATTGTCCTTGACTGCTTGTATTCTGAGTTCCGTATTCTTTCTTAGTCTCTCTTGACTGGATGCTTCTCTTCCACTGAACTGGTAGGATGATGGCATAAATTTGTCATCTTTTTTTGCCATTGTCTGAAGTTCAGACTTGAAGGACAGAGTATATTCATTGGCTACATATCCATAGCAGACATTAATATCGATTCTGATTTACTACTACTCAGAACTAGGCAATCATAAAATTGAAGAAAGTCCATTTTCCTATAATGTATGGATTCCCCCAATTTGCTGATTTTCAAAATCATCTGGAGACCTTTCCAAAATGTAAATTCCTCTTCATGGGAGATTGGTGGGGTCCTCTGAACTCTACCTGCTCCTCCCTGCACAGATATTCTTCTAACTTTGCCACACCTGAAGGATCAAGAGTAATTTTCCCTCAAATGGGTAATTGTTAAGTCTCTCTGTATGAAATTGATTGCTCTATATGTAGCTGGGGCTACAGGAAGAATTGTACCTAGGAATCCTCACCTGCAGGGATTCTTTTCACCATGCTTAGGATGGGTGTAGAGTGTAAAATGAGAGAGGGAGAGAGGGAGGGAGAAAGAAATGCAGGGAGGTGGAGATTTACCTAAAGGTTAACTGTGGTTATCTCAGTTTTAAGATTTGGGGTGATTTTCATCTTTTCTTTTGCTACTCAGCATTTTCTAAACATTTCTACAATTTTCTATTATTTTTAATAAGAAAAGAGTGTTTTTATAAAGCACCTCAGCTATAATTTGCATCTGTACAAAAATGTGAACACAACTTGCTTTAAACCAACCAATAGCAAGCTCAGTGCTAATTTATCAAGCACCTGTCCTGTGTGAAACACATCATATTAAGTAACTCCTAGTAACATTGTACAACATATATTATTGTTATTATTATTATTTTACAGCTGAATAAACTGATGCTCAGAGAAGTGACATGACTTGCCCAGAGACTTTTGGCACAGAGCTAGATAGTCCTAACTCAAAAGATCATAAATCTTTCAAAAGAAAGAGAGAGAATTGTTTCCTTATTACGAACATTCATAAAAAATGGCAGAAAAGAAGAATCCTTTTTGACCGAGTTCTCAGCTGTAGACTTATTCAATTTGTGTTCTCTCTCGTTCTCTCTCAATTGCTTGAAAACAGTTTATTGCTATGTAAGTGCCCAGTAAATGTTGTTTGGTTACTTTTCGTGACTCCCGAAGTTAAATACAGTGCAGGATGAGCCAGGAACTCTTTTTTTTTTTTTTTTTAATATGATTTTATTATTTTATTTTATTTTTTCCTCAATTATTTTTATTTTATCTTTTCAGTGTTCCAAGATTCATTGTTCATATACCACACCCAGTCCTCCATGCAATACGTGCCCTCCTCAATACACACCACCGGGCTCGCCCAACCCCCCATCCCCCTCCCCTCCGAAACCTTGAGTTTGTTGCTCAGAGTCCACAGTCTCTCATGGTTCATCTCCCCCTCCGATTTCCCCCCATTCACCCTTCCTTTCCTTCTCGCAATGTCCTCCATGTTTTTCCTTATGCTCCACACATAAGTGAGACCATATGATAATTGA
>CM052887.1:9729178-9819021 GCA_028534135.1 Potos flavus | reverse complement strand
GTTTGTTGCTCAGAGTCCACAGTCTCTCATGGTTCATCTCCCCCTCCGATTTCCCCCCATTCACCCTTCCTTTCCTTCTCGCAATGTCCTCCATGTTTTTCCTTATGCTCCACACATAAGTGAGACCATATGATAATTGACTCTCTCTGCTTGACTTATTTCACTCAGCATAATCTCTTCCAGTCCAGTCCATGTTGAAACAAAAGTTGGGTATTCATCCTTTCTGATGAAGGCATAATATTCCATTGTATATATGGACCATATCTTCTTGATCCATTCGTCTGTTGAAGGGCATCTTAGCTCTTTCCACAGTTTGGCGATTGTGGCCATTGTTGCTATGAACATTAGAGTACATGTGGCCCTTCTTTGTACTGCATCTACATCTTTGGGGCAAATACCAAGTAGTGCAATTGCAGGGTCATAGGGTAGCTTTATTTTTAATTTCTTCAAAAATCTCCACACTATTTTCCAAAGTGGCTGTACCAACTTGCATTCCCACCAACAGTGGAAGAGGGTTCCCCTTTCTCCACATCCTCTCCAACATTTGTTGTTTACTGTCTTGTTGATTTTGGCCATTCTAACTGGTGTGAGGTAGTATCTCAGTGTGGTTTTGATTGAATCTCCCTGATGGCTAATGATGATGAACATTTTTTCATGTGTCTGTTAGCCATTTGTATGTCTTCTTTGGATAAGTGTCTGTTCATGTCTTCTGCCTATTTTTTGATGTGATTATCCATTTTTTGAGTGTTGAGTTTGAGGAGTTCTTTATAGATCTTAGATATCAGACCTTTGTCTGTAGTGTCTGTCATTTGCGAATATCTTCTCCCATTCCGTGGGTTGCCTGTTTGTTTTGTGGGCTGTTTCCTTTGCTGTGCAGAAGCTTTTTATCTTGATGAAGTCCCAAAAGTTCATTTTCGCTTTTGTTTCCTTTGCCTTTGGAGACATGTCCTGAAAGAAGTTGCTGTGGCTTATGTCGAAGAGGTTACTGCCTATGTTCTCCTCTAGGATTTTGATAGATTCCTGCCTCACGTTGAGGTCTTTTATCCATTTCGAGTTTATCTTTGTGTATGGTGTAAGAGAATGGTCAAGTTTCATTTTTCTACATATAGCTGTCCAATTTTCCCAGCACCATTTGTTGAAGAGACTGTCTTTTTTCCACTGGATATTTTTTCCTACTTTGTCAAAGATTATTTGACCATAGAGTTGCACGTCCATATCTGGGCTCTCTACTCTGTTACACTGGTTTATGTGTCTGTTTTTGTGCCGGTACCATGCTGTCTTGGTGATCACAGCTTTGTAGTACAGCTTGAAATCAGGCAATGTAGATGCCCCCAGCTTTGTTTTACAAGATCCTAGCTAATAGGATCCAAGAGCACATTAAAAAGATTATTCATCATGACCAGGTGGGATTTATCCCTGGGAGGCAAGGGTGGTTCGACATTGGCAAATCAATCAGTGTGATAGAACAAATCAATAAGAGAAGAGAGAAGAACCACATGGTCGTCTGAATTGATGCAGAAAAAGGATTTGACAAAATTCAGCACCAGTTTCTCATTAAAACTCTTCAAAGTATAGGGATAGAAGGAACATTCCTCAATTTCATAAAACATATCTATGAAAAGCCCACAGCGAATATCATTCTCAATGGGGAAAAGCTGACAGCTTTCCCTTTGAGATCAGGAACACGACAAGGATGTCCACTCTCGCCACTCTTGTTCAACATAGTACCAGAAGTCCTAGTGACAGCGATCAGACAACAAAAAGAAATAAAAGGTATTCAAATTGGCAAAGAGGAAGTCAAACTCTGTCTCTTCACAGATGACATGATACTTTATATGGAAAACCCAAAAGACTCCACCCCAAACTACTAGAACTCATGCAGCAATTCAGTAATGTGGCAGGATACAAAATCAGTGCACAGAAATCAGTTGCTTTCCTATACACTAACAATGAAAATATGAAAAAGGGAAATTAGAGAATTGATTCCATTTACAATAGCACCAAGAACCATAAGATACCTGGGAATAAACCTAACCAAAGAAGTAAAGGATCTGTACTCGAGGAACTGAACATTCATGAGAGAAATTGAAGAAGACACAAAAAGGTGGAAAAGCATTCCATGCTCATGGATTGGAAGAATAAACATTGTTAAAATGTCTATACTGCCCAGAGCAATCTATACTTTCAATGCCATCCTGATCAAAATTCCACACGCATTTTTCAAAGGGCTGAAACAAACAATCTTAAAGTTTGTATGGAACCAGAAAAGACCCTGAATTGCTAAGGAAATGTTGAGAAAGAGCCAGGAACTCTTATTTTATGCTTTGCATTCAGTGCTTTGTTTGTTTCATTTGTTATTTTGATTTCTCCTACAGCTTATGAGCACACAGACTGTAGGCAGTTATGTCAGTGAGGAAGAAGTAGGAAAGGTTTCTGTCCAAAAATGTCAGTTATTAACCTTCAGGAATGGAGGTGTGGAGTCAGAGGAAGGCAAGGCATGATTTCCTAGGCACTTCAAGTTTCTAAAGTAATTAAAAAAAATGTAGATAATGAATTTATTATATTTTGTTTTCCCTTCTCCTGTTAACTGAGTACATTTGGGAACTTGAAAAATATTGCACATTGTTTAAAAACCTTACTAAAAAGTCTCAGCTATGTACCAGAGATTCATTTAATTTAATATTTCTGGAAGATATTTTCAGTCGTTAAAGACTTGGTATTGTTTCCTTAGTACCTTAATCATCACTGCTTGGAGATAACATTCAGCATTGTACTGATATTCAACAAGATTATTAACAATAATCTTTAAATAAATAAAACTTCCATTTCATTTCCTGAGGTATGGGAAGAAAAGAATCTTTTGATTTTCTCCTCCCTAATTTAAAGATCGTGTTCACAGGAAATTCTTTATAATTCCTTTAAATAAACAGGAAACATAATTATTTGCTTGGGGGTGTAAATAGTATAGGTTGAGGAGTACATTGTGTTTTTTTAAAAAATCAGGATTATGTAACATGCTTCAAATGAGATCCAGGGTTGCGTGTGTGTTTTTGACATGGTCTTACTGGCTTGAGAGTTTTTGTTTTTTTTAAGTTTTGTTTTTGAATTTTATTTTTCTGACGCTCTTCCTGTTTTCTTGTAAGTCCAGCAATGGAATAAGAGTTGAAGAGCTGGCGGATTCACATGGAGACGGTTTTTGTAACATCATCTGTCAGGTGTCTGCTTCTTTCTTATTAGTCATCTGGCATTTTGAAGACCGATTGAGGCCATTACAAAATGTACTGCAGATCATAGACCTTACATCTTTAATTAATTAATGTTCACAAAGCACTGTGCAATTGATTAATAAAACTGGCCTTGGAAACATACTGAATGGTTAACTCTTTTTAAATTTTTCTCTTATTTCCACACCAAATGCATGAATCTGATTTTTTTTAAAAAAAGGTGCCATAGCTGATCTTAAACACTTTTTTCTTTTGAGCTCTTTCTGTTATTTACCATTTGTATAGGGATAGCTTTCACAGTTTTGCTTCTTCTGATTTTCCAGGTATGTATATATTCCTGATGGATATAGATTTATCTCAGTTGGAAAGCACCATTCAAATGTTATTTTCATTCTTTTTTTTTAAAAGATTTTATTTATTTGACAGAGAGAGAGATCACAAGCAGGCAGAGAGGCAGGCAGAGAGAGACGGGGAAGCAGGCTCCCCGCTGAGCAGAGAGCCCGATGTGGGGCTCGATCCCAGGACCCTGAGATCATGACCTGAGCCGAAGGCAGAGGCTTTAACCCACTGAGCCACCCAGGCCCCCCTATTTTCATTCATAATAGAATTAGTTTTTGATGTCAATGGAAAAAAATCTGTAAAATTATTCAGGCCACTAAACCAACATCTTTATAAACTTTGAAAGAGAAAATTAAAAATCATAAGGAATGTTCTCTATATTCCATGAAGAATGTTTATTTACAAGAAAAGGTACTATTTGTTGTAAAACACAGCAATAAATATGACTATAAGGAGCAGAATCATGAATCAATAATTGTAAAAGATTCAGTGGAAGTAACCTAGGTATGGTGTCCTCTAGGAATTCATAATCTCAAATCCATATTGATTCTTCATAAAAATAAGTTGTAGCACAAATTTATAAAGACAGAGAGGATTGTTAGTTTGCAAAACTAACTCTAAGAGTAAAAATTTATACTATATATAAAAATTATATCATGTGGTTTAATTGTATGTCATAGCAGTAATTATTACTAAACAGTTTCAGAGAATTCATAGTTGAAAATGCGATCAGTAAAAAAAAAAAAAAAAAAAATACAATCGGTGAAACCCAAAGGAGTAAAACTGTGATAATGTGAATTCCTAGATGATGTGATTTGAAGTTAGAAAGTCCCATTTTTGTCTCATTTTACTTTGTATGGAGAAGTTAAGTGATTCTAGAAATAACAGGTATTTAATTCTGTGGTTTTCCACTTCCCTATAATAGAGTAAGATTCATACCAAATTTAGATCAGTGAAAGGTAACCCTAAAGTTTTGTAGATTTTATCCCTGAATAGCATTATAAGATTTCAAAATCACTTTTAAGCTTATAATACCCCAATAATCTGAGGATATTAATTTCTAGAGTGGGAATTGTTCATTGGGAGAGTTTGTATTCTTGAAGAAGGAATATAATACAAGGAAGTCCTCATATTTAAATCAGGAAGATCCCTCTGTGGATGTCAGTCTGTCTATATGTGTGTATTTCTGATTGTCCTTGACATTGGAAGTCGAATGCAAATTTGTTTTTGTAAGTAACAGCAGAGATAGACAAGTGATTTACCTATAATTGACTCATTCTGTTTGTGGTAAATCAATTTTGGAAAGTATTTTCAGGGGTTTTGACAAGATAACTGGTTTTAATAGGAATGAGTCAATAACAGGAGTAATAGAAATCTGTGAGGATGTTTCAAATATTCTGTGGAAAAAAGTATATGCAAATTGAATTCATTATCACAAAGAGTTCACGTAGGTAGGTACAAAATAGCTAATTTTTTCTTTTTATGTCTGCAGTTTATTGGCATATATACATAGGCCCCTTTTTGTATCTGGTCAAATATAAAAACATTCTGGTAAGTTTTTAAAAAATTTTTTATGTTTTGCTGAAAAGTAAGACTTGAAGCATCGGAGTTACCTGGCACCATATTAAAGATGCACATTGCTACTGTATAAACCATAAGACAAAGCATTGATCAAATGTGTCGGATACTTTCCTGGGCAAATTTATACAGGAAAAGATTCAGGGAAGAGGCATATTAGCCAATCTAGCTCTGAGCAAAAGCTATTTCTAGGTTGAGGATGAGGAAGATCAACAATTACAGTTTGAATTAATATTTATATGGTGATTTTTTGCTTGTATGTTCTGATTCAACCCTCAAAGTGACCACCTGATATAGGTGTTATCTTATTTTCACATGAGGAAACTGAGGGCCAGAGATACTGCCTTCAATCACAGGTGAGCAAGTGAGTTTAACTCAAGTCTTCTGGCTCCATATTCTTTACTCTTTCTTTCCATCAAGTGGAGACAGAGGCAAAGTGTTAGTCCGTATTAGCACACAATGTTATGGGAGAGGCAAGCCACGAAAGCCTTAAAGGAAAGGCAAAATGTAGATGTGTGGAACTAGGGATGTCACACACTGCATGAATGATCCATTAACTGGATTCAGCCTGCAGAATGAGTTTGGTATGACTAGTCCGGTGTTTTTTTTTTAAGAAGTTTGAATTTGAATGCCTTAGGTAGAAAAAGCACTTTCTAGTTGTCTGTCTCCACTATCCCTTCTAACTGCACTCACTTAAAATATCTGCTTGGACTCTGATGTTCTTTGAATACACAGTCCTGAGCGGAATGAATCACATGAACAAGAACATGTAGGAAAACATGAAGGTGAACATAGAGAGCAGTTTCATCTGGTCTGAGCATAGGTTTTTATCCAGGGAACTTTGGTAGGAAGTTGTGAAGGACCAGATTATGGATGTTGTTTTCCCTCTACATCCCCCAACTGCCCCTACCTCTTCCATGAAATCTAGTTTGGATGAGTTGCCCACAGTCCAAGTGAGTAAGAATTATATTGTGATCTATGAGGCTGAGTTCTTGGAAGGGAGGTCCTGAAATTGAGGTAGATCCAATTTCTTGGAATGGCACTAATGTAGAGAGGATCACAAAGCTGTCTTCTTCTGAGCTTGCAAAGGAATCATGGTATGTGAGGTAAGGTCCTGACTGTTGCTCTGAACATTGGCTGATGTTACTAGTACAATTTTATGGGACACCGAAATCATGTTGTTTTATTGATAAATTTTTTAAGGGTCAGAGGAAGAGTAGAAAGGTGCAATCAGGTTTTTTTGTTTTTGTTTTTGTTTTTTGTTTTTTGCATATGTATAAGATTGTTTCCTGGGATACCTAATTAAGGCAAGTCCCTTTGATTGGATATTTTGTGGGGGACATTGCTTCTTTTCTTCCAATGGACTTTTGAGCCTTTGGAGGAGAAATAAGATTATGAGAAATTACCTATGTATTTATATCTATATCTGGATTTTGAAATCATGGACTTCTTTTCCACCTCAGGGCCTTTGCACATGCTTTATTTCTTGCATGTAATGTTCTTCTCCGATGGAGAAGATGGAGCTGATTTGTTTTTATCCTTGAAATTCTTATCAGCACAACTATCCCTCCTTTGAGAGATTTTCTCTGACCCGTCTAAAAAGTAAGTTCCCATCCTAGCCCTATCTGAAAAGTAAGTTCCTTCCACCTTTATTCTGTTATCTGTTGTTAATTTTTCACTACAGCATTAATCAATTTATAATTATTTTGTCTACTCACATATTTGTAGTAACATACACTCATAGTAATGTACCCCACAGTATCTTCAGAGAATGTAAATTTTGTAATGACAAGGATTATGAATTTAGAATCTAGTTCCACAACAGAATGGATCCTCAAATAAATATTTGCCAATGAATAGATAGTTAGAGTACAATTGAAGAAGAAAATAGATTCCCATGTCAGGTGGAGGGTGTGGAAGATGCTTTTCTGGTGTGTATTGTAAGAGGAATTTAATGTGTAATAGCAACAGGGGATCTCATATATATCTGATGGAAGTTTCATACTGCTGAAGTAGAATACTGATTAATTCTTTAAAAATTATATAATGAATACATTTTGAGGCTAGAAAGTTTAAATGACAGAAAAGGCTGCAAAGAGAGAGTAAAACTTTTCCTTCTGCCTAATTCCATTTTCAGTTAATCACTATTAATACATTCTTAAATATTTTTCTGGAAATTTTATGTGTCTATATCTGTCATTGGTTTTATCTTTCAAGATAGTTAACTAGTTATCTACTTCTTATCTAAACCATTTTGATTATAATAGAAGTATGGTTCTGCCATTTGCAATTTCCTGGATATTTTTTCATGTGAACCCATAAATCTTTTTAGGGTGGTGCCTGAGTGGCTCAGTCAGTTAGGCATCTGACTCTTGGTTTTCCACACAAGTCATGATCTCAGGGTTGTAGGATCAAGCCCACTGCAGGTCCCTGTGCTCAGTGCAGTGTCTGCTTGTTCCTCCCCCTCTGTCCCTCCCCCAGCTTGCACACACACTCCCTCTCAAATAGATAAATAAAATCTTTAAAAAATCTAGTTTATATATTTATAGCCACTTCATTTTAATATTATATAAAACTTGGTTTCTGTAGCTCCATTTTCTCCCTATTCCTTTCTGCAGTGATTTTCATACAAATTTTATCTTTATAATCGTATATCCATCAACATGGACTTATAATTATTGCTTTATGCAGATGTCTTTTAAACCAGGAGGAGAAAAAAAGAGTTACAAATGAAGATACATTTATGCTGTCTTTTATATTTGCTTATGTAGTTGACTTACTGGCGTTCTTTATTCCTTTATATGATTTCGAATTACTGTCCAATGTCCTATCATTTCAGTTTGAAGAACTCTTTAGTATTTTCTATAGGGCAGGTTTGCTTCCAATGAATTTTATCATTTTTTTAAATCTTAATCTGTCTTTAATATTTGAAGAGTAGTTTTGCCCAATACAGAATTCTTGGTTGACATTTTACTTTTTTTTAGCACTAGAAACAGGTCATCCCACTGTCTTCTGGCCCCCATGGTTTCTTATGAGAAGTCAGCTGTTAATCATATTTAGGCTAGCTTCTATGTGATCAGTCTCTTCTTTTGCTGCTTTCAAGATTCTTTCTTTGTCTTTATCTTTTGATTGTTTGATTATGATATGTCTTTGTGTGGAACTCTTGATTTATCCAACTTGGAGTTCACAGAGCTTCTTGGATGTATAGGTAGTTAAAAAAATGTTTTCATTAAAGATAGGATGTTTTGGCTACTAATTCCTTAAATTTGTTTTATTTTGTTTTCTTTCTCTCTCTCTCTCTTTGTCTCTTCTTCATCTCCTCTTTCTCTCTTTTCTCTCTTCCGCTCCTTTTTCCTTTTGGATTCCCATTGCGCCATATTGATACACTTAATTATATTCCACAGGTCTCTGAGTGTTTTTAATTAAAAAAAATTTTTTTCTCTTTCTGTTACTCAGACTGGGTAATCTGAATTGACCTATCTTTGCTTTTTGCTGTCAGCTCAAATCTGCTATTGAGCTCTTCTAAGTGCATTTTTAGTTTATATTATTGTGCTTTTCAACTTCAAAATTTCTATTTGATTCTTTTTATAATTTCAGTTTCTTTATTGATATTATTTGGTGAGACATTGCTTTCATACTTTAGTTCAGAAGGCATGGTTTCTTTTCATTCCTTGAAGATATCTTAAATAGCTGATTTAAAATTTTTGTAGTGGGCTGAATGGTGGCTTTGGTGATATATTCATGTCGTAATCCTTGGAGCCTGCCTTTCATGGCAGAAGAGTAATTTATGGCAAAATATGTGATTAAGTTAAGGATCTTGAGAGGTGGAAGATTATCCTGGATTACCTGGGTTGTCTCTAAATGTAATCACACGCATCCTTTATAAGAGATAAGGAGAGGGAGTTTTGAGATACACAAAATAGGAGAAAGCAATGTGAAGATGGAGGTGAGAATTGGAGTAATAGAGCCTCAAGCCAAGGAGTGCTGGCAATCATCAGAAGGTGGAAGAGACAAGGAAAGGAATCTTCCCCTCTGGAGGGAATGTGGTGATGCCAGCACCTCAGTTTCAGGCTTCTGAGCTCCAGAACTTTATGAGAATAAATTTATGTTGTTTAAACCCACCTAGTTAGGAAACTAATCAAGTCTGTCCAGTAAGTCCAATGGCTGGCCTTCCTCAGGAACAGTTTCTGTAGACTCTTTTTTCCCTGTTAATGGCCATAAATTTTGTTTCTTTGCATATTTCATATCTTCGTTGTTGTTGTTTTTGAAAATTGCGCATTTAATATAATATTATGTGGCAGATTTGACTTTTCTGAATCCTGGGGATGATGCATGTCAGGGCCAGAGTGCTGATGTCAGCATGGCTTCCAGCCAGGTGACTGGGTTCTTGCTTTCAGTCTTCTGGCTGCTTGCATCTCTAACAATGTGACCAGGACTCTACTTAAGGCATTGGTGGGTCTTGGTCCCATCCATCTGGATCTCAGCCAGGACACTGTGCAGAGGGGGTGAGGTTTTATCCTCGCCCCATCAGCCAGTCTGGTGATTTTATAGAGAGATGCTGTTCTCCATGGGGATGCTCATGCTGTCGGCCACACAAGTCTATACCATCTTGACTGTCCAGCTCTTTGCATTCTTACACCTATGACCTGTAGAAGCAGGCATTTTAGCATATAATTTTGAAAATGCATCTCAGACATTTGATGACCTCCCAGCAAGATTTGGCTATAGACTTCCAGCTGAAGGTTTAAAGGGTTTTTTGATTAACTCAAAACCAGAAAATGCCTATGAACCCCTAGTGTCTCCACCACTGAAAGACAATTCATCTGACACTTTCATTGTGTTGATTAGAAGACTTGATTATAATTTTGATGTAAAGGTTTTAAATTCATTGAGAACAAGATACAAAGCAGCCATAGTTCACAATGTTGACTCCGATGATCTCATTAAGTATCAGATCCAATGACCTTGATGTGCTAAATAAAATGGACATTACATCTGTCTTTATTGGGGAAGTATCAGCTAATTCCCTGAAAGACGAATTCACATATGAAAAAAGGGGCCAAATTATCTTAGTTGTGGAACTTAGTCTTCCTCTGGAATACTACCTAATCCCCTTGTTCATCGCAGTGGGCATCTGTCTCATCTTGATAGTCATTTTCATGAAGTAGGTAAATTAATGTTAAATATATTTAAAAAAATAGTATGAATGGTTCTAAAAATCATTGTATTGAGTGAGAGAAGCCTTACATAAAGGAGTACATATTGTATGAGCCCATTTTTATGGTTCAGTCTGGAAAAGGTAAAGATAATCTGGGTAGAAAAAAACAGTGATTACTTCTGGAGGGCTAGGAAAAGGTGAGAGATTTACTGAGAAGGGTATGAGGGACCTTTTTGGAGGTGAGTCATGTTCTGTATCTGAGAGGGGTTTAGGTTTCACAAATTTCTCTGTACTTAAATTTTGGTCATTTCATTGTATAGAAATTTTACCTCAGGAAAAGAAAAACTAAAAAAAATATTAAACTCTAAGTAATGATACATCTGCTAAAGTATTTGGGGGGACAGATGCTGATGATCTGCAACCTACTTTGAAGTGCACTGTAAAAAAATGAAGAGAAAAAGAAGTGTATTGATGGGTAGATAGAAGGATGGATAGGTAGGTAATAAAAATGCAGTACAATGTTAATTGTAGATTCTAGGTAGTGGATATATGGGTATTATATATTTCTTCAAACTCTTCTCTGTATTTGAAATTTTTTATGTTAAAATATAAATAAAGAATAGTCTGAGGACTTGAAAAAAATATTATATGGCAAGTCTGGAAATCAGATTCTTCTCTCTCTTCAGGGTTTGTTGTTGCTGTTTGCTTAATGATTTTTCTGAGCTAAATCCGTAAAGTCTGTATTTTTCATTGTGTGTGACCTCTGTTAGTGAGGTGATCAGTTAATGATTGGACAGAAATTTGCATAAATGCCTGGAACCAATAAGTTTCCCAGTTTCTGGTGAGGGGCTTCCTATGTGTGCTGGGACGTATGTCTTTCACCCTCAGCCAGGCAGTTCACAACTCTGCCTTCCTCTTTACTTCCTGCTTGCACAGAGCTTCAAGGTCAGTCACAGCTGAGAACGAGGGTCTTCTCAGCTCTTTTCTGAGCATGTGCACAGCCCTGGGCAAACGAACAGCCCCATACATGTCAATGGACCTTTTAGATTTCCAGGAATATTTTGATGCTTTTCAAAGCTCCTTATGGACATTTCTTTCATTCCCCAGATTTCCCTTAATAAGCTTTTTGCTTAGTCTTTTATTTGTTGCAATTGTTAACCACTGCCTCAGTCAGCAGTGATGTTTAAACAATTAAATGCCCCCAGAGACAAGGCTGTTCACACTGAGAGTACTCCGAGTCACAGTCAGGTAAAAAGAAGCCTTCCATAAAGGGTGCACTTGTCCTGATGAGCACTGAGTAATGTATACAGTTGTTGAATCACTATCTTGTACACCTGAAACTAATACAACACTGTATGTTAACTATATTGGAATTAAAGTTTAAAAAAACTTAATAAAAATGCATTCTAAATGGGGTCTTCCAGATGGGTCAAATACTGACAATTATCTGTTAATGAGACTTTGGAAGTTCCAACCCCATTCTGTATCCTCTAGTGGCTGCTAGACTGCTGGTTTTCACTGTGATTGCAGACTATTGATTTGCAAGGTTCCTGTGTAGCTGGGAGCTGGGGGATGGGAACAGGTCAAGTTAAAATGCCATAAAGCTCACAGTTCTTACAGTGATTCAGTTGTTTTTCTGAAATAAATGCTCTCTGGATTGCCGCAAGCCTTTGGTTAATTTTCAGAGTCCTGAAAAGTGGTTATTGACTATTTTTGCCAAAGATTTTATTGTTATGTGGAGGAGAGGATTTTTGGGGTCTTTAGTCTTCCTTTTTTTTTTTTTTTTTTTTTTGATGTGACTCCAACATGTGGCTTTTGGATAAAGTCTTTTTTTTTTTTTTTTTTTTAAAGATTTTACTTATTCATTTTTTGAGAGAGAGAGAAAGCGTGCAAGTGCATGAACCGGGAGGAGGGGCAGAGGGGGAGGGAGAGAGAGAATCCTCAGGCAGACTCTCCGCTGAGCAGGGAGCCCAATGTGGGTGATCCCAGGACGCTGGGATCATACCTGAGCCAAAATCAAAAGTCAGACGCTTAACCGACTGAGCCACCCGGGCGCCCCTTGGGTAAAGTGTGTTTAAAGGATGGAGGGGAAAGAACTTCACAGTAGTTTTGCCTCATGACTTCATTATAGTTTTAGCATGATTTCTCTTTTCTTTCTCTTTCCTTTTTGAAAATATCAGCTTCTGTTTCTTTTTTGAGGTAATGAAGAGCGTATAGCCTGCCTCCTAAACAGGGAATAGCCAAATGGCGCGTCCTTTGAGTCATGCTTGCTGTATTTTATGGTTTACCTCTGGAGGGACAAGATGCTCTGTGTTGGAGAGGCATTACTGGCCTTTTCCTCCCACCCCGCCCTATCTCCCCACATTCCTACTGGCCTTTTCTTTGGGTTGCATCTCATCCCCTAGATTCTACTTCATTTCTGATTGGGGAATACCAGTTAGAATTTTCAGAATTTTCTGGATTCAGTTTCTCTCACCTCCACAGTGCTTCTTGACATTAATGAAAGGAGCTGAAGGTTGATATCATAAATCTTCAGTCTCTTGTCTCTGATGGCCCTTATCAAAACTTGTGGTGTTATTGCTGTCTTCCTCCATTTGACTGCTGCTTGCGCATTTTCATTCTTTTTCCTTTTTGTCTCTATTTTGTTAGATTTTGGGGGTAGAAGTTTAGTGATTCAGTTTCTTCTTTGTATGGACTTTTTGAGATTATTCACATTATTTACTTTAAAATAAATAGTAAATGTCTGTCAAATGAGAATTTTGGTTTTAAAAAATGAGTACATAGGCCTTTCTTTCTGGTTGTAGTTCGTTAATGAGGCCAGTTGCTTACTGCAGCCACACCTCGTTTGTGCCTTTGAAGCAATGCCATCTCTGTGTAGGATGTACTAATATTTCTTCTCAGTAGGAGGAGTATAGTGGGACGTGTTGAGAAAAATGAAAGATAGAATCCATTTTGTTTGAAGTCTTTAAATACAAGTCATTTGATTCTTCAAGAGTCAATTAAATCTTATAATAGTTTTATGCTGCAGGTCTGTATGACCCTGAATGTCGCTGAATATATAATATATAAATAATAGAAATAGGAATAGTAGTATAGTAGTAATAGTAATAGGAGTAATGAGAAACTTTTGATAATATGTAAATTGTATTTTTAGTTCACTTGTACAAGAAGGTTGTAAGACTGTTGTAATATTTAGATTTGTTTGCCCAAGTCTTATAGTACATTTTCTTTTATTCACATGGATAAAATATTAAAATGTGAATATGTCATCTTCACAATTTTATGTTCTTTTAAACTCCAAATCCTTTATTAAAAAAAACCCATCTAGAAAGCATTACCAGTTTTGCTTTTGTAAAAAAACAAAACAAACAACCCCCTCCCCAAAGAAACCCCTACATTTATTGATTGGTTGTTCAGAAAAAATGATAAAATTTAGTAATTTCTAAATTGGTGTGATGAGGTTATTTCCTTGTCTCAGAAGACTCCCTAGACCCAATGTTGTTGTGCTAGTGTGGATGTAATGAAACTTAATACATTAAGGATTATATTGGCAAGTCCATAATATGTCGTTCCCCTGTCTCTCACTGTACCAGATATCCTAATTATTAAAAAATCACAAACAGACACACAAAAATTCCATCAAACCAGATAACGACATAACATCTGGAAAAATGGTTTTGGTTAAGGAACAAAACAATGAGTGGTCTTTTTTTTCTATGTTAATCATTTGTGTTTATATTTATTTTATATTCTTTTCTTTGGACAGTTATTTTATTTTTAAAGATTTATTTATTCATTTTAGAGAGAGAGAGAAAGAGCACACATCTGAGGGGAAGGGCAGAGGCAGAGGCAGAGGGAGAGGGAGAGAAGCAGACTCCCCCTGAGCATGGAGCCTGACGTAGGGCGTGATCCTAGGACGCAGTGATCATGACCTGAGCTGCAACCAAGAGTCAGACGCTTAACTGACTGAGCCACCCAGGCTCCCCTGGACAGTTATTTTAGAAGAGGTTAATGAACTGAACTTATCCATGTAACGCATCATGCAAGTGCAGCTGATTACATAGACCTGGAGTAAATGTAGCTCCTACCATCAAGGGAGGGGTATCTGTCTGTATAACCCTAGAAATTTCTTGAGTCTGGTAATTAAGACATGGACCCTTATTTAATAGTGGTGGTATTATTTTCCAAAAAAACACCTAAGATATTTTAAATATAAGCACCGATCTGTCATATATTTATTTTCATATGTCCCTGGGCAGCCTCTTTTAAGAGTTTTATGGGCATGTGGCTTTTCTGATAGACTGAATATGTTTTTTGGGATCTTGCATAATCTAGTGACTCTCTGAGTTATGCTGTCAGGAATAGAATTTTATTGCTCATAGGTTTACTCTTCACATGTTTATACTCTTCATATATTTATCATTAAAAAAGTGAAGAGCTATTTTAAGGTGGAAGGAAGTGAGCTTAGCTCATCTTGTGTTGTCCTTTGAGAGAATATCACTCTCAAGGATTTGGCACTTCCACTCCACTTTATGGGATAGGAAGAGGTCATGGGTTACTAGTTTCAGTCAGGTTCTCCATTTTGTGGAAAAGAATACTCCCCGTGTTTAGAAAGGAGCGTGTGAAAGAAAATACAAAGCTTTGGCTTTGTGTCTAAGATCATACCTTTAACTCATAATTACAGAGCCAACAATAATGACTTATGGGGATGTAGTGAGGAATAAAGTGTTACAGCTTATTAAATCTATCTTTGTGTTAATTCAGATATATTCATGAGATAAAGAAACCAATAAGTTTCAAATGTTTATATCAAGTTGAGCATTTCAAAGTTTATTTCCTGCTGTTTTGATTAGCTGTATCCTTAAGACAAGTTGTTGTCTTTCCTTATTATTCACATAAAAGATTTGCATTTATAAAAGATGATTTCACTGATATTTCATTTAACTAATGAAATATCTTTAATTTTTATTTGTTGATTTAAAAATCAAATATTGAATTGTGGCTGTTTACAAAGAAACATTTTTTTCCCTCTGCTTATAATAGGGGGTTTGCTTTCTGTATCATACACAGAATCTCTAAATTGGTATTTTTACCTAATGATCCAAGAAAACACATGTAATGAGTTGTTTTATAGATACATTTCTTTTAAGTAGAGAAAAAATACAGATGAAAATAGCAAAAAGCTGAACTAAAACAAAAGAATTTAATTTAGGTTTCATGCTTAGAAATGTCTGAGACCATATTCTTTGAATATATAATCCTTGATGAAACAACAAATTAGATGCTTTGAAAACTATGTTAACTCTTTGAAGTTGTGATCACCTAGCTTTTGTCCGTCATCTTTGAAAATCATTTAAGTGCTGAAACATACACGGTTATATAAGTTACAAAGGAAACTACTGAAAAAAACTAATTCTGCTTTGTAAGATCTCATATTCTAAGATAGATTACACTCATTTATTCATTTTATTGAATATAGAGGGGATACATGGGGATAGACTTTAATTAAATAATACCGAAATGAATAAAAATCATCAGTATCTTAAGTCCTGCAGAGTGGAGATTTATAGCACTGTGAGAGCATTATGTGGAGGGATTTGATGTAGTCATGGTCATCAGGGAAATTTCTCTGTGGAAGTGATGATGAGTTGAGCTCTGAAAAAAACACTGAGAGTTACTAGGCAAAGGGTAAGGAGAGTTGTATTTTCTCTGCTTGGAATTTTTTTTTACATATTTTATACTATATAATATATTGACATGTTCGTATTGGCCTGAGAGAGCAGCTCTAGTTCATGTCCTTTTTCAGACAAAGAAACTAGAACCCATGGAGGTTAAGTGACTTGCCTAAGACTCATAGCTACTTCTGAGAAAAATTGAACTAGGATGTATGATTTATGATCAATGCCCTTTCTGGTAAGCCAGGTTCAAGACATAAGAATAACAAAACAAAGATGCACTTAACTTCTTGTTCATTCATTTATTTACTCAAATTAGAAAGCACCATCGTGTGGAAGAGTCTGTGCTACTTGCTGTGAAAGATACGGAAGTGAATAATAGGTAGCATTTGCCTTTAGGGAGCTTATCATCTAGTAGGGAATATAAAACAATATCTGAATTTATAGAGTAAAATTATACATGTCAACAGAAAAATACAGATAAAATTTGGGAACTGAGATGAGGAAAGAATTACATCCATTTGGAATGAGTCTGTGAAGGCTTCCTGGAGGGAATGATAATTGACCTGGGCTCAAGCATGAAAATGAAGGGCATTTGGTGCAAAATGAACTTCATGAGCAAAGAAGAAGTTTGTCAGGACATCAGCAGGTAGTTCTCTTTAGATGATACTAAAATTAGTTAAGGGATAGATAATGGGAAATAAATTTAGAATATGAAGCTTGATTGTGGATAAATACTAAGACAAAGGAGAGCCATTACTAAAAAGGGGCATAAATAAATTGTAACTGTAGGTCAATGCTAAGGGCACTGGGTAGAAGATAAAGAAATATTGAATGCGTAGTTGCTTTAAGGGGTGCTGGGGATACAAAGATGAATACATGCAATTTAAGAATAGAAGTAAGTGTGATGTAGGAAATGTGGAGAAAACCAGGTATGAGAGTTTCATGCCTTGGTTAGGGGGATAGCCATGAGTTCTCCTGTGAAGAGTTTTCAAAGGCTATGTAGTTATTAGGTGGAGTTTCAGTTGTCATCTCTGCTCTCGTTTTGTCTCTTTGGACCGCTGGTTCACTCTAAGTCAATCATGATTCAGCAGTTGACAGTGGAGTCTTACTGAGCCAGGTGTTACAGCTACGCCATACATCCTTTAGCTCACAAAGCTGCCCTGGCTCCTTCAATTATTCATTCACCAAAGGTTTATTGAGAGATTACTATGTGCCAGGCACTATGATCAGGTGTTCAGTATCCTCAAGGGTCTTATGTCTGGCATGTTAAACCAAGTAATTAAAAATAGGTTGTAATCAGTGTTAATGATAGAGGAAGGGCACTGGGAAGTATGGAAGATAAAGCCAGGGCTCTTTTCAATGATCATAACATTTTAAGGACATTGAAAATAGTCCTATTAGCTCATATTTTAGTTGTTAGTGCCAGAGTCATTGATGGCCACCAGGAAAAAATCCATATTAATTCTGAAATGCATGAACTCTCCTCACTGCATGAGGTATAAAGAGAGAAGGAGGACTCATGCCTGGGAGCATGGCCTTGGAGTCCAACCGTCCTGGCTGGATTTCAGTCAGTACTTACTTGCTGAGTGACCTTGTGTAAGCTACTTAATGTCACTGCCCTCAGTTTCTCCAGCTGTAAAATGGGGAAAATTAGATCTACCTCTTAGTCAGACTTTAGTGAGATGAATATCTGAAGGATACTGCCTTGTATATACTAAGTGTTCAATAAGCGACATCTTTTTACAAAGATATGGTGCTTGTAAAAGAATGGGATCTAACTAGCGCCTTAATTTATATGTAGTATTTGGATCCCACCTCCACTGATTACTGTCCTTGGGCAAGCAACCTGAACTTGTGCTGCTTCTCCCATATACAAAAGGGATTGTGTTGCCCCCTCGAAGTTTTTAGTAAAGGCCTAAAGATTAATTATATCATATAGCATTTTTTTCACTTTTAGAGAAGATGCTACATCAAGAGTGTTTTATTCCTTTCCTCAAATTTATTTTTCTACAAAAGTTGAAAATGCTTCGTGTCTCTTTCTAATCTTATTTTTTTTTTAAATGCATGTGGCTTTTTACAGCTTTTAAGGTGATGTGTGGACATTTCTCACAAAACTAATAATTTGTGTCACTTTGTAAAGCATTGCCCAAGTCCTTTCTTGCCAATCTTCTTGTGACATGTAACAATTGTTAGGTGGGATGGATGCATATACAGATGCTTAGTCAGATTTTATTGATTATAAATAAAATAGCTTAAAAATAAAACTTTAAAAATATAATCACTGCTGCCATTTCACAGGAAATTCAGAATAAAGAAATACGGGATGTTCTCTTAGGGACAGGAACATGGTTTGGTTCTTTCTTCATTGAGTTTAGATATAGATGCAATCTAGAAAGCCATTTTCGGAACTGTTATGGTACAAAATAGAGTACAAAAGGAGTGTTCAGAAGACAGGATTGGAGCTGATCATGCTTTCAGAAAGGCCTTGACAGTATTCTCTTAAAAATGAAATAGCTACAGGGCATATCAGTCTTCTCAGTAAGCTCCAGTGTTTGTAAGAAATGCCACATTACTTATTTCTTTATTTTAATTTAAAAATTTTTTTTAAATTGTGTTCAATTAGCCAACATATAGTACATTATTTCTTTTAAATAACCTAAATCCAACTCTGAACTCCCATCCCACTAGCTTGAAGAGAATTCAGTTTCAGTCATAAGGGCACTCCCTCTCTCACAAAGTTCTGGCGTCTGGTTCCTGGGGGTGTTCACAGAACAGTGTGCAAGGGTGATCCTTGGTCTTTCAGTCCAAGTTAGTTTCCACTTTGATACCCATTGTCCACCAGTTTCTCTCAACGCAGTGTACTGGCATTTTGGGTGGAACAGTTTTTGTGGTGTTGAACTGTCTTGTGTACTGTAGGATGTTTTTGGCATCCATAACTCTCACTGATTTGGCCAACAACAACAACAACAACAACAACAAAAGCCTTCCCTACCTTTCTAGATCCCCTTAGTTGAACCCCCTAATGTATTGACTTTCACCTCCCCAGCCAATCCCTTGCGATCTGATGGTGTTGTGGCTACTGCATCACCCAGTATGTGGGGACGTAGGGGTCTCAGGTGCTCTAAACGGAGTCTTGTGTGGTCACCTTGCTGGTGTTTCCTATGGAGACCCAACCTCTTTCCTGGAACTCTGGAAGGGGGAGGCCCGAGATCCCTTTACTGAAGATCCCACAGACCTCCAGCCCTTCATTAAGCTTGGGACAATCTTTTTATTCCTCTTGCTGCTTGTGCCATGCTTGTCCCCACCTTACACAGAATGCATTAGCTTTTTTTATTGTTGTTTCCATAGCACAAGGCTTTTGGAAAACTCTAGCAAAGAAAAGAGGTTCTCTTCAGTCTACTTCTGCCTCAGCCCTGTAGCCCACACTGTGGCAAAGGAGTGCAGAAGGTCTGGTCATCCGTTCTTGGAAGGTAGAAGTGGAGCATAAGAAGGCCAAATAAAAAATGCAAACTATCAAATGTTGTTTCACTCTATTGCATCATTCAACAACAGTAAAACCAAAAAGCTAGTTAATATCTCGATGAGTTATCCCAGCACATACCCAAGTATGGATTTTCATATCACATCCCTCGAAAACAAATGTTCCCGACCTACCTGTCTGATTTCTTTACCACAGGGAATCAGAGCTCCATAACTTGGGTAAATAGGACCAAGGCTGTGGGTTAGGCTGAGGCAAAGGCAGAGAATAATTGGATAGGGTTGAGGGCATATGTACTTTTTTCCATTGGAGTTTTTCAACTGAACAACAGAAAGCAGAGAACGATTTGAACTATTACTCACAGTTCTCCTGGGGATGTTACTTTCTAGGTTGATAGGAGAGAAGTTAATTTGTTCCATGCAATGGATGCCTTAGGGCATTAGGATTTATTTTTCTTGTCAAACCCTTGGGAGTGATTAGTGCTAATCCCATTTATCTGGTCCTGTTGTCCTGTGAAAGAATCAGAACTGTGAAAACAGGCTTGTCATCTGTTAAAGGAGGATGATAATAGGTACGTACCCCATGGGGCTGGTAAAGCTTAAAGGAGGTAATGTATATCAAGTACCCAGAACACTGCCTGGCACTCAGTAAGTGCTGTGTAAGGGGATCATATCTAGGGGTCCTGGCCCTATGCTACGTCCTTTGCATCTTTGTGCTTTCTCATTCATGCTCCCTGAACCTTCCTGAGATAGGTATTATTATGCCCATTTCACAGAGAAAGATATGAGCCTTAAGGAGTTTTCTACTTGTCCAAGGAAACACAGGCTGTGAGTGGATGAGTTGGTGTTGGTTACAAGTACACAAGGAAACATTCTCTTTGCATCTGGGAGGAGCAGAGTGGCTTGGGCCCACCGTATTGTCAAAGCCTCTGTGAGTTCTGGTTTCTACATGCCTGCACCCACCTTTCAACTGAAAGTAGAAAAATGGAGTAGAAATCTAATCAGAACTGTCCCAAGGTTAAGAGTGAAAAAAAAAAAATGAATCCGGTTCAGTCTGTTGAGTAACATAGAATTTGAACCTGGAATATATTTGTTTGAGTCCCCCTTACACACCACTGAAAAATATGCTGTAATGATAGGCATTTAATGAAACAGGCTAGTGGGCACGTTGGTAATAGGTTACATTTTATTTTCCTTAGGGTAATTATAACAGGCTTATAATATAATGAGAGAATTCTGGTTTTGGAACTGAAATTAGTTTAAATACAAATCACTGGAAAAACACAAGTCAGAACATTTTCACATTTTAAAAATTAGCAGATGTTCTTGTAGAACTTCACATTTTACATTTTCACATCATGCTCTGAAGTAAAATAAAAGCAGGATCTCCTATTATTTTGAGTGTGGATAATGATTTAGTTATAAGAGATCTTTTTTTCTCTGTAAAAAGTCCTCCATGGTTCTTAGTGTTCATATTTTTACAAATTAAGAACCTTAAAAATATATTTGAGATGTTCATTTATCAATGAGAAAAACTATGCTTCCGTGTCTTTTTGTTGACAAGTTATTGTCAGACTTCCCTTCTTGTTATTGTTTTAATGTTTCAAGATAATTTCTTTTTGTAAGGAAGGGATATTTGTGACCACTATTAAGACTAACTTAAGTAGATTAAACTGTAAAAATACTTTGCAGATTCCTTTGTAAAGAGTAAGACTTTTGAAGAAATATGGAACACATGCATCAAGTTTTGTGTTCTGACTTTAAAATTAACAACAAATGTTGATAATAACTAAAATTCTAATTTGTTGGATCTGTACTCAGTGCCAGGTTATATCCTAAGCACTCTATCTCATTAGCAATAAGGCAAATATGATCCCCATGGTACACATGAAGGAGCTGAGGAATTAAAGAGGTTACATGATTTTCTCAGAATGTTGACAAATGGTGGAGCAGTGGTTTGAATCCCAGACCTCTGTCATTAGCCAGTTTCCTCAACTACTGCATTATGATATGACTGAGATAGAAATGCACAGGCCATTATGGACATACAGAAGTAGACACTTCACCAAACCTGAGAGGCTTGAATCTTTTTTTTTTTTTTTTTGAGAGGCTTGAATCTTAAAGTACATCAGTGAGCTTAGGATGTTTTTGGAGGGGACAGGGAGAATATTGGGGGTGGGAAGGAAAGGAATTCCAGCTAGAGCATTCTGCAAGTAGTAGAAGCTATTGCTGTTACTCGCAGTATACTGAGAGTATTAAATGAGATGGAATGATGCCAGTGAGGTCAGGTCCAAATTGTGGAGAAATCTGTGTTGAAGAGCTTAAGCATGTTCTTATATGATAGAGAGATACTGATAGGTTTCAGGCATATAACTGGCATGGTTGTATTTGTGTTTTAGGTAAATCACTCTTAAATGGGCGAAGAGATGGTTTTCGTAGACAAAATTGGAGGTTGGGAGGCCACTTTCATTCTTCTGTATTAAGGTGATGAAGACTTTGGGTTAGATCAGTGGTGCTAGAGGATCCATTTAGGATGTATTTAGATATGAATTTGCGGTATTTAATGGCGCTTAGCTCTGGGTGATGAGGGAGATAAAGGGATAAACAGTAAGTGACAGATTTCCAGCCTATATAACTTGGTGGATTGTAGAGTCACCAATTAAGACTGAAAAAAATAGAGGAAGAGGGTCAGGCAGAAAGTACAATGAGTTCACTTTGGGACATGTTGGGTTTGATACAGCCAAGTGGTAACAGTCAACAGAAATTGACTATTTGAGTCTGATATTGTGGGCAGGGATTTGAGGTAGAGACAGGCTTAGGAATCATAAGCATTTATGGTAGGCACATCTATTAGAGTGATCAAGATCATGGTGCAAGTGAGAATAGTGAGCTATTGATGGGGTACGGGGTACTTGGGTTGGGTGAACAAAGGGGAGCCAACTGAGGAGACAGAGCAAGAATAATCAGAGATATGATGAACCAACAGTGTGTGGCATCAGAGAAGCAGAGTTTCAGGATAATGGTAAATGGCTGTGCAGTGCTGTAGAGCGGTGTTACAAGAGCTGGGAAATGTCCACTGAATGAGACAATGGAGATAACCAGTGACTGTTGTGAGAAAAGATCTAGTGCAATGGTGTTTACAGAAATCATGACACATTGGTTTTAGACATAAATGTTAGGCTGGCAATTGAGATGGCAAGTTAGGAGTTTCCTTTCAAGTATTTTGGTTGCTAAAGAGAGAGGATTGTGTAGTAGCTACAGGTGAATATATATATATATATGTGTGTGTGTGTGTATGTGTGTATGTATATATATGTAATGTACTTATACATGTAGTTATTATTTTTTTTCCCAGAAAGGAGGGAATAGAATTTAACAGGTTTCTAGGTTGTGGGAGAAGAGGCCACTGAGAGGGAGAGGTTAAAGACACAGGAGAAGGTACGACCAAAGTGCAGGCCCCAAATGAAGTCCTAGGGCTGGATTAAAGAGATGGGGATCTGGTGTGGGATTACAGGGCCGTTCCTTTCCTGGAGGAGGGAAGGAGAGGAATAAAGATGGGTGTACTTGTAGATCACTTACAGGTCATGTGTTTTAGTCTAGTGATAATGCAGCTTGCTGGTTTCAGCCATCTGGAGGAAGAAGGAAGCAATGACAATTCTTGAAAATGAATGTGATGAGAGATATAGAAAGTGGCAAAGCTTTGTTACTAGTCTTGAAGTGCTGGAGCTCAGAACAGCAACAACAAACCCAAAGACTTGTGCTTGGGAGTGTGTCTTAGCTCTTAGTGACCACAAAGCAGATGGTCATGCAGGAGCAAGCTGTGAGTTCTTGACCTGGACTTTGAGATTTGACTTTTTTATTTTTATTTTTATTTTATTTTATTTATTTATTTGATAGAGAGAGAGAGATCACAAGTAGGCAGAGAGGCAGGCAGAGGGAGAGAGGGAAGCAGGCTCCCTGCTGAGCAGAGAGCCCGATGCGGGGCTCGATCCCAGGACTTTGGGATCATGACCTGAGCCGAAGGCAGAGGCTTTAACCCACTGAGCCACCCAGGCGCCCCGAGATTTGACTTTGATGACCTTGTTTATATGTGCTGAGACATGGGTTTGAAGGGGGTATTTCCTTTAGACCAGTGGTTTTCAAACCTGACTACCAACAGGAGCCACTAGGAGAGCTTTCAAGAAATAATGACACCATTGTCACCCTCTTAGCTTCTGGATTGGCTGATTTTGGGTGGTACATGGTCACCAATATTTTTTAAAGCTCTGCAGGTGATGTGACCATGTGGCCAGGGTTGTGAACCACTGCTTTAGACCATTGATCAGCAAATGTTTTCTAGAAAGGGCCACATCGTAAGTAGTTCAGACTTTGCGAGCTCTACAGTCCCTGTTGCAACTATTCAACTCTGTCATAGCTCAGCAGAAGCCATAGATAATACGTAAATAAGCTAGCATGGCTGTATTCCAGTACAACTTTGCTTATGGACACTGAAATGTGAATTTCATATAATTTTCACATGTCACAAAATAATATTCTTCTTTCAGTACCCACTCCCTTTCCCCTGCCACCTGCCATTTAAAAATGTAAAAACCATTATCTCATGGGCCATATGGGCTTGGGTTGCACTTTGCTGACTCCTGCTTTACACTCTTGCTGCTCAAAGTGTGGTCCCGAACTAACATTGGCATCACCTGGAAGGTGGTTAGAAATGCAGAATTTTGAGCCTCGACTCAGCTCTCCTGAATCATAATCTGCATTTTAACAAAATTCTCAGGTGGGTTATATACAGATTCAAGTCTCATAATCATTCATCTGCTCCAGGCCATCCTACTTCCTTTCCCACCCAGCTTAGAAAATAGGTGAGCTTCTTCATCCATCCAGTTGTCTCAGCGAACTTTTAATGAAAGCTAGAGAGCATTTGAGGAGAACGCTGTGGCAAGAAGCTGTCATCTGCTGAATTGCTTAACAATTCAGATAATCTTGCTTTAGGTCTTAGAACTTCTACATGGAAAGTTAACATTCTGCTATGAAAATGAGGGCTTTAATTTCTGTTCTAGCATACATAGAGGTTCTGTCTCCCTACAGAACAGACATACTATGGTTCTTGGAGGCAGAAGTAAACTTTTTTCTAAAAAACACCTTGAATTTATTTAATAGCCTCTTACAAGAACTTTTTTGAGACTCCAGAAGACTACATCCAAGAGCATATCAGAGGTCATCTTAGCCTAGCCTTGTGGGAGGAAAATCATGGAAATCACAGATTAGCTTATACACTCATAGTGAGGCTGTTACCCAAAGAAGTGACCCTTGCTTTTTTGCATTGCAGAGATTAAAAAAGTGAATTATTTGGCAAATAAAACTTTCTACTAAGACTTATTTCAGGTAAATTGGAAAGAACATTAAAGTGGAACTCAAAACATCTTTTATCACAACTCCGACATGGGGAGGCTCTGAAAAGTAGGGATGGATTAGTCTGATGTAGATGAGCTCATGCTACTGTGTGTTTATGAGGTGGGCTAAGGCCGTGTATTTGTGGGTTGAGAAAACAACTGTTAGGACGGTCCAGGACAGTCTTCAGGCTGAAGTATTTGTTCTGTAAGAAAGAAATAATTTCCTTTTAGCTTCAGTTATTGCACTTTAGCAGATTTACTTCCCATTTGACTCTGGTAAGAGTAAGATTAATAAGGGAACTGTAGCAAGACTAAAATGTTAATTCCCCCAGGATGTGGAGAAAAACCACATGCATACAAATGTGTTTAACATTGATTTTCCCACATTATTTAATTTGGCTAATTTCCTTTTAAATTCACATGTATGTGTAGATTTGGACACCTGTTGAAGAGAATATTAAGCCTTGACTTATTTTATTCATTCATCTTTTTTTTTTTTATTACCTCATTCCAACTTTTTTATAAGACAGTGGCCATACCTTCTTTCTTTAAGCAGTATTTGGACAGAGATAAAAAAAAAAAAATCACAGACCCTTAACTTTTATGCCATCCTTGTATGATCATCAGGGAATGATCCCCTCTGACTCTCTACATTTCCTTTCAACAAGTTTGATATTGTAGAGATTTTACAGTGTGAACACTCACCTGGTATTAAAAAAATAATATGCAGCTGATTGACCTTACCGCCAGAGGCATTAATGTCACGCTTTGAGGAGTTGAAAGCTCTAGTGATAAATTACTGAAATGGTTAAAAAGGCATGCAGAGTGGTCTTTCCCAGCCTTATCCCCCAGCACACCTCTGTGATGTGTACATTATGCTTCAGCCAAACCAGACTGTTTCTCAGAGGAGTGTGCATTTTTCTGTGGTTGGAGCTTTGCTTATAATATTCTCTATATTTAGAAAGCCCTCTAGTCACCTTTTACTGACAAAATCCCATCCATCCTTCAAAGCTGAGGTCACAAGCCCCCTCATTCACATATCCTTCCCGATCCTGCCAACTGGATGTGATATTTATCTCCGTTGAGCCCTCAAAGCACTTTGTACGTACCTCTCTTATGGCACTTAGCTCATTCTGCCTTATGTTTTAGTTATTTGTGACCTTGATTTCTTCCCTCTGCTAGGCAGCTGGAGAGCGGGGACTATGTCTTCTTTATTCCTGAAACTCTTGAAAGTTACTGCTCCTGTTTCCTCAAGAAGATCGTTCTTGAGGAGCCTAAGGACACACTGGTCAAAAAAGGACAGATTATATCAAGCATAAGTTTCTTTTGTCTTTTGGATAATATTGATCAAAAGGGAATAGATTAATTTAATCTGGGAATTGTATCTATGTTAGAAGTAGAAATATGGTGATATGTGAAATAAGTGAATGAAGAAGCATGAGGAGACTGTAGAGAGATCCATGAGACAATGAGTAGGAGACAGAATGTTGGTGTTCTTGTGATCACGGACATGAGATGTCTTGAAATGTGTTTAACTGTGTAACCGATGCTGTTGGTGCCTCACTCCATACTGCTTGCATCTATTTTTACGTTTTCTTACAATGTGGTCATGGCCAGTTTCCTGTCTCAAGTATTTGTGTCTCTGTTTCTCTGCCTGAGGGCTTACTTCCATGTCATCGTTGCTTGCTTAACCCACATAGACTAGCTCAGAAATGCCAGGGAGTTCATGCCTCCATGGGCAACCCTCAACCAGTGAGGGATGACTGTCAGTGGTATACATTCCATCTTGTCTCTTCCCTGATGAGACAGTTCTGAGATAGATTGTCTGTGGTTTGCCAGAAGGGCCCCAGTGGGATTGAGTCTCAGCTGGCCTCACCATGAATCTGATCATTATCTCATTTTTTATTGGCTCCTCCACCTTCTTGATCTCACATTTATGTCTCCCTAACTTGTGCTGCCCATGATCACACAGCAGATAAGGTCTTCTTTTGGGTTAGCCCATCCTAAGACATTCTGACCAAGTAGGGCTGAGGTCTTAAAAAAGAACCTTCAATTATGAGGTTCAATCTTTATATTAATAATGTCATGGGGCGCCTGGGTGGCTCATTCAGTTAAGCATCCGACTCTGATCTCAGCTCAGGTCTCAATCTCAGGGTTGTGAGTTCAAGCCTCATTTTGGGCTCCATGCACAATGTACTTTAAAAGACAAGGAAATTATGTTATAATGACAGTAGCCATAGATAAAACAAGTGTAGGGTAATCAGAGAGGGAAAAATGTAGCTTAGCATCATTTTGGAGAAGGATTTTTGTAGGAGTCTAGGAAGAATTATTTGTGCAATGAATTAAGGATGGACTTACAAAGGGACGACCTGGGGTTGTGGAGAAGAGTAATTGTTTTGAGCCCTCATGCTTGAAAATGCAATGTGTACTATATACTTCTCATATCTCCTGTTGAATTTGGCCATAATCAGTATAATTAAATATATGTTTTATACATCTACACCGCACAAATCTGCCATGTCTGGTTCCCATTCCACTGCTATTGCAGTGAGGGAAGTGAATCCAGAAGTATCACAGATGAATCTACATTTGGAAGAGGTTTATGGAGGATTGGCTTTGATTCACCAGTTAGAGATTTTAAAAAAAATTCACCATATTACATTTATTTTTCACATATGTGACATGATAATATTCTTATATACTAATTTATATGTTATTTTACTTATGCAAAGTAGTTTTAGAATCAGCCTTTGGGGTAGAAAAAAACAGAAGGAAAAGAATTCAAAAGTCTAACCCCTGAGGGGATTTAGGTATGAAAAAAGAGATTAGAAAAAAAAATAAGACTCTTAGATGATAACCTATATTGGCTTAAGCTAAAAAAGGAATTTATTATTTCATATAGCTGAACAGTCCAAGGATAGAACTCCTCTCAGACCAGTGTGATTCATGGTTCAATGTCCCTAGGTCATTTTCAGGCCTTGCACTTAACGGGGTAGCTCTATTCTCAGACTTTGAGATGGACCCAGAAACTTGAGAGTCTGTTCACCACAAGAAAAGATAGCACAACAGAAAAGAGAGTTCATACTCAAATTTAGGAATTGGTCCTCACTGGCCTGTGTCCAGATGGTCATGTGTCCATCTCCAAATAGAGGCTATGACAGTGAAATGAATACACTAGGTTATTTGACCTTCTGCTTTCTAATCTGTATGCCAATCATGTCTTTTTCTTGATTTATTGCTCTGACTAGGTCCTCTAGTACAATGCTGCATAGGAAGAGTAAGAACAGTTATTCCAGCTTTTTCCTGATATTAGAAAAGAATGGTTTAGTGTTTTACCATAAAATACGATGTTAGTTGTAAGCTTCATATAGATTTCATCTATCAGATTGAAGAAGTCCTCTTCCATTCCTAGTTTGCTGAGAATTTAAAAAAATCATGAATTGGTGTTGAGTTTTGTTAAATGCTTTTTCTGCATCAATGGAGATGATTATGTGGATATTCTTCTTTATCCTGGTAATATGTGAATTATGATAATGGATGTCACCTTGATGCCTGGCATAAACCCTACAAGGTCATGATGTATTGGATAAGTTGTGTAAGTTGCTGAATTCAGTTGTGTGTGTGCACTTAATTTTTATGTCCATGTTCTTGAGTGATATTGGTTTGTTGAATTATTTTGTGTAATATCTTTATCTGATTCTGGTATCAGGGTAATGCTGGTCTCATAAGATGAGTTGGGAAGTGTTCCCTCTTCCTCTCTTTTCTGACAGAGTCTGAAGATTAACTTATTTTAATTCATGATCTTACTCTGATTCTCAAGTAGAGTCAGTTTTACCCAAGTGCATAAATTGACAATGGAAGAGGATGGTTCCTCTGAAAAAAATGGAGGTCCAGTTGCCACAAGAAAGAAGAATGGGAAGCTGGGCAACAGATCGAAGGTACAACAACTGACCATTATACACAATGAGGCAGAACAGGGCTTCTCATCACCAAGACTAGATAAGATTCCCTGATGGGGCAAGAAGGAGACAGCCAGGTAGAAGGAGGAAATAGGGCTCTTAATCAGGGGTCGTGAATAGGGGCAGAGTTAGTTTCTAGAGGCTGCCCAGTGCCTACTGTGATGGGAACCTCTTGGGAGCCAACTTGAGTCGCCATCTGAGTAAGAATTTGTTATTGCCTCCCCTGTGGCAAGCATGTGATGAGCTGCTCTTCTCATTGGCATTTGGTGAGCTCCTCGCCCCCTGCCAGAATGACTTCCATTGACTTTCGAGGATGTGATGCATTTTTGTGCCTCCACATTTGGCTTTCTTCTTACCCTGCTCACCTAAGTGGCAACCCACCTTCAGTGTCCGTAGATAATCATACCCCCTTCAACCCAATTCCTACAGGTAGAGTATGAGCCTATACCCCCAGAAAAGTGGTGGGGTGTGAGGCAGCAAAGCTTGCCACACCTGTAGTTGGATGGGTTTGAACAGAGCCCGAGACAACTCTCTAACGCAAGTAATCATCAAAAAAAGCTGCCTAATTCATCTCTGAAGTTGTGACTATGTTTTTATTTTATACCATTTTTTTCATATTAACGTTAATTTATCTGTGATTTACCCCTTTCTTGTCAATTCTGAATTATTCTTCTTAACTTCTGAGGTTAAGGAAAGGTAATTGGCTGATGCTTTTTTCTTCTGGACTAGCCTCAGATATACTTTTTTTTAATTGCTGTCTTGGGGCACCTGGGTGGCTCAGTCTGTTAAGCGTATGCCTTCGGCTCAAGTCATGATCCCAGCGTCCTGGGATTGAGCCCCACGTCGGGCTCCCTGCTCAATGGTGAGTCTGTTTCTCCCTCTCTCTCTTCCCTCTGCTCATGCTCTCTCTCTCAAATGAATAAATAAATAAAATCTTTAAGAAAATAAAAAAAATAAATATTGCAGTCTCTGGTCTTAAAAAGAAGAATTTTCCCTCATTACCAACCAACTGGTTAAAAAGTCTGCTTGGGTTTTTGTTACACTAAGCCTAAGAAATCCTGATAGGACAATACAGGATCCGGTAGCACCTTGCTCATTTCACTTCATCTTGCCGTGGGGTATATTATATACCAGGGGGCAGCAGGGCCAGACCTTGGGATTATGTAGACCAAAGCTCTGTCCTCTGGGTGCTCTGCAACCCTGTGGAGTAGACGTGGTGGGCACTGCAGACTGGATGAGAAGACAGAAGTAGAACAGAATGTGAGATACTGCTAATTTATTAACTTAGGCAGCACACTCTTAGGAGCCAAGCAGATAAGAGTCAGTTAAACTTGTGAGTGTTCTAGAAAGGTAGGTTATGGACTCTTTTTTCTTTGGGGTTTGTACTTCAATTTTGCAGTCTGGGAGTTGGCCGTTCAGTTAATGTAAGGAGTGATTAAGCCCTAGGGAAAATGTGTTTACAATGACCAAATTCTGATTTTAGCTAGAAACGAGTTTAATAACTTAAAATAGCAAATCCTTCTTCCTAGAAGGGAAGTTTATATAAGACCAGAAATAACAACAGCTATAAATCAAGACGAGAAAGCAACCCGGTGAATATATACTATTTGAATAAAGAAAGATCCCTAAGGAAAAGCCGATCCCAACTCTTAAGAGTGCTCTAGTTTAGCTTGGGTTGCTTTGTCCTTAACCGTGATCGCATTTCTTTCCAGTGATCTTTCAGAAATACTCCAGGTTGCTCCCTTTAATATTTTTGGTTACAACAATTTTTTTTTTAAACCAAACATTCCAAATTGCCTCATGAAAAGCACATTCAATGAGCATGATAACAATAATAGCTGATATTTATTGAGCATTTACTGTATCTTGGTACTGTTCTAAGTGTTTTCTATGGATTATCCTCTTTATCCCTTATGCCCAATCTATGAAATAAGTGCTATTATCTACCCCCAACCCCAGCCTTTTTCTAATGAAGGAACGAAAGCTTGCGGAAGAAAATAAGGCGTCTTACCTCGAGCTCACACTGTTAGGGAAGGTGCTTCCAGAACCCGTCCTACGGAGCATCTACAATCCTCTCAGTCTTTCTTTTGAGCTGTTTGAGATATTAGAGATGATCTGTTGTGATCTACGTTCATTTTTAAGAGAAGGTTGTGGAGCACAATGATGGACAAAGTCAAGCTATCCTCTCTTACTGTGCTTTCTGACGTCCTATGGCCTGGAAATCAGCCACTTCATTATGAAGGGCAGCTTGTGGTGGAAGAAACAGACATTTTCTTTTTTCTTTTTATAACCTTCCATGGAGCAAAATCCATGATAACATAGGGAAGTAAAGCCCAAATGAACAATGTATTATCGTAGAGATGGTGGGATTTTTCTTTGTTCTGCAGGGACTCTTTACTCGCATCCATCTTCTTTCTGTTCCTTCTGAAAAGTGGACTCTGAGAAACAAACTGAGGGTTTTGGGGGGGAGGGGGCTGGGATTATGGGTGAGCCTGGTTGTGAGTATTAAGGAGGGCATGGATTGCATGGAGCACTGGGTGTGGTGCATAAACAATGAATCTTGGAACACTGAAAAAATAAATTAAGATGTTAAAAATAAAATAAAATTAAATTTAAAAAAAGTTCACTTTTGAAAGTGTATCTGACTTTTCTATTTTTGGCCTAAATGTGTGGGGATGGGGGCTCCTATTCGTAGTTCACAAAGCGCTACACTAAATGGTTTTGGAAATAAAGTCTCTCTCTCTCTTTCAATCTCTTTTTCTCTCTCTTCTCAACTTTTAGAAAGTCCTCTCCTGTTGCTTCTGATTGGGGAGGACCCACCCTTTTTAGGGTGAGAGGGAGTTCAGTCTCCAAACGGCTTAAGCTTTGGACTATCCAGAGCAAGCGTTGCCAACTTGCTGATTGATGTGCGGTTTTTGTGATGAGGACTACTGTCTTCCATGGATTTAGGTGAGAACACCAGAGACTTTTTCTGGAAAATTCGTGTTGCACTTCACTTCATTGCCAATAGGTTAGAGGGAGCTCAGTACAGGATTGTGTGTGGGGAGGCATTATCTGGACTTGTGTCTGTGTTACTTACTACGTTTCAAGCTGTGACCTTATTCCTCATGTCCTATGTTCATTCTTACATATATATTTCCATTTTCCTTCTTTCGCCTTTGGGAAGTAGGTAACTTTAAACTATATGTTAAACACAATGATTTTCTTTTTGCTGTCATTTTCCATAGTTTGATTAGGTTTTATACAAAAGTGCCTTAGCTGCCGACTGAGCACAAAAATAGGGCAGTAGAGAAGCCAAACAATATAAAAATCCTTCTGTCAATAAATAAAGAGTCCCATGCAATTTTGTTCACTAATACATAGAACAAGACTTGTTGTGCTGAATGAAGATGGGTAGGGTTTTATTCACCACACACTTGGGTATGATTTATCTTACAATTGATATATCTTATGGTATTAAAAACATGAGGATGCTTGCAGGAACACAGGCTTTTGTTAGAAGGACTGCAAGCCTGAAGGGAATAGCATTTGCAAAGATGGACTAGTAACTATGTTTTTAACAGTTAGTATGTTGGGCAAGAGAGGAAAGTTATACAGGCATAAAAATGGAGGATCCATTGTAAAATTCACAAGAAATGTTTACATAACCTGAACATGTTCTGTGACCGGAACACAGGTCAGAGTAGCTCAAATGTTTAATCTCGGTCTGAGACTGTCTTTGTCTTTTGCTTTGAAGTGCTCAGATGATTCATAACTTATTTCTACTCAATTTCTTCATAGGAGAATGGAACTAATTTGATGCAGTTTGATGGCAAGCATGTTTTTGTGTTTTCTTTGTCTATATGGCAAACAGGTTGAGTTTACAGTGTGAACATGCCTTTTTAATCTCTTCGAAGATTAATTTTGGAAGCAGCATCTGCTCCTGGTGGTTCTTTCTGACTGGCTCGCTGGCTGATGAAATGTAATCAATTTCGATGGAATTGTCATTCCAATCTTGGCCTCTTCTCTTCTTTCTCTGCTCGCTCTTTTTTCTTTTCTTTCCTTCCTTCCTTCCTTCCTTCCTTCCTTCCTTCCTTCCTTCCTTCCTTCCTTCCTTCCTTCCTTCCTTCCTTTCTTTCTTTCTTTCTTTCTTTCTTTCTTTCTTTCTTTCTTTCTTTCTTCTTTCTTCTTTCATGTGGGTTTTCTTTCTCAGGTTTTCAGTGACACAGGAAAAGGAGATAAGGCAGGGATCAAGACAGGAACTGTACTGGCTTCATGCAGGGACCAAACATAAAGCGCATGGGTGCAGGTCACTTAGAAACAAAAGCAGACACAGGAACACTGCTCTGTGCATTGGGAGGGCCCCTGCCTGCATCTCAGGAAGCTTTGCTCTGACCGAATGACCTTGGGCAAGTTGCTGAATTTCACCAGGCTTGAGTTTTCTCATCGGTGAGATGAAGAATTAGAGTTGACGAGGTTCCTTGCAGAGTTACTGCTCCACGATTCTAAGTACAAGAGGGAAAGTGACATTGGCCTTACTAACTAGGAAGCTAGGCAAGGTCCCTGACACCTTGCACAAGAGTGTATAACGTGGCCGTAACCTCTGTTGTCCTTTAGCTTCCTTGGTCTGAGGAAGACGTTCCTCTGGAGAGGTGCCTAGTTGCGTTTGTTGCTCTTTGTACATAGAGGAGTTCCTGATGTTCTGGCATTTTGCTAACATAGTTCTTGTAGAGAAAAATACTTTTTAGGCCAATGTTTTTCTAGGTCTGTACTCCTGACAGAGAAACGTGCCCTTGTAGTGCTGGGACTAAGTGGTTCCTGTTCTTAATTTTAGTGTCTTGATGGAATTTGCTGGGCTTTAGCTTGAAACACCACAACAAAGCTCCCTGGTATACAGAGCTGGGGGATGTGGTTTAATTTCTAGGCCTCTTCATCACCTAACACTGAAACCCACACCTAAACCTCACTACTTTCTTGCAAGCTGCCTAGGAAATCAAAGGCGAGAGCCCCTCAGCAGATGCCCCAGAGACAAGAAAGATTGAAATATACAGGCCCCCTCCAGGACTGCTGGGACAAGGCTGTGGCATCAGTTTATTGATCTTTAGTCATGTGGCTGGAAAGAGTAAGGGAGTCCCAATCAGTGAGGACACAGTGACCTCATTCACACCAGTGTTTGATGCTGGTTTTAAAGAGGTAGAAGGTGTAGGTGTGGTAGGAAACTGTTTTAACTGTTAGTATGTTGGGCAAAAGAGGTTACACGAATATGGACCTCAATTTCCCCATTTCTGTAATGAAGAGAATGTCTTTTCTTTTTTTCATTATCATTAAGATAATATGTTTCCTGCTTTAAAGTTAGCATTTGAATATGTGATGTTTTATATTTTATTTTGTGACAAAGCACATTTGACTTTCCTTCTTATAATATCAATGTTTCTTATTATAGAAAATATTTTATAAACTTAGCATTTTTCACAATAAGGAAATGTCCCTTTCAATTTCTGAAATCCTATAATGCTGTCAGAGCAGATTTTAATTGTGATGCTGTTAGGAAAGTGAAGCAGCTTATTTGTGTTGGAGAGCTAATCTGATTAGGGGTAGTTCAGTTCTCAGCTGATTTATACAAATCTCTTTTATTCAGAAAGTTGTAACTTAGTCATAAAGAGTAAATAATATTGCTTTATTCCTAGTCATTGACAGCTTAGAGAATTTTGGGTATTTACAATGATCATTTGGCTTGGGAGTAGAAACAAAAGGTCCTTCTTTTTTTATTTACTACTTTTACTAAGCTTTAATTTATACATGTAAACAGAAAACTGGGAAATAAAATGATAGCTTAGGTTCTTGGTTTAAAAACATGTTGAAATGAAGTTCAGCTTAACAAAAATAAAACTTAAATATATTTTGTTTTTCAATAGACTTCAGATATGTATGTGAGATCATTAAAGACAGTTTTTGGGGAGAAAAAAAAGAGTTCCAAGGTCTTCTTTTAAAAGACTACAACAAAGAAAACAGAAAATATGACTGAAAATGAGGATTCATATGCACACTACAGAAATACTTACAATGGGTTTTGTTGTCATAAGATTAACTTTTGCTGTCAACACCTGTTTGTTGATTGAAGATACATTTTTCCCCTGACTTACTTGGCTTCCCAGATAAAAATACAATAAACGTAGCTATGCAATATTTCAAGAGCTGGATGAAATGGCTTTTAAATCTAATAGCAATTACAGTTATTTTGTTCCATTAAAACAAAATAAAAGTCAGAAAGCATTGGTCAGAATATTATGTGAAATTAAGGCAAACATATTCACCTAATTGTAGCTCTTTTGATGAAGTTGATAAAGACATCGAATTTTGTTGTCTACTACTACTGTGGCAAAAATTAAAAAACAAAATGAATATCATTATTTCTCATCAGATATATATATGTTTGAAAGTAGTCCAATTTAAGTTGTAAAAGGATAGAAATAGCTTCAGAACTTAGGAGGATCCTGCCAAAAAAAAAAAAAAAAGAATTATATTGAGCTCAGTCTGTAAGTATTGAAGAGTAAATGCCGTGGACAATGCTTTGCTTTTGATATTTCCTCATTCAATTTTGGCAGTCCTCAGCAAAAGGATTTGGCAAGTCTGAGCTTTTAGAAGGCTTTTTAAGGAGTATATGTAATAAGAGTACCCTTTTTTTACACCCCCCAACTTATTTCTCAATGCACACAGATTTGGCAACATAGACTAGAAGAGCATTTTCATTTATGTTCAATCTAAACTAGATCATCTTAGCTTAAAACAGGACACATTCTCTGAAATAAGAGCCATCTGATTCAGTCCCCAGTGAGGCTGGGATAGTTTTCAATTACCATTAGCTCACTAACCTACCCCTGAGTTCAAATATTTTCTTTAGTCCTGTTTTACCTATTTCCCTTGGAAGGATATTAGTAACTTGTTGATTTTGATGCCAGTGAGCTTTTCCAAGACATTCAAATCAACTGTACCTTTTTATGATCTTTTGGTGGTCATTATGTTAAAAAATTTAATAGGTAAATTGAAGGTAGTACCTTTTTGAAAAAAATGACAATATTCCTAGAGCATTCCTTCCAGTTATCTTCCTTCTTTTACGTGACAGGTGCTTCTGATTTCCAGTGTTTAGTGTATGTAGGAATATTAGTGTATTTAGGAATTTAGCGTATTTAGGAATATTCTATTTAGCGTATTTAGCGTATTTAGGAATATTCTAGAAAATCTAGGATATTCTAGAAGATTTAGCGTATTTAGGAATATTCTATTCCTCCTGTATGTTGGAGCCACTACTGAGAACATATTCTTTAGTGATTTTTTTCTAGAGATGCTCATCTACATTCGTAGTAATTTAGAAAAAAACAGTCACTTTCATTTGATGGTTTTTGGTTTGAGAAACAATATTAGAAACAGGCCTCTGCCAACTGAGAAGAATAGGCTTTCTTCGCTGATTTCTAGATTCCCTCCTGGGGTGCATCCCCTTCCTACCAGCAGAACTTGGCCTCACCGAACACCTTTCTGACCTGGTCCCCCTGCAGCCTCTCCTCAAGCCTTGCTTTTCCAGGGCCGTGCCCAGCTCACTGAGGTGATGTTCACCCCTTTTCTCTTTCACGCATCATCTGGGTTATAGTTTGTTACCAAAGCCATTTGTGTCCCTCAGTTGCCTTTCACTGTGGAAGGAATCTCGAGTTTACAGGATTAAAACAACATATTTTTCTATTCTAATTACAACTCTGATTGAATCCACACCGTTAAAATAACATTCATGAGGTTTTTCTAATTACACAATTAAAACCTTCTCCATGCTGGAATTTGGAGAGCTCAGGAAAATATCAAAGTGCTAAGGAAAGACAAAACAAATGGAAACACAACAAGATGAAAATTATTTGTAATTTTAATGCCTACGTCCAGTTCTTATTTTTATGGATTTCCTTCAGATAGTTATCTCATTAACTTATAACCAACCACTCGTTAACTTAATCCTGCAGTTAGATGAACTAATTTTATGCAAACACACATAGGCCCACACAGTTCTGGACGTTATGGTCTGTTCCATTGTCTCCCAGTTAAACTCTGTTATCATTATTTTAGCTTTATAAGAGTTTCAGACTTATACTTTTTTTAAAAAAAAAGATGATTTTATTTATCTGAGAGAGAGAGAATATGAGACAGAGAGAGCATGAGCAGTGGGGAGGGGTAGGGGGAGAGGAAGAAGCAGGCTCCTCGCTGAGCAGGGAGCCCGATGTAGGACTTGATCCCAGGACCCCGGGATCATGACCCGAGCCGAAGGCAGATGCTTAACTGAGCCACCCAGATGCCCCAGGCTTCTACTTTTATAAGTTTTCTAGCATCATTCCCTTTCAATATTTTCTTGCCTACTATTATCTGTGTATACTTTGAGAGAAATTTTGAGTCAAAATGTCAAGTTAAAAACATTATTTCCTATCTTGATTGGAATTGCTTTAAGTATAAAAAATTAATTTGGCTAGAGTTCCTAACCGTAATTAAATCATCTCATCCAGGAACATGACACGAATCAACTCTTATGGTACACCCCTCAGCCAGGATTTGCAGATTTTTGTCATGTTAAGTCATATGCTTTTTTCTTGTCTATTCCTGGATATCTGACATGTTTTGGGAACTGTAGTGGGTAGGATCTTTTCCCATTATGTTTGCCAGCTAGTAAGTGCTTATGATATATATGGCTCATGACTGGCTACGTCACTAGAACCCTTTATTATTTCTAATAAGCTCTAATTCAGATCTTGAGCTGTATGATATTAACTTCCCCTCATTCATCCAGTTATTTTTAATTATATTTTTTATTTGGTTTCATATTTTTTTGTCCTGAATTTTAAAACTTTTGTTTGCTTGTGTGACATTATTTTAGTTGTTTGGTATGACTGGGTCCAGACATGAAGGCCACAGAGAGACGTGACAGATCTCTACAGGGGTCACATTGAGTCACACCCCTGTCTCTCTGTCAGGCGGCAGGATTGTGAATATCATGGGCTCTGGGGCCAGACGGCTGGGGTTTGGTCATGGCGATGCCACTTACTACTGCTTGACCTCAGGCCTGTTAATTAACCACTTTGCACCTCAGTTTTATACCATCTGTAAAATGGGGATGTTTGAAGAGTTCAATCAGTAAGTCTGTGTAAAATGCCCGTGCTAGTGCCTAGAGCTTTCTATATACTATCAGTATTTGCTATTATCACTTTAAACCTTTTGGAATAATTTTGACTTAGATGTGTCTTTTAAAATACAGTTTTAAAATAAATGCTTATTCATATATCATCAATATATTTAGTTCTGCTTCTTGACATATGATTTGAATTAAAAAGAAAAAAACTTCTGTTGTTCCCTTTGTTTTGTGTCTTCCAATACCTTGCTGTATTGCTCTTTTCTTCCTTCAAGGAAGAATTTGAAGGGTATATATTTGCTTTAATTTTTACCAAAAATTATTTTGTGTTAAAAAACCTTACTTGAAACTACATTTTTCTAATTACCCATCTTAAGAAACAAACCATATTGATTGTTTCTCTTGATACGAGTCAAAAGAATTTGTACCTTTTGATTTTCTTCCCCCTACAACTTCCAGATTTCTGTTTGCATATTTTGTTACTTTTCATCTCAGTTACTATTTATTTTTTCAGTTACTACTTATTTTTTTTAACTTATGTATCATTTCTTTCAATAATTATTATACTCTTTTATATTTATACTTTAGTAGCCTTATAGGTATAATTATGAGATTAAGTGGTGGCAATATTCATTCCCATTTCTTTCTTAGCTCAATTTGCATATTCATGGAGTTTTTTGTCATACTTAACCTGTCTATGACTGAAATATGCCTCGAAGATTTTAGTTTTCCTCCATTATACATAGCTGGCATATTTTATAAGCCTGTGCATATTGGATAGTATATTCCTGTTGTCTTTACAAGTGAGTGACAATTTGTATGGCTATAGAATTCTTTCTTTTTTTTTAAAAAGATTTTATTTATTTATTTGGCACAGAGAGAGACAGTGAGAGAGGGAACACAGGCATGGCGAATGGGAGAGGGAGAAACAGGCCTCCTGCTGAGCAGGGAACCCAATGTGGGGCTCGATCCTAGGACCTGGGATCATGACCTGAGCCAAAGGCAGACACCCAACGACTGAGCCACCCAGATGCCCTGGCTATAGAATTCTTAAGCAATCTTTCCCCATTAAAAACTATTTTATTCCATGTTATATTGTGAAGAGGTGATCTAGACCAATCTACCATTTATTTATTTATTTATTATTGTGAGATATATATATATGTATATATATATATATATATATATATAGTGTATTGATGTACCATATAGTACATCATTAGTTTTTGATGCAGTGTTTCATGATTCATTGTTTGTGTATAACACCCAGTGCTCCAAGCAATCCATGCCCTCCTTAATACCCAGTCTACTCTTTAAAAAAATTCTTAAGGATGATTTATTTTTGAGAAATGTTCATCAGGGTTTTTCTAGGTCTAATTAGTTGTATCCTATGTAGAGTGAAGCCTTTGGTCAGCAGATTTCTATTATTTATTCAGCTCAGTAATCTTATTTTTTATGGAAAAACTGATTAAGTTGAAGAAAGAATATAAACTTGGCAAAATGGCTCATCTCACTCCTCCTTAACTCACTAACATAAGCCAATTAATCAGGCATGTTAAAAAAAGGAAATTTATTGAGTGGGGTGGACAAAAAATGTGGTAGGGCATTCTTCCTGCCCCCTTTAGCCCACCATCTTAGTAACCCTGATCAGCTGACGAAATGCTTCTCTTCTGGTTGGGCATCGTTGATGGCAAATATGATGGAAATGAGAACAGAAGTCAGAAGGTGCCAGTAGGGTTCCATAGCTGATCATTCCTTTTATGGTGTTCCAAACCTCCCCCCCCCCCCGAATCTTGTCTGTTAGACCAGAGATGCTCCTAGTTGTCCGTAGTCCTTATGACTCACATCAGAATCCACGCTCCTCTCATTGACTTATTTCCTACTAAGTTTGACTCACAAATGGAGCGCTAAATTCTTATAGGTGCATCTGTTCTATCCTGTTAGGAAGACAGGGTTTAATTAGGAACTAAGAATTTTTGATGGTTGAATGTGCTGACCAAGGCAACATTCTTATTATTGCTCAGAGGAATTGTAGTTTGTAAAAGTAGCTGATGCGTGTTCTTTCTTTATTCTTCCAAGAGAGGATTAAACAACAACTGTTCTTATTTAAGAGAAATTCATCATGCAGTATTAGATGTTTTTGTTTCATTTGTTTAAATTTCTTCTTTAGTAAAATACATTATTTTTATATGGAATCTCCATTTTATATCTTCATACTTTTTATCATTTTTGGACCATTTTAATATTTTGTCTCTTTCTTGTTCAATCTTGGCTAAGTTTAAAAGTGTTCTTCTGATGACTTATTAGATTTTTTTGCAGTACAGGTGCTGGCCTTTACAAGTTTTAGTTTTAGTGCAATTTTATTTTATTTTATTTAAGATTTTATTTATCTATTTGACAGAGAGAGATCGCAAGTAGGCAGAGAGGCAGGCAGAGAGAGAGGGGGAAGCAGGCTCCCCACTGAGCAGAGAGCCTGATGCGGGGCTCGATCCCAGGACCCTGAGATCATGACCTGAGCCGAAGGCAGAGGCTTTAACCCACTGAGCCACCCAGGCATCTCGTTTTAGTGCAATTTTAAATTCTATTAAATCTTTCTCTCTTTACTCTGTAGATTTTCTTTTCCTATAAGGGTTTTTCTTTAGCTCATCTTTACTCTTTTTGTTTGGAGAGTCCAGAATGTTTTCTTTAAGTTACTTGAGAGCATAAATAAATGCTTTTTAAAATTTACTTATGTTTTCTGTCATATTTGCATTAAAATATACAGTACCTCTTACGTGTTGTATTTATTTTCTTTTATAGGGCATAACATCTTTATGGGTATCATTTCATCTTTATATTGATACATTCTTTAATAAAAAAGATGTATTCTATGTATTTACCAATAAATAGCATGAATGGATTTTGGTAGGGGGGGCTCCTTTCATAATATTCTCTTGTATAATATTAGGATTCTTCCCTAAGTTCTACAGTGGAATGGCTTTATGGGGTAAATTTACATTAGTGACCCAACAATTTGGAAGAAGTTGGAGAGATGGGACACCCAAGCAGGGAAGTTTTCTCTCTGTGTGGTTTCTTCTCTCTATATAGGGAAACTGCAGTTCTGTAGGCCAGCTTTGCATAGCTAGTTTCTTTTTCTCCTGGCTTCCCCTCAAATATACTGTTTGGCTATGTCTGACCTCCTTCCTGGAGCTCCTGCCTGCTGTTTCAGGCAAAAACCCTATTTCAATAGGAGAGTCAGATTCCTAACTCACTTCATCCACCAAAATAAACTCCAGATGGATTAAAGATTTACATGTAAAAAAATTAAAACTCTATGAGTACTCAAAGAAAATATGGGAAAGCATTTATATACTCTTTGGGTGGCAATGCACATTTTAAGTCCAATATAAGGACAAATTAAATTACTGATAGATTTAACTATTTGAAAATGTATAATGTCTGTATGTCGGAAAGATTCCTCCATATACACTATTATATGGTAAATAAAAATATTTATAACATGATTTGATGGTCGAAGAATAAGTGCTTATATGTAAAGAATTTTTTCAAAACAATAAGGAAAATACAGAAATCCTAATAGAAAAATGAGCAATATTAAGAGATAACTCATACAAAAGAAAATATGAATGGCTAATAACAACATGAAAAAATATTTTTTGTCATTAATGTCATTAATAAGTTTATCATCAATAAGCATGTCATTAATAAGTATAAATCACAGCACTGAATCTTATTTTCTTTATTGTATTGAAAAATGTAAAGAAAAGGCAGTAATACTGTTCAGTAATAATATTTATTGTGGAATTTCATTTTCAAGATCTTTTAGAGTTGCATAATTTTTCATGGCTTGGATTTAACATGATTTTTTTTCCCATTAATGGACAGTATACTGTTTCCATTTTCTTTTTTGCCATAGTGATAAATGCTGTAATAAACATTCCTTTAAATATGAATAAACTATGGCTATTATATACCAGGGATAGGTTATCAGGAGTGGGATTGCAACAACTAAGGGAACAAAGAAACAATTCACATTTTTACAAACAGTAAATGGAAATTTTCTTGTCCTACCTCTACTTCTTTCTAATACTGGGTATTATCACTCTTTAATATTTTTGGCAACCCTAATGCATAAGAAATTGCAATGTTGTTTTCATGTATAATATTGGATATTTGCGTTTCTTATTCATACTATATTTTTGCTTGTTTTAATATTTTTCCTTATCAATATGTAGGAATTCTTTTTATATTGGTATTTTCCCATTCTGACGTTCATCTTTGACTGTGTTTTTTTATTTTTCTGTGTTTGTTTTTAATCTAGTCAAATATGTCTGACTTTCTTAAATTTTATTCCATTTTTATCTTATTTTTACATTTGTATGTTTACTCCATATGAAATATGTTTCTTTATATGATGGGAGGGAATGTCCAACTTAATTTACTTATAGATGGATAAAAATGTTGACAGCGCTTTGACTAGTTTTTTTTTTATCTCTGTCATATTAAATTTACTTATTCATTTTCTGTTATTATTATTATTTCTTTAGAGAGAGAGAGAGCTAGTGCATGTGTGTGAGTGCATGTGTCGGGGCAGAGGGAGAGGGAGAATCTTAAGTAGACTCCACGCCCAGCCTGGGGTTCCATCTCAGGACCGTGAGATCATGACTTGAGCCGAAATCAGGAGTCAGAGGCTTAAGCGACTGAGTCCCCCAGACACCCCCAGTTTTTATTTTTTAATAATAGTTGAGGCTGTACATTTTTCTGTAAGATACAGTATCCCAAAGGTTTTGATATTAACTAATCTCTCTTTGTCATTGTTTTATAGATAATTAGTAATTGCAGTTTTCATTGATTTTCTGATCTAGGGATTACTTAGAAAAATAATTATCAATTTCCAAAGAGGTTTATTTTATTAATTTCATTATGTTTTTCTGATTTACTGGTTTATAATCAGAAGTGGCCATACAATTTGTTGGGTTTTGAAATTTTGGTTTTTTTTGGTTTTGAATTTTTTAAACATTGTGTGTATGTGTGTTCGAGTATGTGATTTATTTAAAATAATATTTTGTGGACATTAAGAAATAAAATGTTCTCCAGTTATAGTATGTGAAATTGTATATTATGTATTTATATCACGCCTTGTTTTCTGATTGTATTATTCAATGTTTCTATTGATCATATTATTTAATTTTTCTATGTGCTTACATGTGGTATTTTGAAAGATTAATATGTCTCTCTGATTATGTTGTTTTTGAATTTCTCCTTGCATTTCTATTAGCGTTTGCTTTATTTATTTTGTTTTGTTTATTTCACTTTTGAGTTGCTTTGCTTTGTTTATTTAACATTCTTCTTATTTAACTTTTAAGTTATATGTTTTTGAAATTGAATCTTCCTTGTATAAATCATGTTTTATATTATTGTATAATGCCTTTCTCTGTCATGTTTAATCCTTCTACCTTAAATTCTGCCTCATCAAAGATTCATATTACTACTCCTGCTTTCTCTGTTTGCACTTGAACAGCAGTTGTTTTATTTTTCTTTTAATTTTAGTCTTTTTCTATCATTTTTTAAAAAGTATAAACATATTGATTTATAAAATATGTTAGTATAGGATGCATTTAAAAAAAGAAATTGCTAGGTAAAATTAACTTCATTTTATGACCTATATTATTTAATAAGCTCTTATGGATTGAAAAGAAATACATCAATAGAAAAATGATCAAAGAACACAATTTACATCAATAACAATACAACCTATACATAAATACAGATAGGCTATTCAGCCTTACTAATGATTAATGTGACTTAAAAGCTTTCATTTTGCAAACTTTAATTTCACAAAAAATAGATAATACTTGATGTTTTAATGAAGTTAAATAGTTTCACATTGCCTTGGCCTTATATAACTAGGTAATCTATTTTTTTTTAAAGATTTTATTTATTTATTTGACAGAGACATAGTGAGAGAGGGAACACAAGCAGGGGGAGTGGGAGAGGAAGAAGCAGGCTTCCCGCCGAGCAGGGAGCCTGACACGGGGCTTGATCCCAGGACCCTGGGACATGACCTGAGCCGAAGGCAGATCCTTAATCGACTGAGCCACACAGGTGCCTGGTAATCTACTTTTTGAAAACTGCTTGTCGATGCCTTTCAAGAAACATGTAGTGATTTTATACCTTGGCTCAAAATTCTCACTTTTGCAAATTGTCCCTGAGGAATTTTATTTATGGCAATAACTAATAACAAATCTGATACCTAATGGAGCGTGGTATTTTACATTATGATGTATCAAGTTGATGGAATCTTTAGGCACTGAAACCTAATAGACTGTATTGGGAAAGGCTTATCTCATTTGTTTCTGTGCTATGACAACCACTGTATAAACATAAATACATGAATCTATATCTGTCTATTTATCTATCTATCATCTAATCTGTCATCTTTCTGGATGATGAGTGGAAAATATTATGGAGAATGTTATCAGTTTTGCCTTGGGATTATGGGATTTTTTCTCTTTCAAATTATTTTTATTTCCTTTAAAAGTGTTAATTTCGTAAGAACATTTTTGCAGTTTGGTAATCTGTATTGATTTTGGCAAGTGAGCGTGTGTTTTGTGCTGGTTTCAAGCCTATTAATAACCAGTGTTGTGGTTGGTCCATCCCTTTTTGTTCTCATAGGACTGCAAGACACCCTTCAGCAACAACCATCAAGAAACATTGGAAAACTAAGGTTTATCACTTATAAGACCTAGAAATTACACAGCACACCTGGGGCCACAGTGAGATCACAGGTAGAGAGAGAGAGCAAGAGCGGGTGGGCTGGGGTTTCTGCTTTTTGTAGGTTTGGGGGTGGAGGCCTGGGGTTTTGGTACCTTGCTCTTTATTGGTGAATTTAAAATCTAAGAGTGAGAATTTAAAGTGAGGGGAAGAGAAAAGAGGAGTGGCCAAATTTAGAAATCAACCAACATCTCTAAAAGAAAAGTGCCTTGGGAGGTTGTTGTTGGTGGTGGCCTGACTCTTTACTTAGTCTTGTGGCTGGCAATGTGTTTATTCAGAAAAGCCCTGTTTGGGGCACCAGCGTGGCTCAGTCAGTGAAGCATCCAACTCTTGATCTCAGCTCAGGTCTTTGACCTCTGGGTCGCCAGTTCAAGTCCTGCATTGGGCTCCATGCATGTGGGGAGCCTGCTTTAAAAAAAAAACACAACAGAACACAAACCCTGTTTGAAGGGGATGCCTCTTTGAAATAGGTGCCTAGGCAAGCAAAGATTACCTTCAGCACTTACACTACAGGGTGTCTGTGTGGGACTTTGCATTTTGAACTAATATTTCTTCATAGTTTTCTAAAGACATGTCCAAGGTAGAAGAATTTCGATCAGCTTATTTTGCAAACAGAAAAGGGAGACGCACAGTACTCAGTGATAGTAATTGTCTGAAGTGGCAGACCCAATTAGGAGATGAACCTCAGTGGTCCCATGCCCTTGTCTAATTCCCTCCTCTAGAATACAGGTGGAACTTAGGACTTGCTTATAGCCCACAGAACATTTGGAAGGTGATGGAATAGTCATTGCTATGATTATGTTGCAGTATATGACTCTGTCTTAATGGACTAGGGTGAGAGACAGTCTCTTGATGGCTATAAAGAAGCAAACAGCCATATTGTGAACTCCTTTCGTAGAGATGTGGCTGCTAGCAACTGAGGACCTCAGTCCTCCAGCCACAAGGAAATGAATCAGCCTAAGGGAGCTTGAAAGGGGATCCTTTCCTAGGTAAGTCTCCCCTGGTAACATACCCTAGCCATCGCCTGGATTTTAGCTGTTGAGGCCCAAAGCAGAGAACCCAGCTGAGCTATGCCCAAATTTGCCATATAGAAACTGTGAAATAATAAGTGGGTGTCATTTTAAGCCACCAAGTTTATAGTAATTTATTATGTAACATAGAAAATCAATACATCTGATAAGCATTTCTTTTTTTAAAAATTAATTTTATTTATTTGACAGAGAGAGAGAGAGCACAAGCAGGCAGAGTAGCAGGTAGAGGGAGAGGGAGAAGCAGGCTCCCCGCTGAGCAAGGAGCCCAATGTGGGGCTCGATCCCAGGATGACCTGAGCCGAAGGCAGTCACTTAACCAACTGAGCCACCCAGGCGCCCCCCGATAAGCATTTCTATTTCATATGAGCCCCAAGCTTCACATGTCAGCTGGTATAAGACAAACATGTATTTTTGTGTGTGAATATAACCCCAAAGTTGTGTATTTCTTTTGATGTTTGAAGAGGAGAAACCTTCCTTCCTGTTATATTTCTGAATTTTACATTTTGTGAAATTGTTTCTTTTCCTTAATTCCAAAATAGCTATACCAATTATGCAATAAATATTATGTTAGAAGTCACCGTGTTTCTGATTGCAGACAGAGAGCCACTAAATCAAAAGACGTTTTTTGTAAGGACTCACAGATTGGAGATCTCAGGAACTGTGTCTTCTCTAGGAACTGGCCTCTTGGCCCTCTCTGCTTCTCCTTGGATGATACCATGATCTCCCAATGATTAGCTTCCTTCCCAGTGACTCAGTATTGTTTTTGCTCCTTCCTTATTTTGGGACGCATGCATTATTGCCTTGCCATGTCCCTGAGTCACTTTCACAATGTATTTTTGCTGCGAGTTTCACATCTAATGACCCAGCATCTCCTTTTCCCAGTATCAAAAGTTTGGGAGAATAATGCGATTGGATCAGTCCAAAGTTTTGGCCAGGAAGAGGCTACTGGCTGGCCTGTCAATGGGCTGCCACTACTCAGGTGACATTTCCTAACTCCCAGGAACTAAGGCAGGAGAGGGGTTCCATAGCAGAGGAAGGACTAAGCCACTTCGGGTGCAGGAGTGGTAAGTAGGCAGATTATGGGGGGGGGGGTCCTGGATAGGCAGTGACAACATTACTTGTATAATCTGTCAATTACCAAGAGGTTCTTTAAATGAAGAGCATCATCATTTTTAGTTTTTCTCATTTGTAAAATAGAGGAAGTGACATTTTCCCCTTTATCCTCTGCATGTTGGACAACTTAATTTTGGAATAGTGAAAAGAAATTAAAATACCTTGGTAAGCATCAGAATCCATAAACTGTAATGTATTTATAATCAATTTTAAGATTCATTAGAGTCCTGAAAGAATGCCTTATTTATTTTTTCTTACTCCCTGCCGACGGCATAGTGCTGTAAATATATTTGCAAGTTACTAAGGCAAAAGATGTAATTGTAAAGAAGAACATCAGGGTAAAGTATGTTAATTAAGTTTTTTGGTGTAATGAAATGCAGCGGAATCATAAAAGAATGTGTTCGTTTGTGGGACGGTGAGTTCCTGTTGCATGGAGAACACGGCAGGGCTCATGTTTATGTGTTGTAAGTGGATACTGTAAATGGATAGTTCTTCATGGTTTTTTTTTTTAGATTTTATTTATTTATTTGACAGAGAGAGCGATCACAAGCAGGCAGAGAGGCGGGCAGAGAGAAAGAGAGGGAAGCAGGCTCCCTGCTGAGCATAGAGCCTGATGCGGGGCTCGATCCAGGACCCTCAGATCATGACCTGAGACGACATATACTATTTTCCCAGATATGACAAGAATCAGCAGTAATATTAGTGTTTTTCTACAGTCCCTTGTCATAGTATTTGGGAGTCCAAGTAGTCCTAGAAAGGTGGTATAACAAAGAGTAATAATAGAATTAAATGTGAAATGAGACTCAACTTAGAAATATACCCCTGAAAACTATTGACAGAGTTGGGAATATACATTAGTGTCAGCTCTGCCACTGGCTACTCTGTGTGAGCCAGGAAAACTATCTAATTTCTCTGTGCCACATTTTTAATCTGATAATAATAATAGTACATGTCACATAGGACCCACTCATTCAAAAACTTGAGCACCTACTGGGGCAAACGGTTATAAACCAGACTTCCTGGGACTTCCCTTATTAAACCACAATATAAGGTGGTTTAAGGTATACCACATGTCAAAGTGTCTGAAATCACAGATTATTTTATAGGAAAGGAGAAGATTTAATTTATTTGGCAAAAACTCCCAAAATATAAATCTAATTGTCAAAAGCTTTTATTTAATTTTCCTATATGGTACCTATTCCTCAAAATAATTGAAAAAAATCTTCCTCCGCATGATCAACAGTTGCGTTTCTCCCCCCACTTTTAAAAAATGTTACTGAGTAGGAACACAGATGCCAGATTTCACTTAATTGCGTTTCTCCCTCCACTTTTAAAAAGTTTTTATGTGTGGTCATTAACTACTGAAAAAAAGTAGCTTAAATGGAAACACTGACATAAACCTCATTACACTGGCTCCAATGTGTTGCTATCATAAAGTATCCATCTTCTATATGTGTATGTTTTCATAGGATGCTATTGAAAAGGTAATGGAAAATTAATGTTGCAATGGAGAATTTGATTCTGTGTATATATTTTTAAACACTCTAGCACAGTGTATGTTTACAACATCAAGGGGTTTATTTGGAATTAAGGTTTATCATAAATTTTATGATATTTAAAACATATTTTACAACTGGCCGTATATTATTTATGCTCCCCATTTCGAAGTTTTTCTTCTTTCTTTGACAAAATATTTCTTATGTTTCTCTCTGTAGGCTGAACAGACTGTTTATACTCAATTTTCAATAAGAAAAAAATAAGCCTTAGGATTTCAGAGTGATCAATTACGCTTTCTCTCATAAATTTTTTTTGACGTTTGAATTTTATTTAATTTTTAAAGATTTATTTATTTGTTTTATATATATATATATATAGAGAAAGCATGCATGTAAGCAGGGGGAGGAGCAGAGGAGGAGGGAGAGAATCAGACTCCCCACTGAGCATGGAGCTCTACACCAGCGTGGGGCTCCTTTGATCTCATGATCTGAGTCACGACCTGAGCCGAAACCAAGAGATGGATACTGGATACTCAACTGACTGAGCCACCCAGGTGTCTGGATGTTTAAATTTTAATGTGTATTCTGCCATGGTGGAGTAGTGTGTCAAATGAAAGGAATAGTTGAATATAAAATAATCATTTATAAGATATCACTGTCATCTTCGTCACCATCGTCATCTTTGACTTCCTTGGAATAGGCGTAGAAACTTGCCCCACGTAGTTTTCACAAAGAAGGGAACCAAGGGGGCACATGGGTGGCTCAGATGGTTGAGCATCTGCCTTCAGCTCAGGTCATGATCTCCAGGTCCTGGATCGAGCCCCACATCTGGCTCCCCGCTCAGCGGGGAGCATGCTTCTCCCTCTGCCTCTCCCCCTGCTCATGCTCTCAATCTCTCTCAGACGAATAAATAAAATCTAAAAAAAAAAAAAAAAGAAAAGGCAACCAAGGTGTGAGGAATGACGCAACTGTCGAGACAAAGTCGAGACTCTGTAATCATTGTCTTGGCAGTCGCAGTCTAAATATCAATTTCAATATCAATTATCAATATCAATATCAATCAAATATCAATTTGTAAAACTTGAGAAGAAACTTGAGTATTTTTCCTTTAGAGCTTTCCCACATGGTAGGCGCTTTGCAGGAAGGGGTTTGAGAGCATTCATCTTTTTTTTGTCTGCATAACTCCTGGACAATTTGCTTACCTTCTCTGTGATCTTGTTTCCATACCTGTAAACTGGAGATAATAATAGCGTCTAGCTGTAATGTTGCTGGGAGGCTTAAGAGGGTTATTGCACAATAAGGATTCAATAAATTTTACTACCATTATTATTTAAATAATGAGCAGATTTAGTTTGAGTTATTTTGAGGCAGAATGGCAGAGCAGAGCTTGACAGACTTGGGTTCTCATCTTGGTTTCTTATTTAATGGTATCCAGCTAAGCTACTGAATTCTCTGAGGCCTGATTTTCTTCTGAGTAACGTGGCATAATAATATTTGGCAGTCTTTTGGAAGAATGAGATTATGTATGTAAATTACCAAGCAAGGAGTCACACCCAATAGTGGGTGCTCAGTGAATGGAGCCATTATAATTACTTACAAAAAACACAGTAATAATTAGATTGAGTGCCTAAGGACACTATGTCTTTACAAAATAGCATTACTTTATTCAACAACATAAAGAACAAAGGTCAGTGTTCTGAGAAACTCATGTAGTTGAACATTACCTCTCAGCCAAATGAAATATATTGTAGAGTAAGTGGTTGTAAATGCTATGTTCTATTTATACATGATGAGGGTGTTGTGAACTCTGGAGCCACATTTTAAATATCATGTGTGAGGGCTTTCTTGTTTCTTACCTTATAAAATGTCCTCATTTTAAATGTCTCTAAGTGTATATAAACATATATAAAATAGCCCCAAACACTTGCTTTAAAATAAGCAAGATCTTCTAGACCAGACCATTTTCTTTCTTTTTTACTATTTTATTACAATCCTCCTATCAGGATTTTGTGTTTGATCTTAAAATCACAGATTTTTATAGCTAGAAGGGACCAGTCCAGCACCCTAAATTTATGTGAGGAAACTATGACCTGACAAGTTTAAATGACTTGCCTAAGGCTATGTAGTTAGTAACACAATCCTGGTCTCTTGTCTCTAAGCCAGAACACTGAGGGAGGACAAATGACAATGGGATTCAGACAAAATTGAAGCTTTTATAAACGTAGGACAGGTGGTTTTGGGATCCTACAAAGTGAACATCGGCTCTGTGACATACAGCATATAGCTGAAGGAAATGGTTGGGGGAGGCTGGTGCTGGAGACACCTACCTGGTGGCAGAGGCTGGCCCTTATGAAATTACCCAGATGGAGCCATACTCCATTTATGAAGGATCTTGCGCTCTCAGGTGTGTTCAGGTGACTGTTACCTAAAGATGTTAGGTTGAACCAGAAAGTCAAGCACCAGGTAGATATCCAGGTGGTGTGGAGGTAGATTCAAAGTCAGAAAAGCAAGAGCACCTAAGCTCCAGGGAGACTCTACTAATCAATAGCTTGAGGAAGTCACTAATCTTTCAATACTTTGGTTTTCTCAACAGTAAATTATGCTGATAATCAAGTAATATAATTCACCAAGTGAGTTTAGCATAGTGTCTGGCAAGTATAGGAACTGCTTAGTAAATAGTAACTATCACTAAAAGTCCAAGTACTCAGTCTTTCCATGGTAGAAGATTTGTTATAGGGACATGAATTCTACCCCTTGAGAAGGTACTTCGAGAACTTACCTACCATGTTCCCAGGTCCTAACAGAGGCATCCACAGTTTAGGAAAACATTCTAGTCTGAACAGATAAAAGGGGTATTTATTAGACAAATTAAGGCAGAAGCCTTTTCCCTGAGCTGGGTAACAAGGTGGGTAATCGGTATTCTTGGGGAGTAAAACATCTGGAATGTGATGCTTTCCAAGTTATGCAAGTGTGCTGGATATATCTCAGACTCAAGAGGCTCTGAGTCTAAGACACATTTCAGTGTTCTTATTCAAAGACTCAAAGAGCACTAGGGACTTGCCTCCTCCATTGTTTTAGAAAGATGACTTTTAAATAATGTTAGGTTAATATCTCTTACAATCATCTACTTTAAAACTGACTGGTAACTAGTAGATCTCTTCTTTTAGATACAGCGTTTTCTAATGTGTTTATTTGTTTGTTTGCTTGTTTCTTTTTTGCTGCAGCTCCAAAATGAGTTGTCAGTGCTGTGATGACTGGCTACAGCTCTGTCTAGGGTTTAGTCTCTAAAATACTGCTCCAGGTTTTGATAAAGCCATATAACAATCCATCTCAGCCTCAAAAATGTCAGCAACAAATTTGTCCCAACCACAAATTTCTAATGTATCCCAAGACCTGAAGATACGTGGCTTGTCTTAGCTATTTCTATGGCTTAATTTTTGTCTATCGATCTTAGAATCTTATGGCAAATCAGTGCAGCTTGAAGTAGCTCGAGTAAGGAAATGATGTGGGCATACTACATGCAAAACCTGTGCACTAAAGATTTATAGAAGAGACATAAATAAATTTATAGTGAATAAGAACCATTTATTTGTACATTAGCTCTTCCCAGATTTTTCTTAGAATGTAGACATAAGCATTGCAAATTCAAGCCAAAAAACTGCCATAAAAAGAAAATGTTGAAACAAATAAGACAGATGACATTTAGTTTTTTGTTAGCCCTCACATTTCTCCCTTTCTTCATAAGATCGCAAGCTTTTACATTAGACTTCTTGGAAGTATATTATTTGAGTTTGTATTCCCAGTGCCTAATATGGTACCCAGAAGATACAGTAGATGCATAAGAATTATGTATTGAATGAATGAATGATGGTGGCTTGAATAAAGAGTTCTGGGACAAGGAATAGCCTAGCAAATCTGGAAAACTTGTGGATGCTTTGTTGTATGTGTAGAATACTCTTTTAGTTCTCTTAATAGGAGAATCTGTTTGATCAAATAAAACAACATATATGAAAATTCTTTATAAATTGCAACATGCTCCACCAAAAGTAGGCCTTGCCAATACTTTGAGAACCTGGAAAGACCGCACCCTCTGAACAAAGACGAAGATCTATGAGTAAGGAAAATACTGAAACAGACCAACCCTAACGAAGGCTAAAGCCAATTCATGATAAGATCTCAGGTAATTCAGAATGGTTACCTCAACAAAACTTAACATAAGCATCTGGAATTTTATAAGAAGTTAACATCAGAAACTTAGCCATATATCCTTTATAATGTTTAAGCCATGACTGAAAATTTGGAGATGTGAAAAAGCTGGGAAAAAATCACTAGTAAGATAAAATCATCAATGGCAACAGACACAGAGATGATCCAGATATGTGGATTTTAAAAATTTTATTCAGTTTTATTAATCACTGTTAATAGGTTAAAAAAAGATGGATTAAATAATGATAATTAAAAAGATAGGCCATTTCCACAGAAATGAAAAATGAATTAAATGGACATTGGAGAATACCAAAATATATCTGAAATTAGAACTCATTAGATGGATTTTATCACAGACTGCATACAGCAAGACAGAATTGGTGAATTCATAGAGAAGTCAATTAAAGAAAAAATCCAAACTGAAGTTCAAGATAGAAAAAAGGGGTATCTGGGTGGCTCAGTGGGTTAAGCATTCATGCCTTCAGCTCAGGTCATGATCCCAGGGTCCTGGGATCAAGTCCCCAGTCAGGTTCCCTACTCTGCAGGGAGTCTGCTTCTCCCTCTGCCACCCCCCCCATTTGTTATCTTTCTCTCTCAAATAAATAAATAAATAAATATAAATAAAAAATAAATCTTAAAAAAAAAAAAAAAGATAGCCACAATAGCCAAACTATGGGAAGAGCTCAGCTGTCCATCAATAGATGAATGGATAAAGAAGATGTAGTGCATACACACACACACACGTGCACACACACACACACACATATACACAGGACTATTATGAAGCCATCAAAAATGAAATGTCGCCATTTGCAATGATGTGGATGGAACTAGAGGGTATTATGCTAAGTTAAATAAGTCAATCTGAGAGACAATTATCATATGATCTCACTCATATGTGGAATTTAAGAAATAAGGCAGAGGCTCATAAGGGAAGAGAGGAAAAAAATAAAACAAGATGAAACCAGAGAGGAAGACACACCATAACAGACTCTTACTATTAGGAAACAAACTGAGGGTTGCTGGAGGGGAGGGGGGTAAAGGGGTGAGGTGGCTGGGTGATGGACATTGGGGAGGGTATATGTTGTGGTGAGTGCTGGGTACCCCTGAAACAAATCATACATTATATATTAATAATAAAATTAGACTTACTTAACTAAATAAAAAATTGCAAAAAAATTAAAAAAAATAGAAAAAAAGAATAGGAAGAAGGAAAGTATATAAGCAGAAAAAGCATAAGGTATAGATCATGTGCAGACACTCAGACATATGTATAATTTTATCCCAGAAGGAAGGGCTGGAGAAGGGAATTAAGCAATGTTTGGAGAAATTATGCCTGGGAATTTTCCTAAATTGATGAAAGCTATCAACCCCTTGATTCAAGAATCTCAGGCAACTAAAAACTTCAGGACATCAGAATCTAATGAATCTTCATTGACTAAATGAAGCCAAAGTAGAGGGAAAAAGATTGCCTGTGAGGGAGCAACATAAAGAATAATGACTGATTTTTAAACAGAATCTGTGGAAGCCAGGAGACAACGTGATGATATCTTTAAAATGCTGAAATTAAAGTGAAAAAAAAAAAAAGCCCTATTGGTATCAGACCTAATATTACTGTGATGTGTTGCCTTGACATCTGGAGCCAGGAGAGCCTGGAATGGCCTAATTGCAAGTTCCCTCCTGACTCTGCTTCCATAGATAAAGTCCTCTCCAGCTAATCAACTCTCCTTATCAAATAGACCAGGCACAGCTCCTGCTGATTCCTGAGTAGCGTGTCTCGGTTTTCTGCCAGCCCGTGGAATTATCCAAATGAGCCAATCACATGGTTCTGTGGGAACTAGAGGGCACTCTTCCCTCTTGATCCTGCAAAGCCTACTTCCCCCAGCCCCTGGTTATTCATTCTATTCCTGAGCGCACACCCTCCCCCCTTGCAGTGCCCTCCTCCCCCAGGCTGTGGGTACAAGTGACTAATAAATAAACTGTTGTTCTTATGTGCCCAATTTTAGGTATCCTTTGCTTGACCATCCCCTTAATCCTAGAGCAGGGGATCCCTCTGTCTCTAATGGGGTGACGAGGAGGCAATTAAAACAGACTTTCAACCTGTGATGCTTTATTGTTATACAAGGAATTACGCTAAGTGCAGGGGCAAGGATACTGATAAATGAGAAATCATCTCTTACTTCAAAGAGCTTATGATTTAGAGGGATAAAAGAGAATAATCAAAACCTTAGAACGAGGATTATATAATTAAAGCCAGGATAGTTGGGTCCTGCGATCAATTTTGGAGCAAAACATTAAGAGGAGTAAATTAGAAAGGAGGATCTCGAGGTTTAGAGGGCTTAAAGCGATACCAGGAATGTTTTATAAAAATCGAAACCCCTGGTCCCCACCCTTACCCATTCTGATCATGTAGATATTTAAAAAGCTTTCATGTACAGTGATATTAGACGTGTTCTACAGTTAAAAACTACCTGAAGGAAGAACAAGCCACAAAAAGACTGATTTGGGTTAAAAAATAAAGTTACCTCTGTTAGTGGTCAGAAATACCTGTGTAAGGACTTGGTGACTGGCTGGTACTGACTTCCACATCACTGCAAGTGTTACTGCACACGCAAGACAACCACCTTGCAGGAATTCTGGAATTGGATCTCAGGCTCTTAAAGTTTTAGAATACTGGAGAATATCTGGGTTTATGATCAGTGAAGGTTTATGGAAATAGTGGGTGCTAAGGTATGAGTAGAAGTTATGAAAGTAAGAAGACATGTTTTTTCTTCAGAGAATGCCACATTATACATTTTGATCAAATCATACAATATATGTCTAGGAGTTGTGAGTGGTGAGATTGAATGGGTGGATTTGGATTAAACTATGGGATGCTCCAGGTGCTATTAAGGATTTGGTGATGATACTAATGATACCTTCTATGGTCTGAATGTGTATCCTTCCTCCCAAAATTCATATGCTGAAACTTAATCTCTGAGGTGAGGGTATTAGGAGGTGGGGCCTCTGGTCATTAGATGGAGCCCTTGTGAATGAGATTGGTGCCCATAGAAAAGAGATCTGAGAGAGCTCCCTTGTGTCTTCCACTGTGTGAAGAAGATACAAGAAGTTTGTGACCTGGAGGAGGGCCTTCACTTCACCAGGCTGGCACCTGATCTCAACCTTCCAGCCTCCAGAACTGTAAGAAATCAATTTCTGTGATTTGTGGCATTCTGTTCTTGCAGCCCAAATGGCCCAAGACAATCCCCTTGGAATAATCTGCGCAGTATTCTAGAAGGTGGATGTTACTTTTATCTTACAGAAGAGGTCAATGAAGTTCTGTGATTTGTCTAGAGTCAGTCTGCTAAGTATGTGGTAGAGTTGAGATTCAAACTCAGCTCTGTCTGATTTTACTCCATGCAGGTTCCCCTTCAGAAGTGTGGATGCAGGGGCGCCTGGATGGCTCAGTGGGTTAAAGCCTCTGCCTTCGGCTCAGGTCATGATCTCAGGGTCCTGGGATCGAGCCCCACATCGGGTTCTCTGCTTGGCAGGGAGCCTGCTTACCCCCCTCTCTCTGCCTGCCTCTCTGCCTACTTGTGATCTCTCTCTCTGTCTGTCAAACAAATAAATAAAATCTTAAAAAAAAAAAGAAGTGTGAATGCAGTCTACTCTGTTTCTGCATCTTCTCTTTGCTTTTTAAAAGTTTGTCACTCTCTCTGCCTTCTCAGATAGCATGTGCAATGATTTAACTCTACCCATACTCACTATTTACATGTTATTGTTGTTGAATATTGAGTTTTACCTGAACCCTATTATCAGTCACTTGTTAGTTCAAGTTCTCTGTTTCCTTACTGAACCTCTGTGTCCACGTTCTACCCATTATAGATATCAGGGCTTTGAAATCTCCTATTATTGTGTTGTGGTCTGTTTCTCCCTTCAGTTTTGTCAATGTTTGCTTCATTCATTTGGGTGCTCCGAGGTGGGGGCATGTATGTTTCTGTTTTATCTTCCTGGTGAATTACCCTTTTACCATTATACAATATCCTTTTTTGGGTCATTTTTGAAACTTTTTGACTCAAAGTCTATGTTTGTCTGATACAAATACATCCATCACTGTTCACTTTTGGTGACCATTTGCATGGAATGTCTTTTGCATCCTTTCACTTCCAGCCCATGTGTGGACCTGAGTCTAATGGGAGTCTCTTGTACATACTGTATAATTGGATCTTGTTTTATTATTCATTCAGCCACTCTATGTCTTTGATTGGAAGGGCTTAATCTATTTATGCTTAAAGTAATTACTGATAGGGAAGGACTTGCTATTGCCATTTTAATTGTTTTTTGTCTTTTTAAAAATTGAGGTATGATTGACAATTTTATATTACTTTCATGAGTATAGTGTAGTGATTTCACATTTGTATACATTAAGAACTGACCAGCACACTGAATCTAGTTACCATCTGTCATACAAAGTTAATACAATGTTATTGACTATATTCCCTACGTACATTACATCCCCATGACTTACTTGTTTTATAAGTAGCAGTTTGAAACTCTTGATCTTCTTCACACAATTCAACCCCTTCCTCACCTGCCCCCAGAATCCCCATCCCCTCTGGCAACCACCACTCTATTCTCTGTATCTGAGTCTGGGTTTTGTTTTGTTTGTTTGTTTAGATTCTACTTATAAGTAAAATCAGATGGTATTTGTCTTTCTCTGACTTATTTCATTTTGCATAATACCCTCAAAGTCCATCCCTGCTGTTGCAAATGGCAAGATTTTATTCTTTTTTATGGCTAAGTAGTATTGCAGTGTGTGTGTGTGTGTGTGTGTGTGTGTGTGTGTGTGTATGTGTGTGTGGTAAAGATGTGTGTACACATCTACAGTCATCTATTCATGGACACTTAGGGTTGCTTTTGTATCTTGGCTATTGTAAATAATGCTATAATGAACATAAGGTTATATGGATCTTTCTGAATTATTGTTTTTATTTTCTTCAGATAAATACCCAATAGTGGAAATTCTGGATCATATCGTAGTTCTAGTTTTAATTTTTTTGAGGAAACTCCTTTCTGTTTTCCATAGTGGCTGCACCAATGTACACTACCACCAAAGGTGCGTGAAAATTGCCTTTTCTCCACATCTTGCCAGCAATTGTTATTTCTTCTCTTTAATATGAGCCATACTGACAAGTGTGAGGTGATATAGTGGATTCGATTGGCATTTCCCTGATGATTGGTGATACTGAGTCCTATATTTATCTATCTATCATCTATCTATCTATCTATCTATCTATCTATCTATCTATCTATCTATCTATCTAATCTATCTATATATCTAAAGTAGGCTCCAATGCCCTGAGCCTACTGAGATCAAGACCTGAGCTGAAATCAAGAGTTAGACAGAACTAACTGAGCCATGCAGTCACCCTGAGCATTTTTTAATGTGTCTGTTGGCCATTGTATGTCTTCTTTGGAAAGATGTCTATTCATGTCTTCTTTCCATGTTTTAATTGGATTGTTTATTTTCCTGCTTCGAGTAGTATGAGTTCTTTATAGATTTGGGCTATTTACCCCTTATGAGATATATAATTTGCAGATATCTTCTCTCATTCAGTAGATTATCTTTTTGTTTTGTTAATGATTTCTTTCACTGTGCAGAGGTCTTTTAGTTACTCAGTTTAGTTTGTTTTGCTTCTGTTGCCCTCACCTTTGGAGTCAGATCCAAAAAACCAATGCTGAGATGGATATCAAGGAACTTACTGTATGTTTTCTCCTGGGAGTTTTATGGTTTCTGGTCTTATGTTGAAACCTTTAATCCATTTTGCGTTAATTCTTGTATGTGGTGTAAGAAAATGGTCCAGTTTCATTCTTTTGCATGTAGCTGTCTAGTTTTTCCATCATTATTTATTGAAGAGATTGTCCTTTCCCCATGGTATATTCTTGCCTCCTTGTTCATAAATTGACAATATATGGTTGGGTTTATTTCGGGTCTCTTTATTCTATTGCATTGATCTATATGTCTGTTTTTATGCCAATATCATACTGTTTTGATTACTATTGCTTTGCAGTATAGTTTGAAACCAGGAGCTTGATACCTCCAGCTTTGTTTTTCTTTCTCAAGATTTCTTTGGCTATTTGGAGTCTCTTATGGTTTCATGTAAATTTTAAGAATAATTTTTCTGGTTCTGTGGAAAATGCGATAAGCCATTACAGGAATTGCGTTGAATCTGTATATTACTTTGGACAGTATGGACATTTTTAACATATTAATTCCAATCCATGAGCGCAGAATATCTTTCTACTTATTTGTGCCTTCAATTTTTTCCATCAGTGCCTTATAGTTTTCAGAGTACAGGTCTTTCACCTCCTTGATTGAATTTATTCCTAGATATTTTATTCTATTTGATGCAATTATAAATGGTATTTTTTCTTGATTTCTATTTCTGATAGTTCATTAGTAGTGTATAAATACACAGATTTTTGTATATTAAATTTGTATCTGGCAACTTTACTGAATTCATTTATTAGCTCTAATAGTTTTTGATGATGTCTATAAGATTTTTTACATATAGTATCATGTAATTTGCAAATAGTGACAGTTTTAATTCTTCCTTTCCATTTTGGATGTCTTCTATTTCTTTTTCTTGCCTAATTTTCCTGGCTATGACTTTCAATACTATGTTGAATAAAAATGAGAAGAGTGTGGGCATCCTCGTCTTATTCTTGATCTTAGAGGAAAAGCTTTCTGCGTCTCACCATTGAGTATGATATTAACTGGGGTTGGTCATGTATGGTTTGTGTTAAATTAAGGTACATTTCCTCTATAGATACTTTGTTGAGAGATTTTTTTAAATCATAAATACACATTGAATTTTGTCAAATGTTTTTTCTGTATATATTGAGCTGATCATGTATTTTTTTTTATCTTTCATTTTGTTAATGGGGTGTATCAATGTTGATTGATTTGCGGATGTTGAAACATCTTTGCATTCTTGGAATAAATCCCACTTAATCTTGGTGTATAACCTTTTTAATGCATTGTTGAATTTGGTTTGTTGAAGATTTTTGCACCTATTTTTCTCAGAATATTGATCTGTAATTTTCTTTTTTTGTTTGGTGTCTTTGTCTGGTTTTGGCATCAGGGTAATATTGGCCTCGTTAAAATGAGTTTGTAAGTGTTCCTTTTCTTCAGTTTTTGGAAGAGTTCGAGAAGGATTGCTATTAATTATATGCCTAACTATATTGGAATTCTTTTTGTGTTTGGTAGAGTTTAATCAGTGAAGCCATCTTATCCTGGACTTTTGTTAGTTGGGAGGTTTTAATTACCGATTAAATCTCTTTGCTCATTATGGGTCTATTTCTTCATGACGGTCTTGGAAGATTGTATATTTCTAGTAATTTATCCATTTCTTTTAGGTTGTCCAGTTTGTTGTATAATTGCTCATCATAGTCTCTTATGACCCTTTATATTTCTGTGGTATCAGTTGTAACTCCTTTTATCGTTTCCTATAACACAGATCTAGTGGTGATGAACTTCCTTAGCTTAGGTTTACCAGGGAAAATCTTTATTTGCCTTTTATTTTGAAGGACAGTTTTGCTGGAAATCCTGTTCTTGGTAGTCAGTTCTTTTATTTCAGCATTTTGAATATCATCCCATCTCATCTGATTTCTGTTAAGATATCTTGCTCATAGTCTTATGAGAGCCTCTTTGTGTGTGATGTGTGATGAGTTGCCTTTTTTTTTTCCTGCTTTCAACATTCTCTTTTTGTTTTTGACTTTGGACATTTTAATTATGATGTATTTTAGTATGGACTTTTTTTTCAAGATTTATTTATTTACTTGAGGGAGAGAGAAAGAGCACACACAGAGAGGGAGAGGGAGAAGCAGACTTCCCACTGAGCAGGGAGCCAATGCGGGGCTGGATCCCAGGACCCTGGGATCATGACCTGAGCTGAAGGCAGACACTTAACTGACTGAGCCACCCAGGTGCTCCTTGGTGTTGACTGCTTTACGTTTATTCTAGTTGGATTTCTGGGGAGGAGTGGCTTCTTGAATCTGGATATCCATTTCTTCCCACAGATTTGGGAAGTTTTAGCCATTTTTCCAATAACCCTTCTGATCCTTTCTCTATTCTCCTTCTTGGGTTACTTATAATTGTATATTGGTCTGCGTGATTGTGTCTTATAAGTTCCTTATGCTTTCTTCAATCTTTTTTCTTTTTTTCTTCTGAATGAATAATTTAAAATGACCTATCTTTGAGTTCAATGGTTCTTTCTTCAATCTGATCAAGTCTGCTGTTGTTCAATTTAGTGAACAATAAATTCTTTCTTTTTCAGTTTAGTTATTGTATTCTTTAGGTCTAAAGGTAGTAATGCAAGTTGGTATAGCCACTTTGGAAAACAGTATGGAGGCTCCTCAAAAAGTTAAAAAAAGAGCTACCCTATGACCCAGCAATTGCACTACTGGGTATTTACCCCTAAGATACAGATGTAGTGAAAAGAAGGGGCACATGCACCCCAATGTTCATAGCAGCAGTGTGCACAATCGCCAAACTGTGGAAGGAGCTGAGATGCCCTTCAACAGATGAATGGATAAAGAAGATGTGGTCCATATATACAATGGAATAGTTTGGTTCTTTTTAATATTTTCTTTGCTTTTGATGTTAGTCTCATTTTGTTCAAGCATAGTTTCCCTGAGCTCATTGAGCATCTCTATGGTGGCCATTTAGAATTCTTTTTCAGGCAACTCATACCCATTTCTTTAGGATCAGTTTCTGTAGATTACTTTTGTTTCTTTGATTGAATGAATATGTCCCTGTTTCTTTGTGTACCTTGTAACTAACTTAGTGTTGGGATTCATGTACTTGAAAAAACGTAGCTACCTTTCCAGTTTTTATGGGCTGGCTTTGTACAGGGAAAGACTGTTACCAATTATCCTGGCTGGATATTCTAGTGGTTCCTCAAACCTTTTTGGTGGATGCATATTATCTGGACTGGTTTGTGTAAATTTACAATTAGAGGGATTTGCCAGTTTTGTTTTTCAGGAGCTCATAATCTTTTGCTCCCTCTGGTGTCTGTCTGCATTACTGCAGTTTCTCTGGAAGTGACACAAATTCCCAGCAACCTTTTATCCTCATTCCACCTCCCCTTGGCATGTCCCCTCCATCCCCCCGCCCCCAGCCCTAGCCCCAGGTATCTAGTGTATGTTGTGTCAAATCAGTGCTCTGAGACTAGAGAGACAGAAACTAGTCCCTTGAGCAGCCCCTGAGGTGCCAGAATATAGAATGTACATGCCACTCCTCTTTCCCTGCCTTTGAGCGAGAGGGCACTTCACTGTAGGACACTCTGTTATACTGTGGTTCCTCTGAAATTGTAGCATGCCACCCAAGTCTCTTTTTTAGTCTGCAGCTTTAAGGCATCTAAAGTATGCTGTGTCCTTATAAGTGTTCTGAGACTTGCACAACAGAAACTCGTCCCTTGGGCAGCCCCCTGGAAATATGGAAAATTAAACACATTCTCCAACCCTTTCCCTCCCTAAGGAGAAGCCAGGACTTGGGAGTTTTCTTTCACTTTTTCTATAGTGAACCAGGGGGAGGGACTATGGTGAGAGAGTGTGTGCTAGTCCAAATCCTCACCTTTGTTCTCAGCAGCCCACAACCTAACATCCTTTCTTGTTAGCACTTAGATTCAGGCAAGACAAAATCTAGTTCCTCAGGTAGCCCTTCAGAAAGTCTGCATATTGGCCATATATTTTGTTTTTTTTTCTTTCCACCCACAAGGAAAAGTCAGCAGCTGGGGAGTTTTTGTTCAATAATGCCTCACTGAGCTGGGGCGGGGAGGGAATATGGCAAGTGAGTGCCACAAATTTCCTACTGGCTTTGCTATGGTTTGTTTCATACTCACTTGGGGTGCACTAGGCTTTTAACCATTTTCTGAATTTATCACAAAGGATATTGATCTATATTTTGTTATTGAGTCAGTGTTTCCATGGGGGAAGGGCCTGGGGCTTCCTGTTCTGCCATTTTGCTGATGTCACCTCACATCAGGTTCTCTTTTTAAGGAGATCTCAGTGACTCATTTCCATTGCTGCCATATCGCCACCACTGCCACCACGACCACTATCACGATTACTCCTCCTCCCCTTCTTCTTTCATCCCCCCTTCTTCTTTTTCATATTAGTGTTTTAGATTAACTCATATATATATATATTTTTTTTTGTGTGTGTGTGTGTTTTAAGGATTTTATTTATTTATTTGACAGTGAGAGACACAGTGAGAGAAGGAATACCAGCAGGGGGAGTGGGAGAGGGAGAAACAGACTCCCTGCTGAGCAGGGAGACTGATGTGAGGCTTGATCCCAGGACCCTGGAATCATGACCTGAGCCAAAGGCAGACGCCTAATGACTGAGCTACCCAGGTGCCCCAATTTTGTGTTTTTTCTCACCATTCCTTTTTGTATCTCATTCGTTCCAGATTCAATTTCTTCCGAAAGCATATTTTTTAAAACCTACTTCAGTGAGGATCTGTTGGTGATAAACTCTCTCAGATTTTGGTAGTCCGAACATGAGTTTATTTCAAGGTCATTCTTTAAGAATATTTTAGTTAGGTATAAAATTCTTTGTTTAGAGTTATATCTTAGTTTTATCATCTGACTTCTATTGTTGCTATTGAGGTTTCTGCTATTGGTATAAATGATATACTTTACAGGTATTCTGCCCTTTCTATTTGGATGATTTTAACGTGCCTACTTTTGCTTTGGTTTTCTTCCGTTTTACTATGGTTTATCTAGTTGTCCATTTCTTTTTGTGTGTCCCACTTGGGATTCACCAATTTTATAGAATTGATTAATTCTGGATATTTATCAGGTTTCATCTTTTATATACTATGTTTTCCCCATTCTCTGTGTTCTCTCCATCTATAACTCTGATTGGATATTTTCATTTTAACCTCCTTGTCTCTTAATATCACTTTAAAATTTTATCTCTTCTTTCTGCTTAATTCTATCTAGCTTATTAAATCTCTATTTCAGGCAAGAATTCTTATTTCATGTCTACTGAGTTTTAAATAACAATAATGCTTTTACTTTTAAAAATATTTTGTTCTTTGAAAAATGTACCTTTCTTAAGAGTAACTTATACTTTTCTCATATGTTTGAATCTATACTCCATTAAAAAAATCTTAGCCATGCTTATTTTATACTCTATTTCTAGAAATAGTGTTATTTAAAGACCTTGTGGTTCTATTCTGCTTTTCATTATTGCTTCCAACTCTGGCTCACAGTAGCTCATTTCTGTGTACATTGTATAATGTTGGATTATAGGCTCAAATACAACTGAAGTATCTCAGTGAAAATCCCCTTCAATTTGGGTTGAGGGTTTTCTTCTAAGTAGGATTTGTATTTTCTTCTTGCATAGTACCCAAAGGCAGTAGAAAGCAGGGACCCATTCTTCGTTATTTTTTTGGCTTTTGCAATCCATGCCCTTACGGATAAATTTGAACCTCTCTAAGGAAAAGCCAGGATTAGGATTATTTGGGGGAGTATTTTCTTCTCTCCCTTTTTCTTATGAATGGATCGTTCTCATTTACACTTCACTGGTGGAATAGCCCTTTATGTGTCCCAGCTTTATGAAGCTGTTTCCTTGGTGCAGTTTCCCAAATTGTTCCTGTCCTGGTTTAGATGGTAGTTAAAAACCATCTTAAGTACCAGTTAAGTAGTTGAGTTTTGATTACCAACTTTGATTAATTTAGTACAAGAGTTTAAACGTGGGTATTAGAAAAAATTTCTATAGAAGTTATAGTTGAATCTCTGTGAGTGAGTAAGTTCACAGAGCTAAAGGATAAGGAGGAGGAAGAGAGGTCAGCTGAGGAGGAAAGGTCAGGAAATCCCACAGAGTGGGAGGAGTTGGAGTCTGGAGGAAGTAGGATTGTGTCATTTCTCCCTATGGTAAAATGGGAAGTTTGGGGCCAAGGAGAGAAAGAAAGATGAGGACTTTGAGAAAAAAATATTATGATTAGGATGTCATTTGAAAGTAGTTTTGCTGGTGTTCTGGGACAAGCACAATCCCAGAGATAAAAGGAAGAGTGAATGGTAGGGAAATGGAAACAGAGGGAGACTACTATCTGATAAGCAAAATAATCTATTGTACATAGTGTAGATAATTAGAAACTAAATTTTATTTTATTATTTATTATTTGTTTTAGTGAGATATAAGTAACATAGAGTGTTGTATTAGTTTCAGGTGTAAAACATAATTATTCAACAATTCTATATGTAACTCAGTGCTTATCGCTATAGGTGTGGTCACCTGAATTTTAATTTTGTAACATTTAGAGAGGTTCCTGAAGAATTTAAACTATTTGATTTTTGCAAACGTCGCTCTCTGATCAGAACACCTGATTCATAAGATTTCAAAGTCATTTAAAAAAAACTGCCCTATCTAAATAATTAGCTATCATATTAAAAAACTGAGCTTATCGGGTGGAAAATATGGATTAAGGTAAACTAAGTTATAGCATTTTTCTTTTGGCACATAGCCAAAGCCTTTATTTAAGGACTTGTATAAAATTGCTGGCAGAGTTTATCTACTAGGGGGTAATATTAAATCAGACTTTAAATAAATCAGTTAATTTGGGAAACTAACCCTAAAGAAAATGAAAGATCACACTCATTGTCATTAACACTTTCTAGAACAGTGTTTGGTGGAGTTAGTTTTGGGAAATACCGGTTTAAAATCTCTAGTTTAAAAAAAAGTTTCCAATAAGTATAAAGACCTCCTATATATTAGGCCTTGTGCTAAGCAAATAGACATTGAGTCCATAAGATATAGACCCAACCTTCTCATTTGCTGCTCCCCAAAACTACTAGCAAGAGAACTCCAGTTGTATATTGATCCTGAATTTCCATCATATAGCACAGTTTAGGAAATGTATGATTAAGTCTTTTTTGGTTCTAACAAACGGAAATTCAGTCAAACTAATTCTGATAAATAGAGATGAAGTAGATAAGAGGGAGGGAGGTTACTGTAAGGCTACAGAGATTTTGCAGAACCAAAAGCATAGTCTGGTTTCATGAAAATCAGGATACAATCAGACAGGGAGCAGTTGCTTAGACCATATCTATTTCTTTTGTGTAGTCTTATCTTTTCTTTCAGTTGCGGTCTTTCTGAGGCTTTCTTACTTACTTAAGCCTACTATGGCCATCTCAGCCCTATCTCCATATGACCGTTTGAATTCTCAGGTTGGTGTAATTGATCCCCGTCCAGTGAATCTATTAGCTGGCTTGGGAATGGTATCCACAGTATTCTAGTCAACCAGGGATGAGAAATGGTCAGCAACATGAAGTGTGGAGCTGCTTCTTCAAGTAGGGTTTGGGATGGAGTGAAAATTAAACATATTTAATGCCATTGGGATGAAGGATTGTAGTGTTCGAAGACACAGGGAATGGTAAATTATTTCCAGCACATTCTGTTATTTTGCATAAAAATTCTTATGCAGAATAAGTTTCCACCTTCATTTATAGAATATGAATCCCAGAGGAACTAAAATATAAGTTATTCAAATAGGTAAACTCTAAAATAAAACAGAATCTCCTGCTACCTTTGACTTTTTAGCTAATATGACCTGTTAATGTTGGCAGGGATGCACAGAAGTACCAAATACCTTCTCTTTAAGTGCTTATGGAGACCAGAAAAGAATTATTGCTTTCTTTACTTTCTGAGCTATTGGAAGGACTTACTGAAAATTCTTTTCAGGTTGTTTGTAAGAATGCTGTGCTGTTAAGTTACTTTGGAAGGGACAGACTCCTAATTGGTCTAAATTTTGATTTAAAAGAACCTTGCATAACACACCCATGACCTCAGTCATGGTGTATGTGCCCATGTGAGTCCAACTTTTTTGGGTCACCAGTGATTAGAACAGGAATGTGCAGAATAATATTCAGAGTGCATCTTGTTTCTTCTTTTGAGAATTTCATGAAATATAAATGGTTGAGGAACATTTTGAGATCTCTGTTCTCTAGTAATTCAGCCTGACTCCTTCTGTTGAACAAGGAGGCTCATTTCCACCTGTTTCTTGTAGCCACACACGGAAGACTGTACTGACCTTTTCATCGACAGATTTAGGCTTGACTCAGTATCCGGGTGCATGAAGACTTGAGACAAGAAGTAATTCATCCATGCTTAATTCTGACAATTTTGTCTTCTGATTATTAGTTTCCCAGGGAGATAATTTATTGAACACCTAGTCTTCCAAGATTCTGGCTTCTAATATAGTTCTTTTTCACTCTACAGTGACAATTCATCATCTTGGTGTCTACTTTAATCTCACATACACATTAGATGGCCTGAGTTAGGCTCTAAGGTCCTAATCACCTGGAGAAGGAAAGGGGACCAGTCCAGACCCTGGGATATGGCAGTCTCAGAGAAGTCTGAATTTGTAGCCTACCACCTTTTCTATCACTTTCCTTAGTTAGAAATGTTTACAGATATTTAAGACAGAGCTTTCCTGTGCCCTTTTTCTGACCCTTGAGTTGACTTGTTTTAGATACTTGGTTATCCCATGAGGACTACATTTTGCCTCTTCCTGTGAGTTAGCAGGGCCTTCCTAAAGTGCTTATTCTCCACTGTATAAGCCAAATGGCTTCCCATGATCTTTAAGCCAAGTCCAAAGATATTTTGAGAACCTGTAGAGTTTAATTCGAAGCCTCTGTACAGGAACCCGTTTCATATTGGGTGGAAAATAAATTTAAATTCCAGTTCATGTCCAATTACTTGGTAGTAGCTATCTGGAGGGTTTGTTGGAAAGAACACTAAGGATGATCCTATATACTTCAAGATGGAGTACCAGAGTTACATAACAACCTCTGCCATGGATACATGGATAGTGGCAATATGAATGGATCCTTGCCTAATGGGTGATGCTAGGAGAATTCTCTTCACATCCTACAGGATAGAAGCTTCCTTGCCTCCAAACATTGTGACGGGTTGAGAAACCCTTGGCTGTGAGTATTAGGGAGATAAGGGAAGAGATCTTTCAGCCAACTAAATGGCCTCTGAAAAGGAACATGTGCATAGGCTAAATTTTGACCATGGAAAGAAGAAGAAGTCCTTAATTAGGGAGACTAAATCCCACATTGTTCCAACTATAGGACCTATATTCTCCAGCTCCCCTTAAATATAATCTTCACCTTTAAATTTAAGCAATCATCTGTTAGGAAGGAAGTTTGTGGTGGAAATCCATTCTTAGTATGTTTGCCATTCTCAGTACATGCCCATCTTTGAGTCCTTGACACTCCTCATCTCTTCTACTCCATGCTGCCCAGTTTTGCCACCATGCCGTCCCTATAGTAATAGTTCCCGAATTGCCTAGTTTGCTGTGATCTAGCATTAATACATTGGCCTTGATTTAACCAAATGTATGAAGTGGCTGGCATGCCAGATATTGTCCTGGATATTAGGTGTAACTACAGCAGGCGCTACATTCTTATCTTCCAACCAGACCCCCATGCCCATCACAGGTCACTCTCATTGCTTCATATGTCTTTGTTCAAAGGCTCAGGCTTCTAATTTTGTCTCCATCTCTGAGCTCTTCATCTAGTTAACTGCCTGGTTCCTGTCCCTTTACCTTTTTGTTTTCACAATTTCTTGTGTGGGAATTTGGAGGAAAAACTTTGAGCCTTCTTCCCATCAGTGGGACCCTGTAGCTTCTGTCTGTACATCTCAGTGGCCAACTGCCTACTGTAGGACTTTCAAGAATTATTCGGTCAGAATTTCTCGCCCTGTCCCCTACCTGTACCCTCATACTTTATCTTGCCAACTGCTTTCTTGAGCCATGCTTATTCAAACCTTTCATACTCTGGGCTGAAATTCTGCTGTCACTGGACCTGTACCTAGTGCCTCTTCAGGTCTAGTGGGCAGGTCTAATGTCAGGGCCTTACCTTAACCCTGTTCCTACTGTGGATGCCCTATGTTCTGTCACTGAAAAATATTGAAATATGATGGAATTAAGCTATGTTTGGAAAACCTTATTGGCAAGCCACTCTATAATCCACATTAGAATATTCTTATTGTAAGTATAGTTAATATCCTTTTCTAGCTTGGTTTTTTGCTTGAAAGTGACATCTCGAATAAAGTTCTGGTCTATGAACGCTTTGAACTAGTCTGAGATCAGTGTAGGCTTGTTGTCAAAAATAATATTTTCATGGATGATCTATAACTAGTATGGGACTGTGATTGCTGTAACATGTTTGAGGTAAAACAGAAAGCACTTTAAAAATGCTTAACACAGGGGCACCTGGGTGGCTCAGTCAGTTAAGCCTCCAACTCTTGATTTTTGGCTCAGGTCTTGATTTCAGGGTTGTGAGATTGTGCCCCACATTGGTCTCTGTGCTGAACGTGGAGTCTGCTTGAGATTCTCTCTCCCTCCCTCTCTGCACCCCACCCCCCCAGCCCCTGGCCACCACTAGCTCTCTCTTAAAAAAAAAAAAAATTTAACACAGTCAAGGAATTTTTACCTCGAAGTGCTCCTGAAAAATCAGTATGGACTCATCCAAGATTTTTGTTGCTTGCCATTAAATGGTAGGTGCTTTTGGTAGGCTATTTCAAATAATCTGGCTTATTTTTCTTTATAATGAAACCAATTCAGGATCATCAAAACCAATTTCTGGCCCATACCTCCCAGTAAAAATAGTGCCATGTGCCATCTTTCATTGTGTCCAAGATGCATGATGACTGCCTTTTTGAATAACAGCAGGCTTTCATGACAAAGGACTTCTTTTGTAAGAAAAATAACATCCATTGACAGTTTGTGAAGAATATAGAAACATTAAGACAGTTTCCATTTTCTTCCTTGCCATTGTGTCCATATCCAGTATCAGAAACTGCGTGATTGAGGACCATAGATCTGTTTGACTTGAAGTGAGATTGAATTGATTTGAAGAACCTCAAGTATATTTTTGAGCACTCAGATTTCCTGTGGAATTGGAAAATCTTGGCCTGGATCTGGGGTTGCAGGAAATCAGCACATCATGTCTCTCTCAAGGCTATTCAGAAATTCAAGGCCAGGGTTTGTATTTAGAAATAGGTCTTCGAAATGGCTTGTTCAGGATGATGAAGGATGGCCAGACAAAGCCAAATAGTAGGTGAGATGAGGGACTCCTGGCCTTATTTAACCACTTGTTGCAGGGTCCCATCCCATGAAGGACATTGTTCTTGAGTTGTAAGCGGGTTTGTGCCTCATTGCCATCTGGCTTAGCCAGCTTCGGCACCATAAGGTGAACTGAACTGTTTGTGGTAGGAAATAGTGCTCTATATTTGTCACGATGTACTAGCACAGACCCAAAGTCAGTAACTGCTTGACATTCCAGACAACATTCTCATGGCAGTGAGTTAAACTTCAGGGAATGTCTTTTTTCAGTGAATGATGAAGTCATTTAGCAACAGTTACCTTTTGTGGAAGAAAATCTTGCTAAGACTTAGGTAGCCCTGGGAGGCCCGGGAGTTTGTGCTCTTGTTTTGGAAGTAGATGCTCTGCGCATTGTGTGTACTTTATTTAGACCAGAGGAAATACTGATGCATCAATATGGTAGCTTAAGAAGGTGACACAGAAAGGTTCAGTTTTATTTGATTTTTTTCATTTCCCACTTGACCATCTGATACATTGAGTTGCTGCAGAACTTCTGGAGGTCTTTCTGTGGTTTTACCCATAGCCAGCTCAATAAGAGATCATCCATCCAGTTTAGCATGCCTGGAAGTTGGGAAAGCAGAGCATCTAGGAAGCAATAGAAAATTCCAAGAGCAATGGGAATTCCAGATTGACCCTCTTATTTCTCTGACTTCACATCTGCTCAGTGTTCTATACTCCTGTATCTTATATGGCCACCCTTCAGTCTCTCAATGGGGTCCCTTTTTACACCTGAAACTGCTCTAACCAGAGGAACTGAACTCTGACTCCCTGTGCCCTCTTGTCTTTATGTTTCCCAAGTTGCTTGTAAGTAGTGCAGTTTCCTTGACATGGCTAATCCCTTGACATGTCAGTATTTTTCTCAGTCTGAGAAACACCTCCTTCCCCAAGAGAGGATGTACGTCGCGACTAGAATGTGAAGAAAACCGTGCAGTTTCTGTGTGATCTCCCCTACCAGTGACACTTGTCACCCTTGAATCAGCACAACCCCCAGCAAGGAGCATTTCTTTTCCCGGGAATAAGAAACCTGGTGTCCTAAGAAGAATGGCTTGGGTTTGGCCTCGTCCTTTTAAAACTGTAGACACTGGCCCCTGTTGCCCTCTCCCCCATCATTTCATGCAGAAGCAATGGTTTCTTTTCTCCTCAGGCCTGAATTCCGTATAAGAGAAACACCCCAGCCATGAGAGTTTGTAGCCCAATTAGATGCTTTTGATGCGAATTCCCCTTATGATGGAAAGCCTGCTAGCAGTGTGTGTATGGCATGTTGTCACTTGATCAGTATGGAGAGTGAGACAACTAAAGTAATAAGGAGAGAGAGAGGAGTCGTTTGTAGATGAGCCCAAGAGTCAGGATCTAAGGGCTTAGAGTACAGTAGGAAGTTCCTTTTATGTAGATGCCATATATTAGTAATTACTTAATAATAATGCTATCTGTTGAGTCCCTACCTTTTGGCAACGAGTCTATGGATCTTATACTGTGGTTCTCACATCCCACTGGATCTGCTTCATTTCAGCAAGCACCGAATCAAGTATTTTTCACTGTGACCATCTATGGTCTCCTGTTCTTCCACCTTGGATGTACAACCATTTCCATCATGACTGTTCTTTGACTTCATCATGATTTCTTATCCACTGACATCTTTCCCTTTGCCCTATCTATAATCTCCTCCCATCTTCACCACCTTTTTCCATAACCAGGTAGTTCATGGTCCATCACCCAGTAACATTCTGGCCAGTTTTCCTATTTTCCTGCATCTTTATCTTTTTGTTATTTTCATCTGACAATACCCCAGTAAATGCGAATATCCATTTATTCTATGTCTGTGACCAAGAGATGATGGAGAATATCACTCAGTGGGACTTTCAACACAACTACGTATATCTGGTCACTCAGCTGTTCCACTCTCTTCAGTGGGACGTCAGAACTTGTCCACTCTTTTCAGGCTTCCATTTTCATATGTCCCAACCCTACTCTCAGTTGACGACCTCACTCCTTATTTTATAAGAAAGTAGAAGCATCCAGTGGGAATTTGCTTAGCTTCCTACCACCACACCAACATGGCACCTGCATGTGCTCAGTCTGTGTTCTCTGTGCTTTGCTGATCCTTTTCCTTCACAACCAGATTTCTCAAACAGATGCTTGTGTGTGCTCTCCCCATTTCCCTAACTGTTACTTAGTCCCTGATTCACTTCAAAGTTCATTTGGTCCATCCTGTGACACCAGAACAGCATTTGCTGAGGGAAGGAAAGACCACCTTGTGGGCATTCTTTGATCTTCCTCTTACTCCTGTGGCTAACTCCTTTTCTGCTTGGACTTGAGATGGGGGTGACCTTCAGACTCATCCCTTGGCTCCCCCCTTTTTTCCTATTCAACTGTTGAACTCTCTTCCTAAATGACTTCATCTCTGTGATGGCTTCAGTTATAGATTATAATGAACAACTCTCAAGTTCTATCTACAGTTCAGACTTGCATCTAGTCTCCAAGTTCTCTTCATTTGGAATTTCCACAGGAGTATCTCAAAAGCTCCTCAGAAACCTAAAGCTCACCATGACATCTTGCTCTCCCCGTCTTCAGCTCTTGACCATCACATTCAAGTCATTACCAACTATAGCAGATTTTACCAACTAAATACATTTTTTGAAGTTTTTATTTTAATTTCAGTTAATTAACATACAGTATTGTACTAGTTTCAGGTGTACAATATAGTGATTCAACACCTCCATACATCACCTAGTGCTCATCACAAGTGCCCTCCTTAATACCCACCACCTATTTCACCCATCCCCTCACCCCCCTCCCCTCTGGTGACCATCAATTTGCTCTCTATAATTAAGAGTCTGCTTTTTGGTTTGTCTTTCTCTCTCTCTTTTTTCCCTTTGCTCATTTGTTTTGTTTTTAAATTCCACATGTAAATGAAATCATATGGTATTTGCCTTTCTCTGACTGACTTATTTCACTTAGCATGACACTCTGTAACTGCATCCATGTCATTGCAAATGATAAAATTTGATTCTTTTTTATGGCTGAATAACCATTGTGTGTGCGTGTGTGCGTGTGTGTGTGTGTGTGTGTGTGTGTCTACCATATCTTCTTTATCAATTCATCAATTGATGGCCACGGGCTGCTTCCATAATTTGGCTATTGTAAATAATGCTGCTCTAAATATGTCTGGACGCTGTTTCTTTCCATCTCTGTTGCCAGGGCCCTAAAACGATCACTTAAAAAAAAATTAAACCTAAAAATTTTTTTGAGATAACTGTAGATTCACATGTATTTTAAGAAGTAATAGAGATGGATTTTGTGTACCCATTGGTCAGATTGTATGAAACTATAGTGCGATAGTATCAGTCAGTATACCGATACTGATTTAGTCAAGATACAGATTTAGTCAAGATACAGAACATTATCATCACGACAAGGATGATTCCTGCTGTCCTTTTTAAAAAAAAACATGAATTTTAGTTTTTAGAGTAGTTTTAGGTTCAGAAAAAATTTAACAGGAGGTACAGAGATTTTCCGTATACCTCCTTCCCTACACATGCACAGCCTCCCCCCATTATCAACGTCCCTCACCAGAGTGATACATTTGTTATAATTGATATAACTACACTGACAGTATAATCCTCCAAAGTCTGCAGTTGACATTAGAGTCCACAACACACAACTTGGTGTTGTACATTCTGTGGTTTTGGACAAATGTATAATAACATGAAGGCATCATCATAGTATCATACAGAGTATTTTCACTGCCCTAAAATTCCTCTATGTTCTGCCTATTTATCTCTTCCTGTTCCCAATCCCTAGCAACCACTGATCTTTTTACTGCATTCATAGTTTTGCCTTTTTCAGAATGTCATATAGTTGGGATCATACAGTATGTAGTCTTTTGAGCTTGGCTTCTTTAATTTAGTAATATGCACTTAAGGTTCCTCCATGTCTTTCATGTCTTGATAACTCATTTCTTTTTAGTGTGGAATAATATTCCATTGTCTGGATGTTTATTTATCCATTACCTACTGAAGGACAATCAGTCAGTCACTTGGTCACACTCTTCGTGATTTCTTCTGACCATGCTTTCTCATATTTTACAATATGGATAGACTGGGAATTTTCCAGATTTTCAATTTCTGCTTCCCTTTTCCAGAACAATTCTGTCTTTAAGTAATCTCTTCTTTCACATTGTACTATAAGCAGTCAGAAGGAGCCAGGTTGCACCTTCAACATTTTGCTTAGAAATATTTTCAGCTAAATACCTAATTTCATCACTTGCAAAGTTCTACCTGCCACAAAAAACTGGAGCGTGAACATAATTCAGCCCAGTTCTTTGCTGCTTTATAATAAGGATTGCCTTTCCTCCAGTTTCCAAACACATGTTCCTTATTTGCATCTGAGACCTCACCACAGTGGCCTTTCCTGTCCATATTTCTAAACATTTTGTTCAGCGTTCTTAGGTATTCTCTAAGAAGATTGAGACTTTCTCTAGAGCTCTCCTCTTTTCTCTCTGAGCTCTCAACAGCTCAGAACAGGCTCTTCACAGCAGTGTAGACTTTTCCCTGCATGTACCTCAGATCTCTCCCAGCCTCTACCCATTACCTGGTTCTAAATTACTTGAACATTTTTGGGAATTTGTTACAGCAGCACCCCACTTCTCAGTACCAATTTCTTAATCCTCAGGCTGCTATTACAGAATACAATGGTCTAGGTGGCTTAAACAGCAGACATTTATTTCTCATGGTGCTCGAGGCTGGGAAGTCCAAGATCAGAGCAGAGGCAGGTTTGGTGTCTGGTGAGGGCCTACTTCGTGGTTCGCAGATGGCCATGTTCTTGCTCTTGTTAATCTTAAAAATAAACTTGGCCATTATTTTTCCAGCAAAAATAGGTTTATTTGGGAATAACAGATAACTGCAACTCAAGACATGCCAGCTATGGCAAAACCTAGGCAAGTCCAGCCAAAGAGGGAGAGGAATGTTATTTTATGGAGATGAAGGAGGAAGTCGGGAGGGTTTGTTTTGAATGAAAGACCTTTGGAGGAAAGCAGGAGTTCAGGGTGATGATGGTTTCTCATTGGCTGAGCTGCAGGGGCAGTTGATTTCACGTAGAGGATTCAGTGGACAGCTGGCCTTTGAACAACATGACTTTGAACTGCACGGGCCCACTTATACTTGGATTTTTTTCTGTAAGTACAGTATAGTACTATAAATGTATTTTCTCTTCTTATGACTTTGTTAACATTTTTTCCCCTCTAACTTCCTTTAATGTTAGAATACGGGTATATAATACACCTAAGATTCAAAATATGTTGACTATTGATGGTATTGGTAAGGCTTATGGTCAACAGTAGGCTATCACTAGTTAAGTTTTGGGGGAGTCAAAAGTTTTACATGGATTTTCAACAGTGTTTCGGGACATTGGTGTGGTTCAGGGGTCAACTGTTTATCTTTTCCTGTGAGGCCTATAATCGGTCATTCTTTCCTATAGATGATTCTTCTGTTGGCGTCTGTAATTGACAGTTCTTATAATTGATACCGAGTGGTATGACTTTTCTTTCTAGTCTCCTGGCTCCACATTAGTGAGGTTTCCCTTTATTAATTTCTATACTCAATACCATCATACTGAGGTTAGGATTTCAACATGTGAGACTAGGGGGGACATAATTATTTAGTCTATAGCCAGTAGTATTGTTTTATGTTTTTACTTAAAATATATTTATTAAATAAAGCCTGTAGCAATAGCAAGAGGGGACAAATAAGTATTTAAAGAACTCAATCTTACTCTCATCCTTATAAATCTATTTGATGATCTTTAATTGTGTTTGGTGGCTCAGCTACTAGTCAGTCTTTGTTTTCCTATGATCATTAACTAGTTCTCTGTGCTCAAAATTTTGCAAATTGTATATCGGTAAAGATACATTTCATGGTATAGTTAAGGCTTAAGGAAGAAACACTTCTTCATTAATTAAAAGGAAATGAAGATCCCCGAAAATGTAAATTTGCTGAATATCATGTCACTAATCTAAAATTTTGAAAATTTGTTCATATTATACTTGGTAACACACATTGTTACTTCACATTACTTATCCAGTCCCCAACTCAGTTTTTCCCTACCAAACCAAACCAAACCAAACCAAAACAAAAAACACCCAAGCAAACAGACGTATGTACCTTCATAGTTGTCAACTATGTTGTTGAGACATCGCTGCTCAAAATCCTTTGCCCCTCATTCACAGCTCCATTGCAAATTCCCTTTCTGTAGTTTGAGAAACACTAATGCATTATTTATAACACTAACTTTGCTTTTGCCCTGTGAGCCGGGAAAACAATCATTTAAAATAGTTCATGCGTTATCTTTTGAGTAGCATTCATTACCAAACCAAGCAAAAATGTAAATAGAATAAACCTCATTATAGTGTTTTGCTTGACATCCATTTTAGCCACAATCCTATTATACAGAAGCAGTTATCTGAGAGATTCATTACCTTTTACAACCACTTACTCATTGCGTAACATTTTTCAGATATCATGTTAGGTCTGGTAGGTAGAATAAAAAGAAAACCTACAAACTACCAGCTTGGGTCTCCCAGCACCGCACCTCAGGACTTTGAGCAATGGTGGAGATGCTCTCTGTCTGTGCTGATATGGCAGCTACTAGGCGCGCGTAGCTATGGAATGCTTGACGTGTAGCTAGTGTGTCTGTGGAGCCAAACTGTTTCCTTGTTTTTCCTAATAGCATCTCTATTGAGATATAATTCACATGTCCTATAATCCACCCACTTGAAGTATATAGTTCGGTGGTTTTTGGTATATTCGCAGAGTTGTCCTGCCATTACAATTGTGGAACATTTTCATCACCCCCACAAGAAACCGAGTACTCATTAGTAGTTACTTCCCAAATCCTCCCAATGTTCTCAGCCATAGGTGACCACTAAGCTTTCTGTCTCTATGGATTTGCCTATTTTGGATATTTCATACAAATGCAATCACAATATGTGGTCTTTTGTGACTGGCTAATTTAATTTTAGTTTAATTAAATTCAATAGCCACATGTGCCTAGTGGCTACCATTAGAAGCAAGTGTAGCAAGAGACCCCATACAGATCTTTAAGGAATGCTGAAGGCTAAGGAGAAGAAAATCATGAAAAGGGGGCATGTGGAATACAGGTCAGAGAGATTGGAGATGAACCCTGATGGAGCCTAGAGATAAGATAGATTCCTGGAGGAAGGGATGGTTAACAGTACCAAATAATACAGAGGAGTCAAGAAGGAATAGTGTCAATGTAGTGATGGGGTAAGAATCCTAATGACAAAGGGCATCAGAACATGGTGTTGGTGAAGAAGTAGAGGCAGGTGGAACTCTTATATCTTTTAGAGATGGAGGGAAGGGAGAAAATTTCAAGGTAGTTTGAGAAGCATGTCAGGATTGATGGAAATTTTGTTTTGCTGCTGTTAATATTTTTAGTGTAGGCCTGAGCCTAATTGTAGGCAGAGAAAAAGGACCCATTGGGAATGAAGAGATTAAAGATGACTGAGCAGGGTTCTGAAGGATGTGAGTGAAGGTGGGACCAGGGTTAGCATAGGAGCAAGCCCTGGCAAGGAAAACAGAGACCATCTTTCTCAGAGGCGGCAGTAAGTGAAGAAAAAGTAGGTGAAAATACAGAACAATTTTTATGTAGAAAGGAAGGGAACCAAAGGAACTCATTTACTTGAGGAAAAATGGGAATGAGGCCTTTTGAGGGTAAAGGTTGGTTTCTCCAACCAGCCCTGTGATCAAATGTGGAGAAGGGAGTTCTCCAGAGTGTCTATGGTCTGGGAGGTGGGAGTATCAATTACTTATATCCTTTTTGCTGCTCAAAGGAATATGTCTCCTAGAAGCAACAAACATTTTTCAGGTACATAAAACCACATGAGGTTCAGATGTGCCAGTTTTCACTTACAGAAGACTGATGATTGTCCAAGAGTTTACACTTGAGATCTTCAAAGACAAAATCTATCAGCTTATGTACTCTCCCTTCCACCTTCCCATCTCTCCCTTCCTCCCTTCCCTCCTTCCCTCCTTCCTTCCTTCCTTCCTTCCTTCCTTCCTTCCTTCCTTCCTTCCTTCCTTCCTTCCTTCCTTCCTTTCCTTCCATTCTTCTTACACTTTGTAGAAAGCTACGTACCCTCTTGCTCTTTGCCCTCCAAGGAAAAATGGAAACAAATAAAACACAAAACTTTGTAATAGCCAAACAATCCATACTATAATGAATGTAGAATTTCATGTTATGCATTACAAAAAAACTTTTTTAGTTTAGTTTAGAATTTTCTTTACTTTTATAAGTTGCCCCCCCCTCCCCATGTAACAACAGTTAGTGGAAGAGCCAGGGAGTGCTTTGAAAATGCCACGTAAAAATAACTATGCAAATATAAAAGCAAAATATACAATTAATTGATATAGATTTAATTAATAATGTTGCTTTAGAGCATGCTTTCTACGTAGAAGTTTTAGAAGTTGAAGCTAACTTCTGTGGTATTTTCAATATATAAAATTAGATATTTATGTATTTATTTATTTATTTTAGGCGTTTAAAACCGAGGATGGATATCTTGTGGTTGGAGCAGGAAATAATCAACAGTTTGCTACTGTGTGCAAGGTAATCTGTAATCACTAGGTTGGGCCGATGATCTATGCAATGACTCGTTTTGCCGAAAGCCAGGAAAGTTCAGTTTCACCTAAAACAATGTCCTTAAGTCTATAGCCAACTCGAGACCCTTTGGCTTCTCCCCTAACCCTGTGCCATTTTTATACTCACAAATGCTAAGGACTTGGTCTGAATTAGCATTCTGACTGTATTTTTTTTTTTTCGAGGTATCTCACTATATTTTGAAATGAACCATAGTACATAGTACCAACATGACCTGGACTACTAGTCCAGTGAGGAAAGGGAAAGAAAAAGAATTCATTTTAAAGGCATTTTTAACACCAGGATATTTTTCTTTTGCTTTCCTTTATTTTTTTATTTTCTTTGTTAACAACATGAGACCTAATTAAGCCCAAATACAATGTAATACCAATTTATTGTTTTAGCCACTAGAAAACTAAACATTTTTTTTTCAAATTAGCCTTTGTTTAATGAGTACCTTTCTGCAGAGTTCATGTTTAAGTTAAGTTTTAACAATTAAGGTTATATTAAAAATGTTGCTCCTCAACAAGATTTTTAAAAAAGGCCTTGGAGTCATTAAGGATAATTTTATGTTAAAGATTTTAAGTTTTTGGCATCACTTGGATATTTTTTTATTTGATGTTTTTACTACTACCCTAGATTTTGGGGTTTTTTGTTTTCATTTAAGTCTTTAGGTTCTTGTTCACTTTTTCCAGTTCTAACCCCAGAAATATAATCTAGCTTTAAAAAAAAATCTGTATTTAAGTTTTTGTTTTAATTTCTTTTTTTTTTTAAAGATTTTATTTATTTATTTGACAGAGAGGAGAGAGATCACAAGTAGGCAGAGAGGCAGGCAGAGGGAGAGGGGGAAGCAGGCTCCCTGCTGAGCAGAGAGCCTGATGCGGGGCTCGATCCCAGGACCCTGAGACCATGACCTGAGCCGAAGGCAGAGGCTTTAACCCACTGAGCCACCCAGGCACCCCTGTTTTAATTTCTTTTACAGGTAGGGAGAGGTCTTACCTGTTGAGGATGTTTTCTGATAGGGAGTTTATTTTCTAGTACTAATCATAGATAACCACTCACTATGAGCTTTCAGGTTCATTAAAGATGCCTGTGAATTCCTTAGGGGAGCCTTCTTTATTGCCATTAACTTCTTATGTACAAAAATTATTTATTACTGTGGCTCTTTTGTACGAGCGGTTAATGAGCACAGCGAAAAACCACAGCGAAAGGGTGGGAAGTGTTACGGAGAAGGTGACAAATGGAGACAGTTCCTATTGCAGTAAAGGCTGGAACATCTGAGGTGGGAAAGATGGGAGCTTTCATAACGGTGACTCTGAGTAAGCGGAGAGAAAATGGATTCAAACATTTGATCTAGGATCAAAGAATCTTTATTATGAACGGTCAATGTTAAAAATATGAAACATACGGAAGCCGTTGCCTGTGAAGTCATTTGCGTACTCTAGCTGCAGAGATGTAAAAGCCAGTTCATTGCTATAAATGAGTACAGATTTTCTTCCTGGGCCATATGTTTTGGAGTTTTCTCTCTCCAGAAAGGGGGGTTGGGGGGGGGAGAAATTACTGGTTGACATATTCTTCACTGTTGAAAATAACTGTACTGAATTCTTTTTATTTTTGATTCATTACTGCTGATCAGTTTGAAACTTTTGAACTTCCTCATAAATATCCATAAGAACGTTTTTTGAGAAAGATTTTTATTTCAAAGCAGAATATTTGCCATAAGTTTGAGTACGAAAATATGACTTATTGTGATGGTGTGTTATGATACATTTGTTTAAAAGGAGACCATCAGAGGGCCTTTGAGAATGGCATACTCGACCTTGCTTTTCCATATGTGAGTTATGAATGATAATCCCTGTTATGAGCCCTTAAGACAATGTCTATCAAATTCTTTGAGATACTCAAGAAAAGTTTTATGTGTAGAGGATTTTAATGTTATTTCCATCATTTACTAGGCATCTTGAGCAAACCTTGCAATCTGATTGACTTTATATATCCTTACATGTAAACTTGCCCTAAAAACCTTTTAACCTAAGAAAAATGGTCTGTTTCCTTATTCCATATATAGTGGATTTCTTCTATGTATTTTTTTGTTCAGATTTATCTATTACTGAGGGGCTTGTCATTCAAACAGGCTTTGTAGAAGATGAGGTCCCCAGTTTTTTACAGTAAGCCCATCAATGGTTCTTTTGCCAAGTGAACAGTGAAAGATAGGGCGACTCTATCTACTAGGGAGAAATATAGCAGTATAGTCTGTGATGGATGTGTAGAATATACTTAGGCCTAGTCTCTTTCCAAAATGGAATTTGATATACCAGCTGACTAATGCTTCTTGGGGATGGGTCCTATTAAGGAGCTCTTATTGTCAGGAATTAGAGTGAGAACAAGAGCAATGGGTTCAAGGCTTGGGGTTCAGAAAATCTTTCTGCATATAAAATGAACCTTGGCTTAGAACAAATACTATTTTATGTCTCTTAACATGATACAGAAGAGTAGGGAACATGAGCATATGTAAGCTATTTTAAGCTGACTGATGCCAATACTAATGGGTATTCCTATTTGAAGTACATTGACATCCTTTTAAAAGTCATTTAGACTGAAAGTTTCTTTTATTGCAGGCAATATGCATTGGTTCTCAACTTTAGCATGCAGAGGGAATCTCCTTGAGCTTCATTCTCAAAGATTTCGACTTAGTATGTCTGAGGTGGGATACAGAAAACTCCAATTTGAATAAGCATTGTTGTTGATGCTGGAGTGGGTGGTCTGAGGACATGATAGCATAATTCTAAGGCATACCGTGAGTCTTGACACTAGTCAGGTGACCTCTGGTGAGGCACTTAATCTTGGCCAAGCATCTGTGTTTCTCACAGTCAAATGAAGATTATAATACATAACTCTCCTAATACATAACTTTTGGAGTTTTATAAGAGTTAGATTGGATAAGTAAAATACTCAGTCCAGTCCTGGCTCACAGTATGCACTTCATAAATGGCTTCTATAAAAATCAGTCTTGGAGATTCTGGTTCTGGGTAAGATAGAGTAAGCACACTTCTCCCTGTCTCTTCCACTGAAAATAATGATAAAACCTGGATAGAATGTATGGACCAACTCTAAGAGGATGCTGAAAAGTAAGTAGTAGTAGGTGAACTGGGGAAGAACACCAGAATTTAAAGTACCTCTGAAAAAAAATAAAGTACCTCTGGGGCTCCTGGGTGGCTGAGTCGGTTAAGCGTCTGCCTTCAGGTCAGGTCGTGATCCCAGGACCCTGGCATCAAGCCCCATATCAGGCTCCCTGCTCAGCGAGGAGTCTGCTTCCCCCTCTCCCTCTCCCTCTGTGCTCTCCCTTCCTCTCTCTCTCAAATAAATAAATACATAAATAAATAAAATCTTAAAAAAAATAATGCTTCCAAACCAGAAGTAAGTTTACCAGTTTTCTCTACAATGATTTCCTTAGGTGGATACAGTGTAGCTGAAAACATGGAAATGGGCATTAGGAAACAGAGCTGAGTCCTAGGAGATGCCCTTCATTCCTTGAGTGAGGAGCATGAAAGTGAGCACTAAGAGCAGAGAGAGTGTGGAAATCCTGCCTCTTTGCTTTCTGTCTGTTTTCTCATGCCCTACTCCACAAACAACCCTGTAGTGGGAGCAGCAGATCAACAGGAACTAAAACCCTGAGGAAGGAGAAATTTCCTCTTTATCTCTGAGCTGTGCTCCCCCCAAAAGACGGGCGAATCTTTATGGCTTTTTCCTCTGTCCTCCCACTGCTTGGCCTCTACCCTGGAAGTATGCAGGGAAGTAGGCTAACTATAGGGGAGCCCCAGGGAACTGGAGGGAGCCCGCAGAGAAGGATGAGCTTCAGAAAGTGAGCTTTGAAGGTGTTTGTGAACTTCTGCTCTCAGCCCTGAGCTGCATGTACACTGATCTGATCCTAACCAGCCCACTAAAGAAGTTGCGAATGGAGTTAACACACAGAATACTGCTCCGGAGGCAGCCTGACCATTAAGTGGGACACATGCGGGATGGATTCAAACAGCATCACAAGGGCTTTGAGTGCTGAACTAACACTAGAACCAAAGCACACGGAAGGTGGGTAGGGGCTTGCGGCCTGGACCTAACCAGATCAGTTGCTTGCTAAAAACAATAACAATAAAATGTTGCTGTAGGATTTAAACAAGAGCCAGAGGCTCATAATATAATATTTAAAACATCCAGGATACAATCCAAAATTACTCAGCATATGAAGAACCAGAGCTTGCATGAGAAAAAACAGTCAATAAATGCCAGTGCCAAGAGGACACAGATGTTGGAATTAACTTACAAAGACTTTAAAACAGCTATTATAAAAATGCTCCAACAGGCATCACAGATACTGTTGAAATAAATGGGAAAGGAGAAATGTCCAGCAAAGAAAGAGAAGATAGGAACTAGATACCAACTAGAAACTGTAGAACCGAAAAATACGACCACCAAATAAAAAAAGAAACTCCTCACTGGATGAGCCCAGTAACACAATGGAGATGACAGAGGAAACAGTCAAGGAACTTAGAATAGGTAAATAGAAATTATTCAATCTGGACAACAGAGAGAGAGAGAGAGAAAAAAAGATGATCCCCTCCCCTAAAAAATGAAAGAAAGAAAGAATAGATCTTTAGGAGCCTTTGGGATAGTAACAAAAAGTCTAACATTGATATCATTGTAATCCCAGGAGGAGAAGATGAAGAGTACATGCTGAAGAAATATTTAAAGACATAGTTGCTGAAAACTTCCCAAACTTGGTGAGAGATAAAAACCTACAGATTTTACAACTTCAGCAAACCCCAAATAAGATAAACCCAAGTAATCCACGCCTAAACACACCCAAGTCTTCCCACAGAAAACAATGGATCAAGGGAAATATTTTGAAAGCACCCAGAGGAAAATAATAAATTACCTATGGGGGAACATGGACTCAGCTGACCGCAGATTTTTTTGTCAGAAACTGGGAGTTCAGAGCCAACTGGCACCAAACGGTCAACCCAGAATTCTATGTCCAGTAGAAACGTTCGTAGGAAATGAAGGTTCATTAAAGACATTCTTCCCTCCCCTCTCCCTTCCTCCCTCTTTCCCGTCCTTCTTTGAACAAACCCACATTTCATTATGTCTTTGGGGGGGGAATAGCACCTCGTGGGAATACTTCGCATGTATTTGGTGCTCAGTATGTCAGGCACTTTCGCTGACATTGCTTCATTCTACCCCAGGCAACACTCTTCTCAAGCACGTAAGGGATGGTTGTGATCACAGCACTGGAAGCAGTCTCTCTAGAAACACTGTGAGTGGCAGCATGGCTGAGGACAGAACCGTAATTACTTTGACCCACTGTTTCATACCAACTTGCACAGAGAAAAGAGGTGCTATGAGTCAAATTCAGAGAATGACATCTGAGGGCGTCCCAGTTACCACTGAGTACAATGACTGAGCAGCTTTTTATCCAGCTTACGCTATTTCTGGGTGAGGCCAGATTTACGGGTTTAACCTGTGATTTGGTGAAGTCACTTGCTTCTTCCGGAAATGTCTTATTCACTCCTAGGGAGGGGAGGGTGGGTTTCCATTCCTGGACAAGCCTGGTGGCCGCTTCTGGAATCAGCTGTGGTGACGGGGTGGTTTTTAGAAAGGGCACTCTACGTGGTGTTGCTTTTTAAAATCCGGGGGAGGAATGCTGTCTTTATTATTCCTCAAGGAAACGAGTAAGTGAAGCCCATGAAAGAGAAACAACCCAGTGGAGATGCTCCCTTTACTCCAGGGAACCTTCTTCACTTCTCTGTCCTTTGTGAGATGATTAATGGATTGATTTTATTTAAACTGTGGGAAACAAATGAAACCATTAAATGTTTATATTTCAAGCAAATACATTACTTGAGGTAGTGATGCTTTCTGTAGGCCACATGGCCTGCCCCGAGCCCATAAATGCTCCTTCTGACTTTCCAACACAACTGCCAAACACTGCCTCCACACATTCTTTATAAAACTTCTTTTCCATTCCAAATCCACTTGGTACTTTCATTATGGTCTTGTTAAAATTGCAAGTTGTCCAAAGGGACTTGCAAGATAGATTTTCCCTTTATTGAAGAGGAGCAAAAGAGGAAGTATATAAAAGCATTTCTATTTGTTATTCCTTCAGGGAGACACAGTAAAGAAAAATAGTGATACTTCTATAGGAAGAATATCTTTTAATTTGACATTGTTTTAATGGTGAGCATTTGGGGCAAATGTATATGCTTTTCCTTTATTTTAGCACCTTGTACAACATCCTGGATAGGGCTTCTGGGACAGATAATACTATTTTATTTACGTGTGGAACAAATAAGTGGACGTACCTACAAGATCTATGTTGATTATGGGCTTCGCATAAGTGCAGACATGTACTTAAATGATATTGGTTCTCAGAACTAGGTCAGTTTTATTGGGTTTTATATTTCTGTACCTACTCTCTTTAAGCAAGACTTATTATGGGGATCTGATAACTCTTGTTCTGTGCTCCCGTCTGTAGGCACATACCTAAATGTAGCAAAAACTTCTCATAAATGACAAACTCAGTCACAGCATTACCCACTCTGATTGCATGATCCTTCCATCTCTGTTCCTTTGTTGCTCCATATGCCTTTGTCTGGAAGTGTAAAAGTCAGCAAGGAATGATCCTGGGGAGCCTGTTGGTAGGCCCGAAACACTTGCACTCACAGGCAGGTACATGAAAAATTGTGAATTATGTATTAAAATTATTTTTCCTTTTTAGATCTTGAATTTGCCCGAACTGATTGCTGACTCCAAGTATAAAACTAACCACCTTCGTGTACAGAATAGAAAAGAGCTTATCAAAATACTATCTGCACGGTAAGCTTGCATCTACTGTTGGTACATTTAAGAATGAATATGTCCTTAGCATTTGCCTGATTTGTGTGTTTGTGCGCGCGTGTGTGTGCATTCTTTTTTGCCTTTTTTAAGATTAATCTGTAATTCTCTTCCATTTCACAGAATGGGTTAGTGGAAAGATATTTCGAAGCTGTGTTTTTTTTCTTTATTTGAAAGTATTTTATGTGTCTTGATGAGTACTGACTCATAAGAATGATATTGGTAAGAAAATCATAGTGGTTTGAAATAGATCTCTTCTCTATAGCATGTGTGTTTGGGTTTAGTCTACTATAAATACTATAAACAAAATACAAATAAAAATAATTTAATATTTTTTTAACCTTTGCTGTTTAAATGCTCTACGTACATGATCCCATTTAACCCTTACAGTCATCCTGTGAGGTAAATTTTATTCCCAATTTACAGATGAGGAAACTGAGACAAAGAAAGGTTAAGTCGAACGTTCTCCTGTGAAGTCTGTCATGATGATGTTTTAAAAATGCCAGATTGAGTTATGGGTCATAAGGGATTAATGTTAATCAATGAGAGTACTTGATTTCTGGATTATTCCGTTCATGTCAGGTTATGCTTTTATTAAAACCTGCATCAAATCTTTCAAGTTTCCCTCAGAAAAAGGATACTAATTCTTAATCTTTCCTACCAGTTTCACTTTGGTTTATATCTAAACTTCTCTGTATAGAGTAGGCGTTGTGTTTTTTGCAGATCTAAATGCCCACATGAGCTGTTCTTCAATGTGGAACATTTTTTTTTCCTCATCATGCCCATAAATGAAGTACTTTTGCTCCAATATCATGTCTTGTCTTTTGAAAGGGCCCTTGTTTTTCTCTGTAGTGTGTATCAAAGTTCTGAGACAATAAAATTCTGCTACTATAATTTTTATTTCTGTCCGCCTGGGATTGGGGCATCTCTGGGTGGATCAACAACGTTCATTACCTATTTGCCCTTCCCTGGACTGCTTGCATCTCCTCTTTGTTCCCCAGACTCTTTGATCAGTGGGGGCTCTGTGTGGGGCTGATGCTCAGAGAACACAGAACGGGGCTCCCCTGTCCTGGTCGTTGGTGAAGTATCAGTCTGATTCGACCACAGAGCCTAAGAGCCCTCAATCATTAACCTTTCCCCACATGAGAATTGGCCATTTATATCTGCTTTTTGCCTCTTTGACTCTCCAGCAGTTTTTAATCCATTTAATTCACTGATAGGACTTTTTCCTTTCACACCATGGTTACCCAGTTTCAATAATAGGCATTTGTGAGAGCCTTATCAAAAGCTCTTTGATAGTCTAAATAAATCACATCCATGCTGTGAGAAGAGTGGACCCAAGAAAAATCCAAAACCTCGGCAGATACAAGTGTCATCTTGTTCTTTAGAAGCCGGCACTTTTATAACTTCAAGAACCACAAAGTTAAGTTATTGGTGTCCAAGACCCTGAAACATTTACTCCTGGCTAACTTCTGTCCTAGAATTCTGCTGTGGAGAGACTTCGAGTGGCATCTGTAACACATTAATTTCTATTTTCTCTCTTCGGGGTGCATTAAATAATTTGCCGCCTTTTTCCTTCTTGTGTTCTAGACATAGAAGTGGAAATTTCATCATTTTGGAACCCTTCAGGTTCTTATGTCTTAATTCAGACGTAACAAGGAATAAGGAATCGAATCCTGTAGAAGAAACGAAGGGTAGCCTGAGGAGAGGAAATTTATAGGGGAGGTTGCACTGTCCTGGGTCCTGCTGTTCAGACACAGACCCCAGGGAGCCCACGCTGCCCAGAGGTTGGCTTGCCTGCTCTCCGGTGGTAGTGTGTTGATGGTTTTTGGTGCTCTCCTGGGGTCCGCGGTTCTTCACTCTCTGCCAGCTCAAGTCTCTTCTGCCTGGTGAATCCAACAGTGATGTGGGGGGCGGGAGGAGGGGGAGGTTAGGATGTGATTTGTTCCCGTTTACAACCCTGTCGTTTGTTTTCCTGAGCAAACCTCACTGGATTCATTAGTACCGTTCAGTGCTTGGCATTTAGAATTCAGAAGTTTCTGTGAAAGTGCAAACAGGTATCGTTTTCGTGAGACGACTCTACGTTTTCTATGAAATTTTCAAAATGTTTCGTGGCTCTTGATTATCGGGTTAAATCTGGTCTTTTTAGTCTGACGTCATGGTCTTCCACAGCCTGACATGATCTTTTCTTTCCATCTTTTTCTCAGCCTAAAGCCCCTGCTAGGGCCGCACTCCCATTCTGTGTCTTTTGTTCTCTGTCTGGAATGCTTCCCAGACTTACTATTATTCTGAACACAGTCGTGCTTTAGGGTCCGTCCTATAGCTTCAGGAAACCATGCTCAGCGTCTCTATTTGAGGTCCCGGCCAGACGACAACCCTTTCAGAAAAGAAGTCATCCTTGCGCGCTGATTCGGCTCCAGCCCACCAGTTATCCAACCCAAACAGGATCTGCTTTACCTGCTGCGGATGCTGCTGTTCCACGTGTGTGGAACATACTGTTCCTTTCATAGGGCAGCTGTCTCAGGCCCTGTGAGTCACAGATGAACGGACGCCCAACCACAGAAGGGAGGCAGGGAGAAAGGAAGGGGAGGAACCAGCATTTATTAGATGCCTTGACATACCAGAAAATCATTGTTGTTCCCACTTTACTGATGAATATTCTGTAGTGTAGGGAGGTTAGTCTCAAGGTTCCACACGTAGTGAATAGTTAGAATTCAAAAGGCTGTGTTTCTTTTCGCGTCCCTAAAGTGGTACCTGAAATGTTACTCTGTCTTTATTTACTCAATGAATATTTACTGAGCACTGGGGATAGAGAATTAAATGAGACAAAGTAAGTTGGTGGCAAATAATGCAGGGAAGGAAAATGAGGAGTGCCAAAATTTGGTTATGAGACTGACCGTTCCATTTAAGCTGGTCAGGGAGGGCCTCTCTGATAAAGGGACATTTGTCCTGGAGGAGGAGAGGGATAGGGCCTGCAGATAACTGGGAGAAGCTTTGTAGGCAGCAGGTGCCTGGGTGGGAGTTTAAGGAGTAGCAAAGAGGACAATGAGCCTGGAGCTCAGTGATTCAAAGGAAGAGTTGGGGGGAGGTGGGTCCAGAGAGAGAGTTGGGGGAGGTGAGTCCAGAGACAGAGAGGGAGGTGGGTCCAGGGAAAGAGAGTGAGCGGAGGAGGGGTTAAAGGAGGGGGGTGGTGGGGCGGGTAAACAGGTCTAGGGAGACAGTGGGGGAGGTGGCCAGAAAATCAGTTGTAAAAGTTATGATAGACTTTATAATAAAGTAGTTTCTTAAACTTGTGAAATAAATGAATTATTTTCATCATAAGGTGAGTTTGCTTCTCAGCAACCACTATTTTCTATTTAGCCTGAAGACATTTTTTTAAAAAGATTTTATTTATTTATTTGAGAGAGAGAGAACCGAGGGAGAGGGGCAAGAAGGCTCCCCACAGAACAGAAAGCCCAATGTGGGGCTTGATCCCAGGACCCTGAGATCATGACCTGAGCTGAAGGCAGATGCTTAACCGACTGAGCCACCCAGGTGGCCCAGAAGACACATTCCCCCCCAGTTTTATTGAGACATACTTGGCATATGATGTTGTATACTTTAAGATGTACAACATAATGATTTGATATTTGTATGTGTTGCAAAATGGTCATCACCATCATTAACATCTGCCACCTCACATAGTTACACATTTCTTTTTCTTATGATGAGAAGTTTTAAAATCTACTCTCTTAGCAACTTTCAAATACACAGCACTGTTAACTACAGTCACCTTGGTGTTCTCCTATGGAATCTGTAGACGCTGTTTGAAAGCCTACCAGAAATGTCAGTCACTTACCTCACTTTTCTGTTATTCTTGCTAACTGCAGTCTGAGGCTCCTCTCTCAGAGCAGCCGGGCTCATTCAGGAAGGCAGCCGCATGTTTTTGTCATCAGCTGAGTTGTCCACAGCCAGCACACACACAGTTCCCCTCAGGTGCTCTCAGGTGTTACTATTCCCCGACTGTGGCCATGAACAAGTTTTTTTTTTTTTTTTTTTTTTAATTTAAAGGTGAAGACTTTTCCCTTGAGCTTGCCATTTTATCCAGGGTGTTGCAGAAAGTCTGTTTACCCAGCTGCGAAGACTGAAAACTATGCAAAGCTGAAGCATGTTAAAAGTCCCCAGCTAAAACACAGAAGAGATATAATAGAGACTAATCCAGGGCCCGTTAAACCCCTTCTTTGCAATGCCAAGGAGGAACGTCTCCTAAGCCTGTGCTACTCACGCCCTGGATCAGCATTTTTGCAGTCGTAATGACCTCAAGGGAGAGATTGAAAATCATGGTGTGCGTTGAAACCAAGAAGAGAAGGATAAAGATGTAGTGTTGGGAGTTGGGGAGAAATAATAGGAAGACATGACATGAGGAGGAAGGAAACGAGAAATGACAGAGAAAATAGACATACAATTCGTTTTATTTCTCTCCCTTCCTTTCTTCACCATTACTGGCCACTGACCATGTGCACTTGTCCTGCAGCTATAGGGACGGAGGGAGAGATCTAGGCTCTTGAGGAGTTCATATTCTAATTAGGAAAATAAACAAGTAAAGC
>CM052887.1:9691845-9728678 GCA_028534135.1 Potos flavus | reverse complement strand
ATTGCTGGGTCGTGGGGTAGCTCTATTTTCAACTTTTTGAGGAACCTCCATACTGTTTTCCAGAGTGGCTGCACCAGCTTGCATTCCCACCAACAATGTAGGAGGGTTCCCCTTTCTCCGCATCCTTGCCAACATCTGTTGTTTCCTGACTTGCTAATTTTAGCCATTCTGACTGGTGTGAGGTGGTATCTCACTGTGGTTTGATTTGTATTTCTCTGATCCTTTGGCCCATTTTTAATTGTGTAGTTTCGTCGTTGAGTTTTTGGAGTTCTCTATATATTCTGGATATTAATCCTGTATCAGATAAATGATTTGCAAATATTTTCCCCATTCTGTGCATTGCCTTTTTACTTTATGAATAGTGTCTTTTGATGTACAAATTTATAAAATTTTCATGAAGCCCAATTTGTCTGTTTTTTCTTTTGTTACCCATACCTTTGTGTCCTAACCAAGAAATCATTGCCAAATCCAATATTGTGAAGCTTTTGGCCTGTATTTTCTTCTAAGAGTTTTATTGTTTGAGGTCGTACATTTAGGTCCATGATCCATTTTGAGTTAATTTTTATATATGGTGTCAGATAAGGTCAACTTCATTCTTTTGCATGTGGATATACAGTTTTTCCTACACTATCTGTAAGAAAACTGTCCTTTTCTCCCTTGAATGGTCCTGGCACCCTATCAGAAATCATCTGGTTGTAAATGTGAGAGTTTATTTCTGGAATGTCTCTTCTATTCCATTAGTCTCTATGTCTATCTTTATACAAAAAGCACACTGTTTTGATTGCTGTAGCTTTGTAGTAAGTTTTGAAATCAGGAAGTGTGAGTCTTCTCTTTTGTTCTTTTTCAGGACTGTTTTGGCTATTTGGGGTCCCTTGAGATTTCATATTAATTTTAGGATGGGTTTTTCTGTTTCTACAGGTTCTCATTTCAATAGGAAATGCATTGAATCTATAGCTTGCTTTGAATTAATATTGATATTTTAACTATACTAAGTCTTCTAATTCGAGAACACGGGACATGTTTCCATTTATTTAAGTCTTTAATGTCTTTCAGAAATGTTTTGTAATTTCTAGTTAGCCTTAACAAGGAAGGAAATTCTGCAATATTCTTGATGTGGGTGAACCTTGAAGACATTACGCTAAGTGAAACAAGCTAGCCACAAAAAGACACATACTGTGTGATTCCATTTATATGAGGCAGTTAGAGTAGTCAAAATCACAGAGACAGAAAGTAGAATGGTGGTTGCCAGGGGCTGGAGAAGAGGAGAGATGGGAAATGGGTGTTTAATAGGTAGAGAGTTTCAGTTTTATAAGAACAAAAGAGTTATAGGCATGAATGGTGGTGATGGCTGCACAACACTGTGAATGTATTTAATGCCATTGAACTGTACAATTAAAAATAGTCAAGATGGGGACGGGGGTGCCTAGGTGGCTCAGTCAGTTAAGTGTCTGCCTTCGGCTCAGCTCATGATCTCAGGGTCCTGGGATGGAGCCCCACGTCAGGGTCCCTACTCAGTGGGGAGTCTGCTTCTCCCTCTCCCTCTGTGATCTCTTTTGCTCTCACTATCTCCCAAATAAATAAATAAATAAATGAATAAATAAATATCTTTAAAAAATGGTTGAGATAGTAAATTTTATGTGTATTTTAATACAATAAAAAAGAAAAAAATTATGATCCCTTTTAAATTTCTTAAAATGTACATTCATACAAAAATGCTGAAGGATATGTATAAAGTAAAATTATTTCTGTGTAGTAAGATTATCACTGATTTTATTTCTTCTTTTGTGTCTGTTGACATTTAAATATTTTTTCTACAGTAATTGTGTATTGCTGGACTAGTGGTTCTTCACAAAGAGATCTCAATTCAAGAGACTTACTTTTTAGTGTGAGAAGCCCTGGTGTAAGCTATTACTACTGGACCTTGGCAATGTGGGCAACTTCCCTGTGTCATGTTTGCAGTGGTGCTTGGGCTGTGTGGACAGTCACAGCAAATGCTGGTCAAACCGTTTTAACATACGACCCGCACTTCGTTGAAAATCCGTACAAAGCAGACTACGTTTCCGAACTGTGAATGATCATTTGTATGGATGATCATTCGCTGAATTGTGAATGTGGTGATTATTCGTGTGAACCTTAAGAAATAGTGGCTACTCAGCCTAGGAAGTGCCTTGATGTGTTTAAGAGCAAGTTGTAGGAAAAGTCTTGAGTGACCCTGCACTGGAAGGCAGTGACCGGATTCCCCGGATGGACTTTTACACCATCTTTTGTAGGGTCTGTGGCTTGTCATTCAGAGGAAGGAGAGAGCTAGTGAATGCTAGAGGGAAAAAAAAAGGATAACTTCAACCATAATTTATCAGTAAAAGTAGAGATAAATTCCTAAGAGGAAATAAGGTCTGAGAAGATTACAGGAAATATTAAATCTGTGGTTCTGTTTACGGTAGAAACGCCGACCAACTAATTCCAGCTGTTTCTTTGTGGGTTATAGAAGTGTCACAGGCCTGTTTATAGTTACTGCATTGTAGACTTCAGCCCGGATTTTACAGAATCCTATTGCTTTAGTTTGGTTTTGCTCAGATTTGTCCAAAGAGACATTATCTGTAGGCTATACATTTATGAAATGTAGCCCTGTACCAAATTTTTGTTTCCAAAACTTCTAATTTCTTCCCCCTCCTTGCCAACAGTTTGCCTTTTCAGTAATGTAAGTGTAGTTTTATTTATTTAATGTAACATGTAGCACTGACTTGTACCATGCACTGTTATATACACCTTTCCATTTAATTCTTCATGACAAGCTTACAAGCTAGATACTACTTCTTAAGTCAACATGAAAAGCAAAAATCTTACAGGATAAGAATCATGATTTGTCTGCATTAAAATTAATAGCTTCTGTATGAAAATGTAAATAAGGCTAAAAGATGAGCTATAACCTGGAAGAAATTTAAAGTACATAAATCAGTAAAAAGAGAAAAATAATCCAACTGAGAAATGTGCAAAAATACGAAGAGGAAAGGAAAGAAAAAGAAAACCCATCTAATAACCTTTAAGGTTGTGAAAAGATGTTTAATTTCTCCAGCTGTGAGAAATGCAACTTAATTTAAAGTAACCATGAAATACCATTTTACCTCTATAAAACTGACAAAACTTGAGTCTGGCAATAACAAACGTTGATGGAGCACAGAAGAAGCAAAAATCGGCACCAATCTCTTTGGAGAATAGTCTGGCAAAATCTAATACAGCTGATGATGTGTCTAATTTATGACTCAGCAATTCTGCTTCTCCATATATACTTTAGGGAATCAATCCTATTGGAATAGACAGAAAAGTATAAGGTTCCATTGAAGCATTGTGAGTAACAATAAGAGAATGGAAACAATGATGGACCATAAGTAGAAGGAAAGGTAAACTGTGGAATATTCACACAGGAATGTGCCCAGTGGATAAAACACTTGAGCTAAATCCTTATGTATGAATACAGATAGACCTTAAAATTAAAATGTTCAATAAGAAACTTATTGGAACTTTCCAGTATAAAGTTTGAAAACCCACATGATACCTTGTATCTCTCATGGTCTAATCCAAACAGATATATACACATATGTAATAAGACAATGTTTCTTCTGAAGAGAAGAAAAAGGACAATAAGGTAAAGAAGAGGTACAAAAGGGGCTTCACCTGTGTTGGTAACATTTTGTTCCTTAAAGCTGTGAAGCAAATACACTAAAATGTTAAGATTCTAATGATGCGGGTGGGTGAGGGGACATAAGTATTTGGATTGTTTTCTATAGTTTTCTTTTTCATAGTTTTCATGCACTTTTTGGTATGTTTGAAATATTTTACAAGAGTAAAATAAAAAATAAACTTAATAATTTAAGAACTCTAGTGGATAATATTTCTGAGTTTTCTTTTAAAAATCATAGGGAAGCATTGCTATGATATTGAAATAAACTCTTCCGAAAACTTTTGTGCTATGTGGACAGCATATCTTCACGAAGTTATATTCAGTTCTTACTGTCTTCCAGTGTAATGTATTTTGCAATTCTCCATTGTTTTTGTTAAGGCTCTGCAATATATTTATTTAGCTTTCAGGTTTTTGTTTTGTTTTGCTTTTTGTTTTTTTGCAAAATTACTTGGAGTTTAAAGGCACAGTCTTTCGTAAATCAAGAAGGTGAGGTGTGAAGAGAAGTTTCTCTCCTATTCTGGAGAGTCACCCTTAGGGGAAATCCACAAATGTATTTATATTTATTTATATAAGGAGATGGAACTAATGTGTACACATTTTAAAAGAGTGTGGGTTCTGGGTATATAAATATTGAAATTTATTTTCAGAAAACCACGGTTGGCAAATCTACAACTCTACCATAGAAACAGTATAGCAACAAGACCAGGTATACTTTTCTACTTAAGCAAAAATGTGAATTTTTTTGCAAATTGATTCATATTTCCAATTATGTGAATAAATCATTGTGTGCCTTGAAGATTGCTTTTACAACATAAAGTTGTATTCCAATGTTAGTTAAGTTACATTTGGGTTTTCATATAAAACCTCTCTGAAAATACAACTAACTAGAACCCCAAAATAACTTACATTTTTGAGTCCTGAATTTTTATGTGGAAGAATGATTGAGGGGATTCAAAGATTTAAAGTCTTGTCACAGAGTCTCTGCATATAGTTTATCCTTGAAATACTTTTCTTTTCTGACCCAAAAGTGGGGAAAGATTCATGTAACCAGGAGGGATATGATTTTACTTTTGCCACAAATCTTGCCATATTCTCTGCTCAAGAAACTCTGAAAATCATGGAAGAAAGTGTCGTTGAGCATCTCACAAAGTCTAGTGGGAGGTGAGGATAAAGGGCAAAATCTCCAAGTTGCTGTCACTGACTTTTAAATCACCAGATTTGGTGCAGGGACGCCTAAGGACCTCTTAGGGAAATGGGACCTCACCTAGTTATAGACATAGCATGACTCCCAGTAGGCATTCTTTTTTATCACCGACAGGAATTGAGACTTTGGACTTCCTCTGAACCACAGGATGAGACAAAAAAGACAAGATTTAACCTCGGTGGCTTCTCTACAAACTATATTGATGTTGGTACCTCTTTAAACTATTTCAACTCTCCTGGTTGCTAGCCTGGTGAATGTATTTGCTTTATTACTCTCCGCTTAGCCTGAAATCTCTGCATTGTCACTAGCTCCTATGGGATTTCCATGTGTAATGAAGACCAATGGAGATTCCTGACACTGATGTCATCACCAATCCCCAAGAAGCTTCAGTACAAACACTGATATTTTCTAGAAAAAGAAATAACAAATAGCAAGTACATACATTTTAGAAGTCCCAGAGACTTTGACTTTTTATCTTTAAATTAAAAATAATTTTTGATTGAGATATACAGTTGACCATTGAACAACGTGGCGGTCAGGGATGCCAGACCCGCACACAGTTGAAAATCTGTATAAAACTTTTGACCACCCCAAAATTTAATTAGTAATAGCCTACTGTTGACTAGAAGCCTTACTCAGGACATAAATAGTTGATTAACTCATTTTGCATGTTATATATATTATATACTGTATTCTTAAAATAAAATAAGCTAGAGAAAAGAAAATGTTATTAGAAAATCATCAGGAGGCGGTGCCTAGGTGGCTCAGTCGTTAAGTATCTGCCTTTGGCTCAGGTCATGACCCCAGGGTCCTGGGATCCAGCCCCGCATCGGGCTCCCTGCTCTGCGGAAAGCTGGCTTCTGCCTCTCCCACTCTTTCTGCTTGTATTCCCTCTCTTGCTGTCTCTCTCTCTTTCTGACAAATAAATAAATAAATCTGTTTTTTTTTTAAAGAAAGAAAATCATCAGGAAGAGAAAATACATTTACAGTATTATATTTATCGAAAAAAAAATCTGTGTGTAATTGGGCCCACACAGTTCAAGCCAATGTTGTTTAAGGGTCAACTGTAATTGATGTATAACATTATATTAGTTTTAGGTGCACAACGTAATGATTTGACATATGTATGCTTATACTTTTATAACCATAGAATATCTTGAGAGATGATCAGCAATAAATAGGATCTGCTTTTGTTAAAATTCCTTCCTTGGATTTGCAATTTTAGGCATCTTTTATTATTGCATTTATTTTTAGTGTAAGTGACACTACTACTAAGTGAAATAGCAGTTATTGGATGGATCCTCACTATGTGCTAGGTGCTGTGTTAAGCAACCTACAACTATAATTTTCTTATAGCGGATGAAAAAATTGGAGCTCAGAGAAGTTGAAAAACTTACCCACCATCACAAAGCTAGATGAGGTTAAGAAATACATTTCATTTATTGATTGGTTGGTTGATTATCTTTCATAGATGGCAGCACTGCATAGTGAGATGAGCTCTGAGCCTGCGATACAAAGACTGGAGTGTGAGTCTCAATTATGCTTTAATTTTTTCATCTTTGAAATAGGGATAACTTGTCCTTTCTCATAAGATTTTTGAAAAGATCAGATTGGAATATGGTGGTCAATATTATGAGACATTATAAGACCATAGAATTGATCAGTGGTCAGTGGGAAAGAAATTGGGAATATTGAAGCCTAGGCGACTCACCCAGTACAGGGTTAACTTCCTTCTGTCCCCCAACTCTGATTTGCCATGGCCTAAGGGTGGCACGCTGTGCTAGACCTGATTGCGTTGATGCTGACTTCTAGCTGGTCTACCCTACTGAACGAGCATAAAGACCAGTTCAAGATCCCACCAGCTGATAGATTTGAGCTGGTAGATTTCTCTTACATATACCTCCCTACTTGACTTTTCTATGCCTTAATTTCTTTATTCATCAGAATCATAAAACTCATCTCACAGGATTGTGATGACTAGAAATAATATATGTAAAGTATTTCCAGTGGTGTCTGGTACATAAAAGGTTCTCGGTTAATAGTAAAGTCAAGATGCTAGGCTTCAACTACTCCTTTTTAAGCCCTCTGTGGGACTGGTCTTTGGCAGCACATAAGTCACAGAGCTTTGTCTGGTCCACTTTCCTGGATTTTGCTACCTAGAATCAAGCAGTAGAAAGGGATGGTTAACACATGGGCTAGGAACCTGAGATAGACTTCCAGCTTGACTACTTAATGTTGATATGACGTAAAAGGTAACTTATACTCTCCTAAACCTTGGTTTGCTCATGTTTCAAATGAGCATAATGATGATACCTATCTCACAGGATTGTTGTGAGAATTAAGATTTGATTCGAAAAATTGTGAATGTTTTTAACTGATATTTTTATTAAGGTCACATAAGTGGGAAGTGCTGGGGCTGTGACTCAAACCCAGATCTATCCACATCCTGCCTTTTCTATTGTAGCACACATCCTATGTTTGAATACTTTCAGTATTTGGGCTGCCAGTATGCTCCTTACTAGTACAAATATTTTCAATGCACCTAATAGGATGATTTTGTAGGACACAGAAAACAATAGATTTATTTATCGATTTGAGAGAGAGAGAGAGAGAGTGCGCACAAGTGGGGGAAGGGACAGAGGGAGAGAATATCCAAGCAGACTCCCACTGAGTATGGAAACTGATGCTAGGCTGAGCCATGTGATCAAGACCTGAGCTGAAACCAAGAGCTGGGTGCATAATTGATGGAGCCACCCAGGCTCCCCAAACAATAGGTAATTTTTAAAGTCTTTAGCATTCCTAAGATCTTACGATTTTCTGGATAACATAGTCCCTAAATTGAAATATTATGTCTGTAAGTTAGTTGTTGGGAACTTGAAATTTATTTTTTTTTTAAAGATTTTATTTATTTATTTGACAGAGAGAGAGAGAGAGATCACAAGTAGGCAGAGAGGCAGGCAGAGAGAGAGGAGGAAGCAGGCTCCCTGCTGAGCAGAGAGCCTGATGCGGCGCTCGATCCCAGGACACTGAGATCATGACCTGAGCTGAAGGCAGAGGCTTTAACCCACTGAGCCACCCAGGCGCCCCTTGAAATTTATTTTTGATAAGACATATTTCTATGAAGAATTTAGAGACCAGTGTGGAGGAAGAAAGAAAAGAGGAGATACTATGATATTGATTTAAACTGAAAACCCTCAAATTGTCTTCCTTCTTCCAGATACAATGTCTAAATAAACCTAGTCTCAGGAAGATTTTGGGAGAAAGTAATCCACCCCACTTATTCAAGCTAATGTGACCAAGACTCTCTAATTCTGGCCAATTAGTTGTATATTCCTTCAGCAAATATTCAGCGCCAACTGTCTTCTAAGTTATGGATGTATAGTGGTGAGGAAAGAAGGAACACTTCTTTCTAGTGTGAAAGAAGATAGTAATCCTTGGGAGAGAGACAGTTGGACAGATTTAAGACATAACTAAAATTCATTTTACTGAAAGGAGGAAAATTAGAGACAATAAGTTTTATTTTTTAAATTTAATTTTATTTACATTCATTTAATGAACATATAGTGTAGTATTAGTTTCAGAGGTAGAGTTCAGTGATTCATCTGTTGTGTATAACACCCAGTGCTCATTACATCATATGCCCTCCTTAATGTCCATCACTAGTTACCCCATCCCCCATCCCTTTCCCCTCCAGTAGCCCTCAGTTTGTTTCCTATGATGAAGAGTCTCTTTTGGTTTGACTCTCTCTCTGATTTTGTCTTATTTTATTTTCCCCTTCCTTTCTCTATGCTCCTTTGTTTTGTTTCTTAAATTCCACATATCAGTGAGATGATATAATAATTGTCTTTCTCTGATTGACTTATTTCTCTTAGCATAATACCCTCTAGTTCCATCCATGTCATTGCAAATGGCAATATTTCATTTTTTTGATGGCTGAGTAATATTCCATTATATATATACCACATCTTCTTTATCCATTCATCTGTCAATGGACATATGGGCTCTTTCCATAGTTTGGCTATTGTGGACATTGCTGCTATAAACATTGGAATGCAGGTGCTCCTTTGGATCACTACATTTGTATCTTTGGGGTAAATGCTAATGCAATTGCTGAATCATAGGGTAGTTCTATTTTTAACTTTTTGAAGAACCTCCATACTGTTTTCCTGAGTGGCTGCGGTAGCTTGCATTCCCACCAACAGTTCCCCTTCCTCCACATTCTCGCCAACCTTTGTTGTTTACTGACTTGTTAATTTTAGCCATCCTGACCGGTGTGAGGCGGTATTGCATTTTAGTTTTGATTTGTATTTCCGTGATGCCGAGTGATTTTGAGCATCTTTTCATGTGTCTGTTGGCCATCTGGATGTCTTCTTTGGAAAAATGTCTATTCATGTCTTCTGCCCATTTCTTGACTAGATTATTTGTTCTTTGGATGTTGAGTTTAATAAGTTCTTTATAGATTTTGGATACTAGCCTTTTATCTGATATGTCATTTGCAAATTATCTCCCATTCTATAGGTTGTCTTTGGTTTGTCGACTGTTTCCTTTGCTGTGCAAAAAGCTTTTTATCTTGATGAAGTCCCAGTAGCTCATTTTTGCCCTTGTTTCCCTTGGGAGGCAATAAGTTTTTAATCAACTATTGCCATAGTCCAAGTGTGATGAATCAAGGGCCTGAATTGTGGTAGGAACAGTGGGACTAGATAAATAAAACTTAACTGTTGAAAAGTTGATTCTACAGGCCAATTATGTGTAAATTACAGGAGGTGATGAAAAGAAAGAGTTCCCAATTTAGCAAAAAGTATGAATTCAGGCAAGGGAGAAATACAAGGTTTATGGGGGAAATGGAAGTTGTAGTCATCCATGGGCATGTTGTGTTTGTGGGGGTGGTAGTGGATCTGAGTAGAAATATCCCATGGTTGCTAGGAAGAGGGACTTGGGGAAAGGTTAGGGCTGAAAGTGGATTTGGGTATCATCTGCATGGAGATGACAGGATTACTTAGATGAGTAAAAGAGAACAAAGGAAATTGGGACTGGAAGGAAAAGGTAAAAGAATTAATAAAAGAAACAGAAATGATCACAGAGGTATTAAAAATCCAATAAGTACAATAGCATAGAATATAAAGATAAGATAGTCAACAGCATCAAATGCACAGAGAGCAGATAGGATGAGGACTATGAAAAGAATATTGGGTAGTGGACCCTGAAGACTCTTGGTGATTGGGCAAGAAAAGGTGTTGGTGAACAAGTCAAATTTCAGAGCCTTAGGGAGTCATGGCAGACTGGAAATGGAAAATAGGATAGGAACAAAAGAGCTAAGAATGCCAAGAAAACTTTTTTTTTACACGAAAAACTGTTTGTTGTTATTATTATTTGAAAGATTTTATTTATTTATTTGAGATAGAGAGAGAACAAGCGGGGTAAAGGGCAGAGGGAGAAGCAGACTCCTCAGCTAGCAGGGAGCCCAATGTGGAGCTCAATCTTGGGACTCCAGTATCATGACCTGAGCAGAAGACAAACGCTTAACTGACTGAGCCACCCAGGTGCCCCAAAAACATGTTCATTATTGACAATAACATGGAAGATATTGATAGAGGAGGAGATTTAAGATGCATCAGACGGAGAGAGTCTGTTGCTTTCTGTCAAGTTTCTTTGCCTGTGGTCTCATCTGTATCCTTCCATTCCCTGACTATGTCAGCCCCCCACTGAAAGACCTCTCTGGGTGCCCCTCATGGCCAGTGGCGATCCAATATCCTTAGCATAGCAGACAAGATGCCTTGCACTCTGGTTATAACCTTCTTTTCCCATTTTATCCTTCGTCACTCAGGGCACAGGAGATTTTAGATTCTTTCCAGGTTGGGTCTTTGTACACATTGCTCTCTCTGGAAGACAGTTCTTTCCATCTTCCACGTGGAAAATGCTAACTCATCCTTCAGCAGCTGGCTCAAATGTCATCTGGCTTTTGAACTCTTTCCTGACTCCCCAGGCCCCGTTCAGGTCTCCTTCTTCGGTACTTTAGCTGTAGGCTGGACACTCATTTTTGTCTCGGCGTCTTGCATTGCAAATCATCAATTTCCTTAGCGGTGTTCTCCATTAAACTGTATTATCTTTGAAAACAGGGACGTTTTTATTTTTGTAATCCTCATGTCTGGGACAAAACATACTCTTGTGAAAAGCATTGGGAATGAAAGAATGAGTATTAGTGTAAGGAGATGTATCTTGAGGTATAGAGTATGGAAGTGCTAAGTGAAATAAGCCAGACATAGAAATACAAATACTTCATTGATCTCACTGATGTGTGGAATCTAAAAAGTCAAACTCACAGAACCAGAGTGTTGAATGGTGGTTGCCCAGGACTAGGGTGTGGGGGAAATGAGGAGAAACTGGGCAAAGGGTACCAGCTTTCAGTTATAAGATGAAAAAGTTCTGGGAATCAGTCATTGAAGGTAATGCCATATCTCATACTTAAATGTTCTTAAGTAGATCTTAAATATTACTCCCCACCCCACACATACACAAATGGTAACCATGAGGTGAAGGATGTGTAAATTAATTTGATTGTCGTAATCATCTCATGATGCATATGTGTGTTAAATCACTGCACTACACCGCACTGTAAAAAAACATGTTGTACAAAGTAAATATATACAATTTTTATTGATCTGTCATGCCTCAAAAAAGTTTGATGGGGGGGAAGTTTTATGAATTTGAACAAGTTAATTTCTCCAAACCTGAATTTCCTGTTGGTCATAGGAGAATAATACTTCCCTTACAATGTGCTTGTGAGGAGAAAAGCTACAAGATATAGTAACTAGCATTTAGTAATCATTAATGTTAGAATTATTTCCAATTCCACCTTCACGGCCTGTATCTCTTAGTTTCTCTCTTGTCTTGGATTTGGCTGCAACTTTCATCCATTCTCTAAAGAGAAGTCTTTTGTTTGTTCTTTAAATAACATTTTGATGCTAAGAAATTTAAACTCGGGTCCATCGTCACGTACTAATGTTACGTCTACCTAAATGATTCAATTGACGGCAAGTGAATTCAGCAAAAATCTAAAATTGAATATATGGGTTGATTTAGTAAGTACACAATGAAGTCTGATTTGTTTTAGGAGTTTTCCAAGTAACTGCCCAGAGGAGGCCGAAGCTTTGAGGCTCCCTACACTGCATCGAAAGACACCCTTCCTGTCTTATCCTCAGTACTGTTTTGCCCTAAGTGATTTAGAACAGCTCTTTCCATTTTTTTTTTTTTAAGAAGCATTTTTGTGGTTAATTAAAACATGCTTTTACAGCTTTTTTGCATAGATAAAGGAAAGGATTCCACATCAGATTTAGATCAAGAGATAGATTTTCAGAAGAAAATGATGGATGTGTCCTCTGGGAGCAGGAGGATGCCGCAATGTTCCGTCTCTGGCCGCTTGAGCTGAAAGCATTTATGAACACTTCCACGCCCACACCCACGCACATCCATAAACAATGGTCACCACTGCAGCTCCAGACACTGTCTCGCTCCCCAGTCTCATTTCCAAATGCATCCGCTGTTTTCCATAACATGAAATAAATCCCCCTCTCTTGCCCAGTGGTGAAAAGCTTATATAAATACTAAAACTTCAACTATTCCCCTGAGTTTTCTGTTGGCAAGCCTGCAGCTATGGGTTTGTTGGGATCTTGACATGCATTTTCTGTGCAGATCTTTGAGGCCACTTGGGTGAGTCCGGTGGTGATAAATTCACTTGTCTTGAAAATTTATCAGGTTAACCACGATAACGCTCTGCTTGTGGAAACTTAAATGATTGACACCCGGATTGAAAGGGCTCCGGGTTCAAAGTATCTCTTTTATTCTTTCAGCATATATCATTCTGGTGATATATATGTCTTAGGAAGTCTTGGCCAGGAGATGATTTTAACAGTCCTTGAAAAGAGAATAAGGATGTGAAGAATCGATTAATGTAAGACATTTCATCTTACATGGTGGTGTTCCCATGAGAGAATGTTTTTCAGTATGTAGAAGTGAAGCATTTGATTGTGTACTAAGTAGGCATAGTTAACATTACTGGCTGTAATTAAAAGGGACAATGAAAAATCTTTATTCATCAAAATGGTGAGATTAGAAAAGCATCCTTTTGGTATTGATACTGTTTTCACCCTTGTTGTAAATGGTGGAAGAAGTAGTGCATTCTCCATTATAATTTCCCATGGAATCTGCAAATCTAAGATTAATTCTAGCTATGTCTAAGATTGTGAGTAGAAGTCCATGAATACTATTTCTATTTCCACTTGCCCTCCCATAGTAGTAAAGCCTTCTGCTTGCTGTCAATAATCTATTTTACCTAATGCTTTTAAAAAATATCTTTTCACCTAGATTATTACTTAACTAGAAATAATTTGCTATTTTAACAATTAGTAATTCTAAATTCTTCGTGTATTACAAATTATGACTGTTGAGTTGTCTTTGAGGATCCAAGATTTTGCTTCTGTTTCACTGTCTTAACAAGAGGAAATATAAAACAGTGAATCTCATTAATGAATTAGGTCCCCTTTCCTTGAGACCTAAGAGAGAAAACAAAGTCAATAAAATAAGCTTTTTATCTGTGAAGTCTGATGGTAAATTATAGAAAAAACAAAACGGAGGAAAAAGACTTGGCTGGATTTGAGTGTTGCTGTCTAAACTGATATATCAGTCTTCACATGCCTAGATTTGTTCACCTAGTCATAGTGCAAATAAGTAGCTAAATTTGTGTTTAGGCCAATGGTTGTGGCTGTTAATTTTGGTGTATTTTAAATATAATGGAGGTAGAACATATAGCTTTCTCTTTTTTAAATTAAAGATTTTATCTATTTGAGAGAGAGAGAGAAAGGGAGAGTAAGAAGGAGAAGAAGACTCCTTCCTGAGCAGAAAGCCCAATGCAGGGCCCAAGACCTCAGCCCAAGACCCTGAGATCATGACCTGAACGAAATCAAGAGTTGGATACTTAACTGACTGAGCCACCCACGCACCCCAAACATACAGCTTTCTTTTAAAACAACTACATTTGTTTATTTTTTGTTTTGAGGCATTTACCTCAAACTGATGTACTATGCCTGAGACCTAAAAAATACTTTGTACAATGACATTCTCCCCCAAATTGCAATTATATTATTGAATTTATAAAGTGCTCAATACCACAGCAATTTAAGCTCGGTTAAAACTATTTCCCACACAATCTGTATCTTCTCCAAGGGACCCTCTGTCAATAAGCGCACAGGGACAGAAATAGGAGGGATTATATCTCTAATGGTAGACCTTCCAACAATGGAAGCTGGGTGGCTATCCTAAACCATTTCTGGGCAAGTCAAGTTGTTTCCATTAGGCAACATTCTCAAAACTAGGAGCACAGAAAGACTAAGAAACATATTTTTGTCATTACTGGTTGCTTCAAAAGAGGGCCATATGAGAAAAAATGTTGTTACATTCTTTGTAAAAATGCATCTTTTTTGGGTCTGTTCCTAGGTTTGAAAAAGAAACGACCAGCAAGTGGTTGTACCTCTTCGAAGGCAGTGGGGTTCCGTACGGCCCGATCAACGACATGAAGAATGTATTTGCAGAACCCCAGGTTTGGTTTCTGAAGTTTTTAGTACATGGCAGTTAAAAACACAAGAAATTGCCTCTCTTTCTCTATCCAGTTTGCTTCACGTAAATACGCGTGAGCCATTGGTCTTGGGCTTCTGTCACATAACGTGATTTTTGATGGTGTTAGATTGTGGGTGTTTTGATGGTGTTAGATTGTGGGTCTGAAGTAAAAAGAGTTTAGGGGCGCCTAGGTGGCTCAGTGGGTTAAAGCCTCTGCCTTTGGCTCAGGTCATGGTCTCAGGGTCCTGGGATCGAGTCCCACATCGGGCTCTCTGCTCAGCGGGGAGCCTGCTTCCCCCTCTCTCTGCCTGCCTCTGCCTACCTACCTGTGATCTCTCTTCCTGCAAATAAATAAATAAAATTAAAAAAAAAAAGAAAAAAAAGAAAAGAATTTATAACTGGCTGTCTACAATCATACTTTTATGTCCATCAAATCTAACGTATTTCTGCAGCAGTCTCTGGTCAGGACATTTGTTTCTCCTGAAAAATGGGAAATGTAGACAATTGAGAGGTTGGGCTCAGGCCCTCAGCATTCTGTGTAGAAGAAAGTATTACAACTTTTGTAGTTAGAGCCCACATCTCACCAGGTGGCTATCTTAAAGTGTCCCAAACAAGTCAGAATTAATTTTGCAAATGAGAGGCTTTTACATATTTTGATTAATAAAGTGCTTTATTTGTGAAGAATCAGTCATACTTGAATAGAGGTTTGTACTGTACAATTCTTACAGACTTCTTCTTGGGCCCCAGGAATAAGGATCACCTGAAAAAAATGAGTTTTTTTCTATAACATTGTTCAAATTATTATTTTTAGATGCTATCAAAATAATTTGATTACTTTAATCAATATCACTGCAAGCAATTTACTGTTTCTCAGAGTCCCATATTAATCCCAGAAGGTAGAGGAACCCCACTTTTCTATGAAGCTTTCACTATGACTATTCACATATCTTATCAGCTTCCAACACTTCAAAATTATAGGCCTAAAAAGATTCTTTATATTCTGACCGATTTTTCCTTGAAATGAATTACTGAAAATGGAATATGATTTTTCTAAGGGAGGAGAACTTTGTTGAAAACTGACATAACTCTAACTTTGGTACCTACCTTCTACATGAGTATCTGCTTCAGGGAGAATTGATGTGTATTTAATTCAATGTTGACAATATTTACTGGAGAAAATGAATGGATTCAGGAATTCTGCTTTGTGTTTTCTTCTTGCCAAGATCGTGAATATGGCAAGGCTTTGTCCATAATAAAACGATGGCCAATAAGTATTTGAGATAAGGGGGCTCGCTGGATACGTACTGAGTTTACGTGACGGGGTCCTCGCTGCATCAGTGGGTTAATGTCTGGTGATCAATGCCTCCTTGTCCGGAGGCAGCAGTGCACACGCTCTGAATGTACTTGACCATGAGGACCAGTTTTCTCACATTGTAGCTTCGAATGAGGCCAAGCTTTAGCTCTAAGTTGTTGTGGGGGAAGGGGTCGGTTTTACTGTTATTTTCCTGCTTAAAAGTGGTACTGAGCTGTGTAGGACTTGGTGTTTAACTCGATTCGGGGGCACGTTTCTCTAGAGATCATTCCTGAGAGTTTTATCATTAGCATTTCTGTAGTTTCACCTATGTTTCTTAGGCATAAAGACACCAAGGTAAAGAACATTATTTTAAAAATCACTGCATATCTTCTAACATTACCTATTTTCTAGGTTTTGATGAACAAGGAACCAAGGTTCCACCCTTCAAATTGTTCATCTTATGGGCTGCTTCAAATTGAATATAGGGTAGTTAGGTTTTTCATTCCCAGTTTTCCCTTGTAGTTAGGTTTAATTACTTTAATCATTCTATCGCAACTCTTTTGGACCCGCATGAGTTTCTAGTATTGGTCTATGGCATATTTTTAGCACTTCGGTCAATGGAAGTCCATTTCTTCAAATGGAGAAAATTGATACTACCTCAGCCAGGATACTGACTGGCTTTTGCTACTACCCCAGGAGTCTCTGAAAATTGCCTTCTTGTCCACCAAAAAGTAGATCCTAACTATTACCATCCTAACATCAAAAATTCTTAATCATCCAGTGATAATTAATTACTGACAGTTGTACCCAAGCTGCAAGAGTAGAGTTTAAATACCAAATGTACACATAAAATTTATCTGGAGTTTTAGAAAGACTAGAGAGAAATGTGTTGTTACATTTTAAAAATTAACATGGACGACTCTGGCAATTGTATGTAGGACTGTTTGGCACGAGAGGTGAGGACACTTGGCTCTTTTAAAAAGAATTCCATATCATTTTGAATTTTGGAAGAAATGTGAAATGTGAAAAAATTTGGGAGTTGTGTTTTAGGACTACTTTAAAAAGTTCATTGACCAAACATTGATTGTATGTATGTACCGAGTGCTAGGGATTTAGCATGAATTTAATAATTCTCTTCCCTTTTGAAAAAATAAAATTAAAATCGACTTAGATAGCAGATACACAGTAAATGTTGATGTATAAATCAGTGAATGAATGAGTTGGTTAACTTGCCAAGTACAGGTTTTCCAAATGATCAAGGGGCTATTGTACACCCCGGGGGTGGGGCTGACAACTTCTGTGTATAGCCTTTGTTTGGAAAGCCTTTGTTGGGAAAGGGCTGCATAATGGTTAAGACCCTTGAGTCCTACTTGGGCAGTTTTATAAACTTACGGGGGCTTCAGTTTTCTCAACTGTGAAGTGGTGTAATAGGATCTTTTCTCTATATTGTCCTGTTACCTGAGATGATGTTTATCAAGGGCAGCATGGATTGCCAGAGGTAAAGGCTCAAGACCCGGTATTAGCTCTGGTGATGATCGTACCCTTCTTTAAGGTAATATTTTGGTTAAAAAAACACCTTCTTTGGTGGAGACCTTTGCTAACGGTTATATTTTTGTTAAAAAACACCTTTGTTTGGTGGCTACAAACAAATTCAGTGTGGCTGTGGGGCTGGGGATCCCTGGCTTAAAAATCAAGCTGTAATAGTCTTTTAAGAAAAGGCGTCCGCGAACTCTGTGCCAAGAACTTCTCAGCCCTTCATCATTTCTGATTGCTGCAACCCCTCTTATTTTTTATTTTCCGTGAAAGTATCTTTCCGTTTAAGGTGTCCTCCCTTGTTTTTCCCCCCGATGAGCTGTAGCGTTTCTTGGCCCCGGGTGCGCGGCCCCGGCCCCTCGTGCTCCGAGGTGGGACCCCGCGGCTGGCGCGGGTGGCTGGCTCCGCGCGCGCGGCCTCAGCACAGCTGCTAGCTCCACTGAAAATTGCTTTGGGCGAAGTACAAGGCCTGGAACACGGCGCCGGAAGTGGGGCTTTGATGAAGTGAAGAGGGGTATGTCTAACCAAAAAGGAAAAAAAAAAGTCAGAAGCATCAAAGTGCGGGAGAGGATTTTCTGGGGGCCCGCTTATCAAGTGGACCATTCACCTTTCACCTGTGGTTTGGGCTCTGTAGACGACAAAAATGTCCTTGATGCTGGAAACTATTTCTAACCTAGATAATTTCATCATGGCCTCATGTTCTGAGGAAACTCGATTTTTTTTTTCTTTTTTTTGGACTCAGCTGAAAGAACAGATCATTTATTTATTTATTTTTTTCTTGGATAGATGCGAGGTTGTCTACCTTTTAGCCTCTGATTATCTGCTGCAGACTCTGAAAGGTGGGAAGGATCCTCCAAGCATCCTCTGTTCAGTCAGTCAAGAATACTGTGGGGGTTTTGGTCTGTATTTACTGATAGCTTAGAGAAATTTTGATCCAAAAGCCTTTTAGTGGTAGTTTTATTTTTTTTTCTCCCTCGGTGATAAATTATCTGTGGAAAACTCTGTGTATTCTGTAGAACTGTGTAATATTGATTATCTGCATAGAGATTTTAAGAGTCATTTTTTAAGTGCTCTCTTAAAATATCTTTTTTTAATCAGGCCAAGATTGTGCAGTACATTAAAGGAATTCTTAAAAAGTTTAAAAAACTTGCTAGATGACCTCAGTATGGTCCTATTTGACATACCCTGGGGAACATGTGCATGAAATACATCGTGGTTTGAGGTTTTCCAACCCAAATAAACTTAAAAGAAAATGCAGCTTTTAATAGAAACTATTCAGATTCCTGCAAAAATAGGTATGGATCCCACCACTGAGAGCATTTAACAGCCTCATTATTTACCATGAGAATCAAAAGAGATTGTGTTATCCTGTTTTTGTATTTTCCTTAAGACCGTGTATCTGGAGATTCTAAGTGTATTCTTCGACTGAACTGCGCAATTAAAAAATACATAGATATGAATGACTGAATCTATGATTAATGTTTTTGTTTTTTTTTCTCCTTGATGCCATGACCCATGGGTGGGGAAGAGAGGGCAAAGAGTATCGCCAAACTGGTGTTATTTAACAGAGTCTTCACATTTCTACCACACAAGTTGAATCCATCAGGTGTAAGACATCACCCCGAAGCATCACTTCTGAGAACTATTGGGAGGGAAGTATCATAACTGAAATATCACAGCTGGCCCTGAATTTAGCTGGTGCCAAACACCTGCAGGCTCTAAAAGGATACCAAAACAAAACCCCACCCCGTGGCAGCAAGCCATCCCTTAACAACCCTTCCTTAACTTTGTATCACCATCAAAATTAATTTAACATTTTCTACAGAAACCTTCTTCCTGTCCCAGAAGGCCATTACAACTCCTTTAGCAAATCTTTCGTATGGGATAAATATGTCATAGAAGCAAACAGAGCAAAGTATTGAAATACTTGATAGCTTAAAATTATCTGTTGTTTTCATATCATTATTTGTGGAAGCCTGTGAAGTTGGAGGTTTTATTAATCTCTAGGCTAGCTCATATTCTCCAAGCGATTTGGTTTTTTAGCACATTCTGGCAAACTATCTGAGCATCTGGAAAAAAAAAGCTTTCAATATTCATATAGTAAGTGTCAGAAGCAACCCAAAATACAAAGCTCTTTTTCAAGCCCTTTCTATACTCACACGTGCATGCGCTCCTGCACGTGCGTGCGCACACGCACAGGCACACATACACGCATTGTTAATACATTTTAAAGATTGCCTTCTCCACGATATTAGCTAATATTTATTGAAATGTGGTTGTATAGTCCTTGCGGGCTCACACACCTCAAGCACCTTAAAAGAAAATGCAGCTTTTAATAGAAACTATTAAACATGTGCTTACACAGTGCTTACACTACTGGGAAACACACACACATACAGTGCTCCCTGCAACTGGAAAACAGTTGATGAAGATCTAGACAAAACAGTATGTCTGGAAATAATTCCTGGTAGACAAAGGAGGTAAAAAAATGAATTTTGTATGTATTTCCAAACATACATGATGCACCTCAGGTGGTGAAAAAATTCAGATATGTGTGTGTTTGTCTTATGATACCTGGGGATAATACTTTAAATTTTTGAAGAAATAATGTGCTTTAGGCTTAAGGGATTAAATGAAATAAAAATGGAGAGTTTAAGCCTTCAATTTTATATTAAAATATAAAGTATTAGTCAGTAATATCTAATTTTATTTTGTTAGGTTTAGAAGAATCCTAATGCAAGAAACCTCATCTCTTATTATGTAAGAGGAAACCCACTGAAATGTCAAATAAAAACTAAGAACGTAGTGCAACATTACTTGCATTTTACGTTCATTTTTTAATATAGCTAAGAAATTTGGAGGCACCAGTTTCTTTGAACTATGACACAAATATACTTAGCTATTCAACTGAAATGCCTTGACATTACTTGATCGATGTTGATGGAAATAAGATTGTAGAATTTATGTTAAAGAAGAAAGCCTTCTTTTGATCTTTTTGTGAAAATGTGAGAGACATGGTTCAGGGCAAAGGAGAATGTAATTGCTTATTCACTCAGACATTCATTCAATTTTTTAGTAAATAGTAATTGATGGCCGTCACATGCTTGCCCTCTCTCTCTCTCCCTCTCTTCCTCCCTCTCTCTCTCTATATATATATGTATGTGCTATACAAGACTATATTATGTATACTATATTATACACATAATCTTGTATTAGGTATTTGGCAAGGGGAGGGTGTGACGGAGAACAGTGAATCAACAAAGATAAAGCTATGAAGCATTCAAGGAGGTCCTACAGTCTAGTTTAAGGTAAAGTGTGTCCAGTGTCACAGAAGAGTTACACAGAAATGTTCTGGGTATTTTAGCAGTGAGAAATAATAGGCATAAGGAATCCTATTTAATAAATTAACAGAAGTTTAAAATCTGACAAAGGGTTGCAAAATGTCTTAATCACGTAAGCGCTATTATAATATACCACTGACTATATTCCCTACGCTGCACCTTTTATTCCCATGATTTATTCTTTTCAGAACTGGAAGCCTGTATCTCCCAACTTACCAAAGAACTCTTTATCCTTTTAAATACTTTTTGTAGTCAGTTTGTCATATTACTCATAAGTTCCATCTCAGTGATTAGGAGGAATTTAATGGAGGGTTTCCGCTTTTACTGTTCGGTGATTTTGAAATTATTTTGACCCGAGACTATCCGAAAATTTCCTTTTTTTTTTTTGTAAAGTTATTCCCTCCATATGTGTTCTCTTTCTCTTACAGCCAATATTAAAGGTTATGATTTCACAGATTTATTCAGATGAAAACATTTGTCATTACTGCTTTATTGTAGTTATTACATTAAAAAGCATTTTAGTTGTATTATTGGTGGTGCTGAACATGAGCAATGATGACAGGGACTGAGCACCACGGATATTTGAAGAACTTTTCTAAAATGAATAATGATGAAAGAGAAAGAGATACAAAATGGTGTATTCAAAGCCTACGGAGACGTTGAAATGGAGTTCTATATTCTGTAAGAACTCAGCAGTTAAAGATGAAACTTGAATTTGCAGTTTGTCTCTTTTACTTTTCAGGTTTAGATATACCTAAAGGTGTTGTACTAAGAAACTATTGGTGATCTAAGGACATGAATATTTACACCTATATTTTACACCTATATTTTCTAAGGTTTTATAATTTTGCATCTTACATTCAGGTCTATGATCCATTTTGAGTGTGTGTGTATGTGTGTGTGTGTGTGCATGCTTACACTGTAAGGCGTGAAGTCTAACTTCACTATTTTGCATATGGAAATATCCAGTTGTTTTAGTATCATTTGTTAAAAACACTAATATTTTCCCATTGAATTTTCTTGGCAGTGTAGTTCAAAATCAATTAGCCATTAATGTAAGGGTTAATTTAAGAACTTTGGTTATTTAAAAGTGTTTTTATTTATTTCCACATTTGTATGTAGTTCTCAAATTTTCTAATTTTAATTTCTGATTTCATTCATTGTGTTTGAAAAGCATACTTTGAATGATTTCAGCTCCTTCGGATTTATTGAGGCTTATGTTATGTCCCAGCATGGGATCCATTCTGCAGAATGTTCACTGTGTTCTTAAGAATGTCTATTCTTTTGGAATATGCTATAGACGTCTGTTAGGTCTTGTTTGTTTTTACCGTTGTTTAATTCTTACATTTCCTTGTTCATCTTCTGCCTAGCTGCTATACACATTATTGAAAGTTGGGTGTCGAAATCTCCAACCATTATTCATGAATTGTCTGTCTCTCCTTTCTGTCAGTTTTGCTTCATATATTTCGGCCTCTGTTGTTACATGCATATATGCTTACCACTGTTATACCATCATTAAGAATTATCCCTTTATCATTATAATAAAGAGATGATTCTTTATTTCTAGTAAGATTATTTATATATATTTATTTATTTTTAAAGATTTTATGTATTTATTTGACAGAGAGAGACACAGCAAGAGAGGGAACACAAGCAGAGGGAGTGGGAGAGGGAGAAGCAGGCTTCCCGTTGAGCAGGGAGCCCGATGTGGGGCTTGATCCCAGGACCCTGAGATCATGACCTGAGCCGAAGGCAGACCCTTAATGACTGAGCCACCCAGGTGCCCCAGATTTTTTGTTTTAATATCTGTTTTCTGATATTAGTATAACCACTACATTCTCTTTTATGATTGTTGTTTTCATTGTACATCTTTTTCATCCTTTTATTTTCAATCTATTTGCATGTTTGACTATAAAGTGTCTCTTATGTAGACAGTATATGGTTGGATCCTGTTTTTTTAATTCAAAATGAAAATGTATGCCTTTTGATTGTATTGTTTAAACCATTTATACTTAGTTACTATTGATATGGTTGGATTTACACCTGACATTTTGCTTTTTGTTTTCTATGTGCCTTATGTCTTTTTCAGTCCTCAGTTCCTTTCATTGTCTTCTTTGGTATTAAGTAGATATTTTCTAGTATAATATTTTAATTTTGTTCATAACTTTCAATGACATTTTGAACTTTTTTTTTTACTAGTTTCTTTAGAGCCTATACTATATACCTTAACTTTATCAGAATTGACTTCAGCTTCCTTTTATTTGAGTATAGTTGACACACAATGTTATATTAGTTTCAGGTGTACAACATAGTAATTCAGCAACTTTATACATTATGCTGTGCTCACAAGTATAGCCACCATCTGTCACATTCAGCACTATTACAGTACCATTGACTATATTCCCTACGCTGCATCTTTTATTCCCATGGCTTATTCATTCCATAACTGGAAGCCTGTATCTCCCACTGCCTTTCACCCATAATTCCACTACTGGGTACCTACCCAAAGAAAGTGAAAACACTAATTCAAAGAAATATATGCACCCTATGTTCATTTAAGCATTATTTATAATAACTAAGATATGAGAAGCAACCCAAGTGTCCATCAATAGATGAATGGATAAAGAAGGTCACACACACACACACACACGCACACACACACACACACAATGGAATATTACCCAGCCATAAAAAATATGAGAGCTTGCCATTCGTGATAAGATGGATTGACCTAGAGGGTCCTAGAGAAAGATGAATACCATGTGATTCCATCTTTCTGTGAAATCTAAAAACAAAACAAACAGAACAAATGAATAAATATTTGTGAATGAAAAAACAAAATCAGACCTATAAATAGAGAACAATCTGATGGTTGCCAGAGTCAAGAGGGGTGGGAAGATGGTCAAAAAAAGAATTGACCAGTTTTATACTGTTTTCTTACAGTGAAATATGGAAACTATTCCTCTCTCTCTCTCTAAAATCTACATATATTATAAACTCAGCAATACACTATTATAATTATTACTCTAAATAATATGTTATATTAAATATTTCAGGACAGCTGATAAAAGAAATGAGAGCAAATACATATTTATAGAATTTTTATATTTATCCTTTTATTTTATCTTGTTTTTCTAATTTCTACCTATGGATTTGAGTTAAAGATTTGAGTTGGATCTGATGTCCTTTCCTTAATCCAGTACACCTGTTTGCCCTTATCCACTCCCTTTGTGCTATTATTGTTAATACATTACATTTATATATTATAGGCTTAACTGTACACTTACATACAGAGTGTATATTGCAATAGCTTTTTAAGTCAGCTGAAAGAAGAAAGGAAAAATATGTAATTACATCATTTTTATAATTGCCTATGTGATTATTTTATAATTATATTATTTTATAAGTCAGCTACCAACAGCTTCTCTGTTTTGGTATAACAGGGATTATCTTTAGTTTGCTTTCATTTGTGAAAGATAGTTTTGCTGGATACAACATTCTTGTCTGACAGTTTTTTACTTCTAACACTCTTAATATGTCCCCTTCTGACTTCCATGATGTCTGATGAGATGTTCTGTGTTAATCTTATTCAGCTCCCTGGTAAGTTATCAGTCATTTTGCTTTTGCTCCTTTCAGGGTTTCTTTGTCTTTCAATATTTTGAGTTTATGTGTCTGGGTGTGTGTGAGTCTCTTAGCATTTATCATACTTAGAGTTCACTGAACTTCTTGGAGGTATAGACTAATGTTTTTCATGAAACCTGCAAAGTTTTAAGCCATTATTTCTTTGATATTGTTCATCTCTTTCTCAAATCTCCTTCTGGTTCTGCTGTTTATGTGTATGTTGGTGCTCTTAATGGTGTTTCACACTTCTCTAAGGCTGTGTTATTTTCTTCATTTTTTCCCTCTCTTCTTCACAGATTGCATAATCTCTATTCATCTATCTCTAAATTTGTTTTCTTTCTTCTGACAATTCAAATATATGGTTGAGCCCCTCCAGTGAATTTTTCATCTCAGTTATTGTACTTCTTGACTGCAGAATTCCCATTTGGTTCCTTTTAATAATTGGAATATTTCTATCTCTCTATTGATATGATATCTTTGATGAGACATTGTCCTCATATCTTCCTTTAATTATTTAAGCATGGCTTCCTTTTGTTCTTTGAACATATTTATAATAGCTGCTTTGAAGTTTTTTCTTGCTAAGTCCACCATCTGGGCCTCTTCAAAGGTGGTTTCTATTGCCAGCATTTTCTTTCTGTGTAGTGGTCACACTTTACTGTCTCTTTGCATGTCTCATAATTCTTTGTTGATATCTGGACATATTAGATCCCCTTTGACCCCAGAAGCTGTTTTGTTTTTTTCTTAATAGGTCAAAGAGCAGTGACTTGGCTGCACCAATTCTGTGAAGTCCATTTTCTCTGCAACGCACTTAACCATTGAAGTCCCAGCTCAGATGGTTTCCATCTGCTTTTATCTTTTACCTGAAGGTCTCTCCTGAGTTGGCATAAGCCGTTTATTGGGCAAAGGTCATTTTAACCAGTTAGATTCTTATCCTTTGTAGTTGGTTGTGTGTATGACTTGGAAGCTGCTATCACAGTAAAGGGATTTTTTTTTCTTTTTCCCTCCTTTCAGCCAGGGACTAATAGCTTGGGGATTCCCTCTGTGATTTGCTACTGAGAGAGCACAATCTTGGGGACTCAGACAGTTGCCCAAACTTCCAAAGATAAGTGTGATTTGATTTTTAAGCATAGCTTCCTAGGCATCACTCCTGGGTCAGAGTAGCTTACTTAAGTCAGTGTTTGGTAGGAGATTGTTTGAGCCTGTGCCAGTGAGGCTTTTGACTTGTTGATGGGTCGGGATGCAGCGTGGTGAATGCTTTCAGATCTGTCTCTACATCTGGCTGTGATTGCTCCTAGTGGGCACAGCTTAGCATGCATGCACCCCTTCCTTACCATGAAGAGTTGATTGTGATCCCAGGAAGGCTTTCCCCAAAGTTCTCTTTCCCTGGTTCTGTCTTTTAAATTTTTGGTGATTCTCTGCTGTTTTGCTACCAGATTTCTTTTAATTGCTCTCCACAAAGATCCCTATTGTTTTCAACAACCACCTTACGTCATTAGGCATGGAATTTCCATCCTCTCTCTTTTCAAATTTTTTTTGAAGATTTTATTTATTTATTTATTTGACAGAGAGAGAGAGAGAGAGAGATCACAAGTAGGCAGAGAGGCAGGCAGAGAGACAGGGGGAAGCAGGCTCCCTGCTGAGCAGAGAGCCCAACGCGGGGCTCGATCCCAGGACCTTGAGATCATGACCTGAGCCAAAGGCAGAGGCCTAACCCACTGAGCCACCCAGGCACCCCTCCATCCTCTTTTAACAAAAGAAGCCAGTCACCTCAGGGAGAGCTGGGGAGCTCTTTATTTTTATGACCTACTATGTCCTTCTGGCTATGCCTGCCTGGAATATAGCTTCAGGAAGTCTAAGGGAAGTCAGAGATACAGTTGCCTGTCCCGAATGGGATACAACTGTAATCCCAGAGTGAGAGTTTGGCAGAGAGGACGCTCCCATTATCTTGGCCTCACTTGCTTGGAGTAGAGTGCTAGGTTAAAGCTTTCATCACATGGAATTCTGGGGCTTGGTGGTGCTGGTGGAGAGGGTACATCAGCAGAGTGAGCCGTGGCTCCAGTGCCAGACTCTCACTTCTTTCTAAGATTGAGTATATTTTCTTGAGAGAATATTTCTTCATCTGCTGTATGCCCTTACAATAATTTCCAGGGATTCTCAATTATATTTAACAATAATTTCCACACGCTAACTTGCTATGTCGTTGAGAAAACGGTCTGCTGAGCAGTTTACTCCATCATTTCAGAAGTCCTACGCCCTTGCATTCCACCCTACCCTTCCGGGACATCCTAAAATTCTTTGCCCTGTCAGAATATCCATGTGCTGATTTCTTTTGCTTTGTACTTTGTCCTCACCCTCTTTCCACTTATACTTGTACCTTTAAGAAGGTCTGACTGTGCTCTGCTGGGCTTCTCGGTCTCCTTGTCCTTACCTAGGTTTGGTCTCCCATTTATTGCTCCTTTTGAAACACAAATGTAAAAGTTTTATGGTAGTGTTTTTAGAGTGTTCTCCAAAAGAACACCTGGGTTAGAATCATCCAGGGGCCTTGTTAAAATTCATATTTCTGGAGCTAACCAAGCCCAGTGGTTTTTAATGTCTTTGGATAAGGTTCAGGAATTGGCTTATGTAGATTTCCCAGAATTATTCTGGTACAAACTGTATTTTTAGAATCATTATAAGGGATAGTAGGAGATTAAGTAGGAAGTGTAACTTGGGTCCTAACTGTGAAGCGCCTCGAATATTACTCTAATGGATTTGGATTTTCCCTGTGGGCTAAGTGTTGGAAACAAAAATGGCCTTATATATTATATATATAGTACTAAGTATCTTCTGTGTCCTCTTACCTTCCTTGATGTACCTCCCTTTCTGTTACAGACACTTTGTGTGCTCCTCACTCACTCACTAAGGACTTAGAGTCCTCATCCTTTTTTTTTTCCTAAAGATTTATTTATTTTTCTTATGAGGGAGAGAGAGAGAGAAAGAGAGAGCACAAGCAGGGGGAGCAGGAGAGGGAGAAGCAGGCTCCCCGCCGAGCAGGGAGCCACATGCAGGGCTCGATCCTGGGATGCTGATATCAAGACCTGAGCCAAAGGCAGACACCTTACCAACTGAGCCACCCAGAAGCCCCTGGAGTCCTCATCCTTTATCAGTGTATGTTTCCTTTCCTTTCTTTGCCTCTGACTCTCTACCAGCTCAGCATTACCTCATCTACCCTTCCCCTCTAAGATCTTAAAGTATCACTTTAATTCTTTCTCTTTCAAATAAAAACTTTAAAGACAATTTCAGCAATCCAAATGAATTTCTAAACCAGATTCTGTGTGTAGGGAGTTATTTTTAATGTGTTTGCCTCTTCTACCTGCTTCTCTGCACTGCCTTCCACTCATGCCACAAGAAAAAGGGACAGTAACCTTGTGCCTAAATTCTGAAATATTACCCACTCCTAAAATTCTTAAAGATTGTCAGCCTAACATAGGCATTGATTAAAAGTGAAGACTTTTTTAATGAAGCTGTGTAAATCAAAAACTTCATATATAGGAAATATTAATTTGGATGCCAAGTGCAAGATGATTTGATGGGTAATTTTTTTTAAAGGTTTTATTTATTTATTTGACACAGAGAGAGAGAGATCACAAATAGGCAGAGAGGCAGGCAGAGAGGGGGAAGCAGACTCCCTGCTGAGCAGAGAGCCCGATGTGGGGCTCGATCCCAGGACCCTGAGATCATGACCTGAGCCGAAGGCAGAGGTTTTAACCCACTGAGCCACCCAGGCGTCCTTGATGGGTACTTTTAAAACCACAAGAAAGAAGATCTTCTAGAAAGCTTTTTCCATAAATCAATTAGAAGATTATGTTGCTGAATGATTCATCTAGGCATCAGGTGTTAAAACCTGAACTGCAATGATTATGGTGGGTCTGGAAAATAAGAGATAAAAGCCACACTAAAAAGAAGTGATTGGACTCAGTGACTACTCAGTGATTGGGAACCCTACAAGTTAGAGTGAAAGGTACCATAAGTATTTAGTATCCAGAATATATAAGGAATTTCTACAGCTCAACAATGAAAGGAAAAATAACATAATTAGAAATGGATCAAGGATTTAAATAGACACTTGTCCAAAGAACATATACAAATGGCCATTGAGTTCGTAAATTATTAGGGAAATATAAATCAAAATTATAGTGTGATGTAACTAGGGTAACTGTAATGAAAAAGACAGTAATAGGTGTTGTTAAGTGTGTAAATGAATTGGAACCCTCGCACAGTGCTGGTGACAATGTCAAATGGTGTAGCTGCTTTGGAAAATAGTTTGGCAGTTCTTCAAAATGTTAAAAATGCCGTTACTGGGGCGCCTGGGTGGCTCAGTGGGTTAAAGCCTCTGCCTTCGGCTCAGGTCATGATCTCGGGTCCAGGAATCGAGCTCCGCATTGGGCTCTCTGCTCAGCAGGGAGCCCGCTTCCCCCTCTCTCTCTGCCTGCCTCTCTGCCTACTTGTGATCTCTCTCTGTCAAATAAATAAATAAGATCTTTTAAAAAAAGTGCAGTTACCATTGGACCCAGCGATTTCAGTCCTAGGTATAAGAATTGAAAAAATATGTTTGTACAAAATGTGCGCACATATGTTCATGGAAGCTTTATTCGTAATATCTGAAAGGACACAAACAACCTACATTTTCATCAGCAGATGAATGGATAATCAAATGTGGTATATCTATGCAATGGAATATTATTCATCCATAAAAGGGTATGAAGTACTGATATATGCTACAGCATGAACGGCCCTTGGAAACATTATGCTAAGTGAAGGGAGATACACATAAAAGGCCACCTATTGTTTGACTCCATTTATATGAAATGTCCAGAATAGATAAAACCCATTCAGAGAGACAGAAAGTACTTTAGTGGTTTCCAGGGACTGTGGGAAGGAGGGGGATAGGGGAATGGTTGCTAAGGAGTATGGGGTTTCCTTCTGGGGTGATGAAAATGTTCTGGAATTAGATAGTGGTGATAGTTGCACAAACGAGAATATATTTAAAGTCACTTTAAGAGGATGAATTTTATGTTATATAAATTATATCTCAAAATAAAAACAAAAAGATACCATAAGAGGTTAGAAATTCACTGTCAAAGAACAAATTAGTGTTGGGAGCATTTAATTTGTTACATGAGAATGAGCATGGAGAGTTAGGTCTTGAGTTTTATGATAGAGTAGGATATCTCATACACTCCCTTAAAGCTGGTTCCTTTGTGTTTATTGGTCTTTGTGTCCCTAATTACAAGCACAATGTAGACCTACAATGTAATTGTAAACAGGATGATTGGAATATTCACAGATTCTTTGTTGCCCCATAGATCCCTGAGATCTTGTCATTTTTATTCAATTGTTTTACCCTCTGTTTTTCACAAGACATTGGTCATTTCAAGGTGATTGGGTTCTGAGTTCTGGCTTAGCCTTTGAAGGGAAATGGTCCTAATATCAGTTCAATTTTCTAACCCTTTGTAGAGCTATCCAAATCTGGGGGTGTGTATATACCACCTCTTAGCCAGCCTGGGTTCTGGGTGGCGTTGTATCTGTTAATTCAGTTCTCAAAGTGCAATTTGTTGAACTTGATGTATGCATGTGTCCAGGTGTTCATAAGTAATGTAATGCAGTCATATTCCCAAGTTCTTCTCTCAGGATCTCCTTGGTCATTTCCAGTTTCCTGGGGTGCCTCCTTTTGGTCCTCTGGCGGGATACCATGGCTTTAGTTATGCTCCTCTCCTGTTCACTTTCACAACTGCACCTGTCTTTGGGGCCAAGTGGCAACAGGACAGTGAGGGAAAAAGTGCAATCAGATTTGAGTCCACCCTCTGAAACTACAGTTCTATCAAACTTCAAGGAACGTTCCCTTCTCTTAGGATTTTGGCTTTTGCTGGTTCCCATTGCCTCTGCTTGTCAAAGCTGCTACTACCCTGTCACCACAGCATTGCCTGAGCTGGGGGGTAGGAGAATAGATAAAAGAGAGAGAAATAAATGGAGGATGTCCACACTCTTGTTGAGTGTGATTTCCCTTTCCCATTCCTTGAACCAGAACTAAAAGGCTTCTCCCACTCTTTTCCCGTTTGCATCTATCTTAATCCATTCGGGCTGCTATAACAAAAATACCATAGACTGTGTTGCTAATAAACAACAGAAACTTATTTGTCACATTTCTGGAGGCGGGAAAGTCCAAGATCAAGATGCTGATGTATTTGGTGTCTAGTGAGGATCCACTTCCTGGTTCATAGCCTGCTGATTTTATGCTTTGTCCTCTCCTGGCAAAGGGATGAGGGAACTCTCAGAGATCTCTTTTATGAGGATGTTAATCCCATTCCTGAAGGCTCCACCGTCCTGACTTGATTCCCCACCCCCGCAGGATTCCACATCCAAATACCACTCATTGGTAGACTGGATTTCAACATAAGGATTTGGGGGGGGGGGGGCATGGGGGATGGTCACAAAACGTTCAGCCTATAGCAAAGTCCCAGCACTCACTTCTTTGTTTCCTGTGTAACGAGTTCAGACCAGGGGATACAGCAGTAAAAAAATTGGTAAACTTACTGCTTCTATGGTGGTATTTGAATTCTGTTCTTCCTCAATCCATCTGCTGCTGTTTACTTTTGAATCCTCAAATAGCCGTTCCATGTATTCTGTCGAGGTTTTTTAGCCACATTCAGTGGGAGATAGTGTAGAGTACACTTATTTCTCTGTAGTACCCAGAACCTGAATGTTTCAACTTTAAAGCAAATTTTCTTACTATTTTTAGAAGAGTTCCTGAATAATTTTCCTTGAAGAGAAACCTAACATAGTTAATAGAAGTGCTCATATACTTTGCAACTACTTTGTCATGCAAATGAGGATTTTCATGAAATGTGTAATCAAAACAAAATATAGAAATAGAATGGAAAAGGTCATTAAATAACTGGAACTATAATATAGAACCCCAATTTTTATACAGATTGTAGATTAAGCAAATGTTATAGTTTTGAACATTGTATTTGTATTAATATACCAATACACTATTGCTTTTGAATGCTTTGTATATAGGGTTTTATTTATTTTTTTATTAAGGTAAAGGGTTTTCTACTAAAGAGAAAGAAAATCTTTGGACCTATAGGAATGAAACGTTAGCTTGTCCTTAAGCTACTTTCCATAAATATCAATTTTCTGTGTCAGGCATTTGACGTGTATCTAGCACTTCTTCACTGTTCTCTGGCGAATGAAATATTTTAGAGTATGAGGGAAAACAGAATTTTCAGAAAGAGGAATAAAGTATCAGAGCCAGCAATGGTCAGGAAAACTGAGGAAAAAAGTCTATTTTCTCATTTCTGAGCAGTACTGAATCTTAAATCATTCACCCAATTTTTCACAGCAAATATAGTATAATTCATCATGTGATGACAAGATGGGAGACATGATGGGAACATGGAAGAAGTATTAAAGAGCCAACTTCAAAGAGTTCCCAGGGGTCAGAGTGGGACAATCTGAGTAACAAAATAAATATAACATAATTATAGTAATGAATCGTAATCCATAGACTATTCACGAGTCCATCCTAATATAAATAAATAATTGAATCAATAAATAAATACTGAAGAATGGAAAGCCCTGGTCAGATTGTAGGATCCCAATTAGTAAACATGGAAGGAATGAGGGAAATCGAAAATTACCTTTAGGTAAACATCCCAGTAAAAACCATTGCAGGAAAGAACCACTGATAGAGGCTAAAATTACAGTGAAAAGGATGATATTTGTAGAATCTCAAAGTATCACTTCATGTTCTCAGTCACAAAAGAAAAACGAGTAGCTTTACACTGAAGGAATCTTACAAATACTCTTTAACCAAGTGACCCAAGTTAGTATCACCAGTAATAAGATCTATCAGCATTGGGGAGCCTGGGTGGCTCAGTCGGTTAGGCATTTGCCTTTGGCTTGGGTCATGATCCCAAGGTCCTGGGATCGAGTCCTGAATTGGCATCAGGCTCCCTGCTTAGCGAGGAGTCTGCTTCTCCCTCTCCCTCTGCCCGCTGCTCCCCCGACTTGTGCTCTCTCTCTCGCTTTGACCAAGAAAAAAAAAGGTCTATCAGCATCATGAGTACTTTAAAATGATTCATAACATCACCTTCTTGCCCCAAATGTGTAATTTTACCAGATAGAGCCTGAGGAATTGTCCCAGATGGGAGAACGCTAAAAAAGGTATGGCAGTTACATGCAGTATGTGGGATTCTGGATTGTCTCCTGGTCCATAGAGAAGGGCCTGTGTGATCCTTATCAAAATTCACACAGTTTCTCAGTTAGTAAGAAATAGAGTACCCATGTACAATGTTTGGTTTTGATAGTTTTACGATGGTTAGGAAAGCTGTTAATGGTAGAAGCTGGATGGAGCAGTATTTGAGGACTGTGATTTGCAACTTTCCTGTTAAGTCTAAAGTTATTTCCAAATAAAAAGTAAAAAAAACCCAAAAAAACCCACACACAAAAAATCTGATTTCAAATACCTCACATTGTCTAACTGCGAAAACAATGGGGCTAGCGTTAAAAAAAATTAAAGTGTAAAGAGGCAAAGGGGAAGTCCTCTCTAAACGTGCAAAGTAAAATTTCAAATTTCATTACACTTCCCTCAGATTTCTGTCACTTTAAAACAATGCTTATTAAAATGTCAGAGGACTGTTCTATGCCATTGTTTGTGTTTTCTCACATTTCAAATGGACCGATTATAATAATTCTCCCTTTACTGTTTCAGAGACATAAAACACTGAGTAGTTGAAGCCTGAACTATTCCTGATATTTCTGCATCATAGTTGAGATTTTATTTCTGATGCCTGAGGACCACTAAGACAGCCATACACTCAATCAAATGTTCAGATCTTCTCCACCCAATTGTAGTTGATTCCTTGTCAAAAATTTAAATGAAAGATAATTTAAATTCATTTTTCTTTACAAAACAGATTTTTGCTAATTTATAAAATGTAATTAAAATGTTACCAGAATGCAGTTACTCTTGGAAATACTTCTCTACAGATTCTCATTTTTGCAAAATAGATATGTCTCATTTAACTTTTATGAAAAATGGTTAAATTTTCAAAATTGGTTTCAGATGCTGTCCAATTTCTTCGTGGTACGTGGAAGTGTCAATAGTTGTTGTAAGCCTTTTTATATCGTCAGGCAGTGATTGTCAAACAGGGTAGCACCAGTCACCTGGGGAACTTCTTCAAAATAGAGATCCTGCAGGTTCCAGCAGCAAGGATTCTGATAACAAAGGTTAGTATAGAGTTAAGGATATCTGGATTTTTAAAAAGATTCCCCGAGGATTCTATGGTAGAAGCACAGAATGCTTTGGAGGGAGGAGAGTGTTGTTTATGAACACTGTCTTTACAGTTGGACAGAACTGGCTTTTATTTGGGCTCTGTGGCTTCCTTATGGCGTGACTATGGGCACCACTCAACCTTCCCATGCCTCAGCTTCCTCTGTAAAATGGAGGTTCTAATCATTTCTTCATCATTAATTAAAAAAAAAAAAACTTCAGTGAGGTAGTGCATGTGAAGGACTTTTTTTTTTTTATTAAAAAATTTAACACTCGGGGGGTGGGCCTGCCCCCAGAAGAGAGCGGGCCCCCCCAGCCACCTTCCCCAGCGGCCAGCCTTCCCAGCCGTCCCGGAGCACCGCCGCGGTGGAAATGCGCCCAGCTGGAGGCCGGTCGCAGGCCGGGGGGCGGTCCCCTGCCAACCCCACCCCCGCACCCGCCCGCCCACCCCCAGAAGGACTTTAAATGAAGGCACTTTTTAATTATTCTTTTTTTTTTTTTTTTTTTAAAGATGACTGGATGTTTTCTGGAAAATACAATGGTGGATGGGAAAGTACTTCAGGCAGAAGCATTAACCAAGCAAAGAAATGGGAGATGTGGAACTGCCTGGGGGAGGGCAGGTGTGAGAAGCTCAGGTGGTGGGTTATGGCTGGAGCATGGCACGTGGAGGAAACAGGGTAGGAGATGAAAACGGGGAACCCGAGAGTTAGTTCATGGAATACTTGCATGCGGTGCTGAAGGGTTCGAGCCGTATCCAAAATGGCAGCCGGGCGGTGTGATGCAGCCACCGGAAGTGGAGCCGGTGAACTCCTATGAGCGCGCTGATGATCCTGGGTAGCGGTGAAGCCCAGGCGGATGCAGGGTGTACAGCCTGTGTACAACCTGTGTACCACCATCCAAGACGTTGTGCCTGCCTACAACCATCCACGATGTATGTAGTATCAGTTTCGTGATAGAAATTCAGGATAGAAGATAGAATTTCTCAGGTCTAAGCCATATTTGACAGAGCCTACCCCAAAACATGCATGGTAAGAGCTAGTAGAAGCTTTTCATTCTTGGTTTTATATCCTGTCAGCCAGAACTCTGGCCCTGAACCTCTCATAAACTCTAATTCTGGCAATAATCCAGCTATAGATGACCAGTGTGTGAACACTGTGAAGAAGTACTCTCCAGGTTACAGGAAATCGGCTACCTTAGTAACTACAGACATGTGTGGGAATCTTGGGGAGCAGTATTACTGTGTTGCAACTGGACTGACAGACCTCATTTTAAACCCCGTTCCTAGCCATCTCGGATGGTCAACTCTGTTTTAAAGAACTTTCTCCAGGATACGATTCTGTTTCTGGGTCCCATGGAGATCCATCTTACTTATCCTCAAATTGTCGCTTCAGTCGGGGGAAGCCGGGGCACCTGTATGCAGAAGCATACAGTAGGCTAAGTACTGAGATGCTTTCGATACTCTGGGTTCCTCTGACCCAAGGCACACAAAGATTATATCATGATGTCATTGAAAAAGTGGCTTTGTTGTTGTTGTTGTTGTTGTTAAGTGACTCTTATCCCAAACAAGTTTACGAATACTACTAGTGCTTACCTAAGTTACAAAATTCTCATACAAATAGTGGCAATTGCATGGTCTTTAGGCTTAGAGAAGTATATTTCTGCAAACTATCATAAAAGTACAGTGAAAGAAGGACTATATTTTTTCAGAGACTGAGAAATTTTTATGTGGAAAAGAAGATGCTTTGGGTTATTGTGATGTGTCATTGTTGATTCTTTATTTGTAAAGATGTAATTGGTGGCGGATGTTGATAATGGGCTATGCATGTGTGGGGGATGGGGAGAAATGGTAACTCTTTGGACCTTCCTTTTAGTTTTGCTGCGAACACAAAACTGCTCTAGAAAATAGTCTTTAAATATGCAAAAAGGAAGATGCCCTAACTAGAGATCCCTGATGCCTTTAGCCGATGCTTCACGGTAATGAAATGGAGGTACCACAGCTTTGCTGAGACCTAAAGATCACAGTTAATTCATAGTTAAATAGTTCATGAGTGTCAACTGTGTGCAAAGTATAAAGCAGTGTGCTAAGCACCAGGGAGAAAGAATCACAATACTAGGTTGACTCTAAGCAAATAGGAGATTAATCAATAAACACGAATACCAAATAATTGCTTTGCAACGAGAGATATATTTGCCTCAAAGTCTGCAATATGTTATATCTATCTGCCAGGATGTCTTTTTCAGGTATTAAGGAACTCGTTGAGAAGCAGGTTAATCATTAGGACATTGTTGACAAAGATTGGATTTGAAGACTATTGAAGATTTTTAAAATATTTTTTTCACTTTTTCTTTAGAAAGAATTAGATTCCCAGGGAGTTCCAAAGATGATACGGAGAGGTCCTGTGGACTCCTCACTTGCTTCCCTCAATGATTACATCTTACTTACATAATTATAGCGTAACAGCAAAACCAGGAATCTGATGTCAGTAAAATGTGTGTATATATAGTGCATGCTGTTTTATTACACAAATGTGTAGAGCTCTGTAACCACGACCACAATCCAGGCACAGAACTGTTCCATAACCACAGCGATCTCCCTTCTGCTGCTTCTTTCAAGTCACATTGACCACTGCCCCATTCCTAATGCACGACAACCATGAATTTTCCTTCCATCTCTATAATTTTGTCATTTCAAGAAATGTTGAATAAATGCAACCATGCAGTGGGTGACCTTTTAAAAAACTAGGAGCTTTATTGAAATATTATTCATATACTGGAAAATTACCCTTTTAAAGTATGTAAACCATGGTTTTCAGCACACGCACAGCATCGTGAATTCTATCACCACTATCTAATTCCAGAACATTTGTAGAACCCCTAAAAGAAGCCCATTAGCATTTCCTTTCCTTTTTACCCTCTTCCTAGCTTCCGGTCACTACTTCCGGTCACCACTAATATACTTTCTGTTTTTATGGATTTGCCTGTTCTGTACATTTCATATAAATAGAATCATTCAACGTGTGTCTTTTTGTGAGTGGCTCCTTAGCGTAATGTTTTCAACGGTCTTCCACGTGATAGTATGTACTCCATTCCTTTGTATGGCTAAATAATGTTCTTTTGTATAGATGCACCACATTTTACTGTGCATTCATCAGTTGATGGAGATTTGGTTTATATCCACATGCTGTCTATTAAGAATCATGCTTTTATGGAAATTCAAGTACAGGCTTTGTGTAGAC